>JARCFY010000022.1:1485001-1932501 GCA_029233225.1 Lepidodactylus listeri
AGAACAGGGAAAATGGAATCCAAAGGGGTGTGTGTGTGTGTGTGTACTAGGATGTCAACCAGTGAGAGACGGTGAGGCAGGGACGTGAAGCCAATAGGCAGTAGATTCAGGATAGACAAAAGGAAATACTTCTTTACACAGAGAGTGATTGAAATGTGGAATTTACTGCCAGAGGGACAGTGACGGCCACAGGCATAGACAGCTTTAAAAGAGGATGAGACGGGTTCATGGAGGACAGGTCTACCAGTGGCTACTAGCCATGGTGACTGAGGGAAAACTCCACATTCAGAGGCACTAATCCTCTGAATCCCAGAGCCAGGAGGCAACCTCAGGTCTCTAGGCCCTGTTGTTGGCCCTCCAGAGGAACTGGCTGGCCACTGTGTGAGACAGGATGCTGGACTGGATGGACCCTCACTGATCTGATGTCAGGATAACATCATAGGGATAACACCATAGGGACAGAGTGACATCATTTCTGGGCCAGTCCCAGTCATGCCACTCCAGGATTCGGCAGCAACTCTATGGTTTTATGATAACTATTTTTACTCCTGTGAAGAAAAATTCAGGTGGGTTGCCATGTTGGTCTTAGAGGGTCCATTGGACTCGAACTTTGTGCTATCTTTACTCCTGACAGCCTACAGGTGGGAGTTTGGGGCTGGTAGCATATTTAGAAATCTACATAATTCCGTCTAGATATGGGCACAGACTGGGGAAAAGTGGGGGGGGGGGGCAGGATTTTGCAAGCCTGTGCAAGAATATGGGGAGGAAACAGAAAAGGAACCTGGGCAAAGGGGGGGGGGTACCCTCTTGAAATTGACAAGGCTAGTTTGAAACTGACAAGAATGTTTCCAAGGCTGGAGAATTCTGCCCCCCTCCCTCTCTTGTTTTGCAGTTTAGTAAGCATTTTGTTGCGCAGAGACAGTCTGTCTGGAAATGTATTAATTCATGAACCACCATGAACCTCTGTGAACTAGTTGAAAGTTTGTGGAGATTTCATGCTGGTTGACCTGCCATGAACTTCAGTTCACAAACCACCCGAAATTCATCACGAACTTTAGTTCATGAGCCTGTCCGTGCCCATCCCCAATTCCGTCTTTCGTCAATGGGACTACCCACTTCTCAGACTCATAGGGTTCATAACAGCACATTTTAATAGCTTGTTTTTAGTAGCGTGACATGGTTTTAATTGTAAGCTACCTTCAGTAAGACTATGAAGAGGGTGGAATGGAAAATATCCTAAATATGTAATAGATAAATAATTTTTTTTGGCATAAAAGTCACACACAGGATAAGAATAACATTTACTGGCTGGATCAGCCCTATTAGTCCTTCCTTCCTCTATGCTGTCCCTTTTCTTTTTTGCTGTCAAGTTGCACAGTCACAACTGACTTATGGTAAACTCGTAGGGTTTCCAAGGCAAGAAACGTTCCGAGCTGGTTTTCCATTGCATTCCTCTAAGTAGCAACCATGGACTTGGTGGTCTCCCATCCAAATAGTAACCGGGGCCAACCCTGCTCAGCTTCCAAGATCTGACCAGACTGGGCTGGCCTGGGCCATCCAGGTCAGAGTGTGCCCTCTTATATATCATCTCAAAATATTTGTTTGCTATGAAGGTACTCTGCTTTCCAGTTAACTGTTTGTCCCCCCTCTTAATCAGTGCTCATTGTTTAGTGCTTTTCGCACTGTGTGTGTTCTCTTCTCTTTATTACTGCTGACTCTCCAGAGCTGATTTTGTGTTGAAATAAAATCTAATTTTAACTGTTTGCAAAGCATTTTAGAGCATGAGTCCAAAAGATTACTAATACCATAAAATTAGACTTTTAAATGATACTTTTTATGGAGACAGTGACAGGAACAGAAATAAACCCTTCTAGTTTTGAGAAGATCAGGAAGAACCGTGTAACCCAAGGGCCAAGAAAAAAGCAGCAAGATCAGTCTTTGGAGCCCAGGAGAGGCTGCTTAAACTTCACGGAAGTACCGTTTCCAAAGAGCAAGAAGACCCAAGTCTGTTTGTATCTGCTCTCTGGTAAGGCTAGCTTTGGGCCCAATTGCATCACATTCAAGGAAGACATTCTGTCATGCCAAAACAGTGGCTGAAAGGTGATGTGCCGAATGGCAGTCCTGGTTAGCAGACAAACTGCTGGAGCATAGATAATGAGTAAGGGCTGTTCATGAACCTGAGACTCTGGCTGGCCAAAATCTCACTTCATATGGAACTTGCTCATTCTACTTCATTTGATCAATCTAGCCAGTGCAAGAAATCTTCTTTTCACTTAGATGATACTGGTTCATAAGGTTAAAACGCTTGGGGCTCTTTAGCTTGGAAAAATGACAGCTGAGGGGATGACATGATCAAGGTTTACAAGATTATGCATGGGATAGAGCAGGTAGAGAAAGAGGTACTTTTCTCCCTTTCTCACAATACAAGAACTTGTGGGCATGCCATGAAATTACTGAGCAGTCGGATTAGAACAGATAAAAGGAAGTCCTTCTTCACCCAAAGAGTGATTAACACATGGAAATCACTGCCACAGGAGGTGATGGTGGCTACAAGCATGGAGGGCTTCAAGGGGGAATTAGATAAACATATGGAACAGTGGTCCATCAGTGGCTATTAGCCACAAGGTGTAGATAGGAACTCTCAGTCTGGGGCAAGTGATGCTCTGTATTCTTGGTGCTTGGGGGGTAACAGTGGGAGGGCTTCTAGTGTCCTGGCCCCACTGGTGGACCTCCTGATGGCACCTGGTGTTTTTGGCCACTGTGTGACACAGAGTGTTGGACTGGATGGGCCATTGGCCTGATCCAACATTGGCTTCTCTTATGTTCTTATGCTCACCTGCCTCCAGTCTTCAAAGGAAGGATTTTTTTTTAAGTTTTGAATCAGACATGGTATAATTCACTGAGCAGTATTTGCTCATTGTCCTTTCTTTCGTTTGGAAACGCCCCCCCCCCCTCCCCACTCCTTGACAACATTTTTGGAGGGTTTTTTGTGGGCTAATATTAAAATGTTGTTTAATTCTGCTTTAGAAAGTTTTCCCACTAGTGGCATTAAATATTTAGATTGGCAGGAAGAAAGTTTATTACAACCACACCCCTTCTTAACTTTATCTATACTAAAATAAACCTTACCATTCTTTTTTTATTTATTTTTTCAGTTCAGTTCAGAAACCTTTAATGGCATAAAATAGACTAAAATACAGAATATTTGATAAATAAGAGCAAGTGCCAACAATCCGGTCAAACACTGTCGTATGAGAAAATGTTTTAAAAGTTAAAACAGTATCATCAGTCATTATGTCTCAAAACAATCTCAATCAGGATTTCCCTGACTTTGATTTAAGTGGGGTAATTACTTGCAATACATTAGCCAAATACTCAGCCACGATTTCTGTCACTTTGGGACATCTATGAGCCAATAAATATTGAGTAGTTCCCTTAAAAGACCCAGGATAATTAGGAATAGCTGGGTCCAGAAATGTTTACAAAGTTTGTAAAACCTCGGGCAGTAAAGTAAGATATGAGAAACTGAATCAGGTTCTAATGAGCAGTGGTGGGATAGTCTAAAAATTTACAGGTAGATACTGGGAATCAACAAAGAAAGAATTGTTTACTATTTCCCCCATGATATAAACATCCCAAAGTTTGCCAAACCAGGAATCTATGGAAGGCCCCTTTAAGTTTTTCCAATTCGCTGCAGTCACCTGTTGTGCAGCTGCAATCGATATCGAGACCAAGGAACAATTGTACCGTTCTGATTTGCATCCTTGCATTCTTTAAGATAGGAGCCACGGTGGCTCAGAGGTTAAGATGCTGAGCTGAAGACCAGAAGGTTGGTAGCTCGGCAGTTCGTGACCCAAGTGCCATGTGAAGTTTGAAAGCAGTTTGAAAGCAAGAAATTGCAAGTAGATAAATAGGTACCGCTTCGGTGGGAAGGTAACAATGTTCTGTGTGCCTCGGCGTCTAGTCATGCCGGCCACATGACCACGGAAAAAATCTTTGGACAGCACTTTCCCGGTTGGCCACTTCCCTACAGGGTGACTGGTCATCGGGAGAAAGGAGACACAAGTCTCAGCCATGGTACTAATGCTTCAGGGACCATTTGACTAATTATGCCCTTCTTTGGCAATAGTAATTGGTGTCAGCTCAACTAGTCCTCTCTTCCTGGATTGCTTCCAGCTTGTGAGAAGAAACAATGGTTGAGCAGACGTCTTTTGTCGTTGCTGAGCAAAGTGACCCCTGTAACACTGGCTTGTACAGCAGCACCTTGGACAGCTTGGGTTTATCCAGGGCTATAGCGGTTAGGAGTGCGAATTCTAATCTGGGAGAACTGCATTTGATTCCCCACTCCACCACATGCAGCTGCTGGTGTAACCTTGGGTCAGTCACAAGTTCTTTTAGAGCTGTTCTATCAAGGGCAGTTCTCAAGAGGGCTCTCTCAGCCCCACCTACCTCACAGTGTCTGTTGTGGGGAGGGGAAGGGAAAGGAGATTGTAAGCTGTTCTGACTCCTTCAAGTAGTGAAGGGTGAGGAATAAATCCAATCTCCTCCTCCCCCCCTCATCTGTTCCTGAGGTGCCAGGTAGAAAGTTAAAGGTAAGGGCAAACTGTGAGCTCCAGTGTCCCTTTCCATCCTCCCCTTCCCCTCATATTTGAATTTTTCTCATACTTTTCTTTTCAGATCTAACCACGGCATAGTGTTGAATCCAGATTAATGTGGACTGTGAATGAAGACCAGTGTGAGAGTAATCTGGCCATGGTTAAATTTAGGAATATTTACATCTGTGCTTGGTCATAAAATTAAACATGAAAAGTTACACCTGGTCTACAGTTGTTTGCCTTTACTGATTTTTCTTTTGAACAGTGGTAGCGGTGGAATGTCGATTTGGAGCCGACTTATGATGACCCTGTAGGGTTTTCAAGGCAAGAGATGTTCAGAGGTGGTTTACAGTTGCCTGCCTCTGCATAACAACCCTGGGCTTCCTTGGTGGTCTCCCATCCAAATACTAACCAGGGCTGACCCTGCTTAGTTTCCGAGATCTGACGAGAGCAAGCTATCCTGGGCCAGAGTCTCCCGGATATCTCAACCACTGGCAAGACACGGATGGATTTTTAATATTGCCCATCCTCATAATAGTACCTTCCCTCCCTCTTCATGCTTTAAAAAAAAATCACAAGTATTCGTTTGTTCATTGGTTTATTTTAAAACATGTATGTTTGCAATGACAGCGCTGGTAAGGGGGAAGAGAGTAGTTAATTAAACCATTTGTTATTCTGCAGTAGGCCTCTTTGTCCTGCATAGCTCCTTGCCATCCCCACTGACTAGCAAAACTAGGATAAATTATGCTTTAAAAAGTGGCAATTGTAAGATTAAGTATGTGAAACAAGAGAAATTATGCAAATTTCCATAATTTATATAGGCTTGCATGATTAAACTGTTCCCAGCGCATGACTTTATTTATTATTGCGGAATACGTGCACACACTCAACTTTGGCTACAGTGATTTACCTACATAGGTTTGGGGATGGGCAAACATTCTGTGGCTCAGATCATAATGGAATCGCCAGGAAGAAGAAAAAGAAGAGGAAGAGGAGGAGGAGGAGGAGATTGGATTTATACCCTGCCCTTCACTTGGAGTCTCAGAGCAGCTTACAATCTCATTTCCCTTTCCCTCCCCACAACAGACACCCTGTGAGGCAGGTGGGGCTGAGAGAGCTCTGACAGAAACTGCTCTTTTTCAAGAACAGCTGTGCCAGAACTATGGTTTGCCCACGGTCATCCAGCAGGTGTACAAGCGGTAGTGCTTTGACTTGTAGCTAATAATGAGTTTTACCTGGCTTGCAATTCCTGTCTGTCAATCAAGCATCCCAAGTGTTCTCACTAATGGCTTTGAAACTAAAAAAAAAGAAAGAAAAAATCCTGTGTTCCTCTAAGCTGAGTTAGTGTGAGCTAGCTCACAGTTTTTTAGCCTCCGGCTCACACATTTTTGTCTTGGCTCAGGAAGGATGGCTCCGAAGCAAACTAATTTATACAGTAGCCAAAGCGCTCGCTCACAACTTTAAGGCCAGTAGCTCACAGAGTAGAATTTTTGCTCTGGAGACCCCACAGCTTAGAGGGCGCATTGGTTGCCACTGGTGTATGCATTTACCTGGTTGATGGCATTCCTTGTGGAGGCTAGCCCTGTGAACTTCCTGTGTTCTTCTGGCCATTGGCCCTGAGGCTCCGCTCCACCCAACAACTTGCCATTCATGAATTTAGGTGTCCCATCACCCTATAATGAGTATAAACTGTGGTTAACAAACTGGCAGCAAACTGTGGTTTGTAAATCTGAGTGTGTGCCGGCCCAACAGCCTCATTCATAAATCAAACCAAAATGTAGTCAAAAAAATGTGAGAGGTCTAAGTTCTGGTGGTGATGGGAAGTGTTGTCAAGTCACAGCTGACTTGTGGATACCCCAGGAGGGATTTCAAGGCAAGAGATGTTTCAGAGGTGGTTTACCATTGCCTGCCTCCACAGCATGCCCCTGGTATTCCTTGGAGGTCTCCCATCCAAAAACTAGCCAGAACCAACCCTGCTTAGCTTCTGAGATCTGATGAGATCAGGCTAGCCTGGGCTATCCAGGTCAGGGCCAAGTTCTGGACCGTGGTCCATTTTCCGTGCAGAAGCTTAAAGAAGATAGTCAACAGTGGCGTTTCTTTAGCCTTTATCTTCCCACCTTCCTCCCATCTCCCAACAACAGAAGTTTTCCGTTGCAAGTTGCTGCAAGGGATTTAATTTATAATGTTTTAGTAGTCCATGCGCCTCGGCGTCTAGTCATGCCGTCCACATGACCATGGAAACGTCTTCGGACAGCGCTGGCTCTTCAGCTTGGAAACCTAGATGAGCACCGCATCCCTAGAGTCGTATTCGACTGGCTTTCGAGCAAGAGAAACCTTTACCTTTACCTTTAGTATAGCATGACTTTTCTCCCTATTTTGTTATGCATTACATAAAGGGATGGGGCAGGTAACAGTTGAAGTTAAAAAAAAAAAATCCAGAGGGGAGGGGAACATACAGATTAGCTTCAAAGACTCTCTTTTGATTGACGGTTGCCCTTCCCAAGTCCTTAGAGTCGTCCTCATTTTTCTTTTGTGTGCCTGGATTTTTCCCCTCCCCTCCCCTCCCCTCCCCTCCCCACCTCTTCCTGATTAACTGCCTTTGGAAAGGAAGAAAAAAAAAAGATAGGATGACAGCAAAAAGAAGAAAAGATTGCTTGCCCTACCAGCTGACGATAACACGAAAATAATGCCTGCAAATTAGAGGATGGGGAGATTTAGGAGTTAAGAATGTGAGGGTCTCAGAGAAGTCTTCTTTATTTTTTAAGACTGGATCTGCCCTGCGTGCTGCAACAATCTTGGAGTATTTTAAGAAAATTCTCTACAGGCACCTGTCAGGAGCGATTTAGCTAAAGGGTATGGAGCCTTAGGGCAGAAAGTTGTAGTGCATGACCCGTGAGGTCATTCCCAGTTCCGATTCTATGAGCCTATGATTCCAGCTACCTGGGCTTATGGTTATGAGCTGCACCAGGAAAGGGGCACGTAATCTGTTACCCCCAGGACTGAATTATGAAATGCAAGGCTGGGGTATTATGCCGTAGTTTTTGTGTTCCATGAAAACAATGTGTGCACGTTTTGGAACACGGAAGGTACAAAAAGAAGGCAAGCCACAGTTTTATGAGGAAATGCTGAAGAGTCGGGGACTTTTCAGTTTAGAAAAAGAGATGACTGAGAGGGGGCGTGATAGAGGGTTATAAAATTGTGCATGGGGTAGAGAGAGAGATGACAAAGACAGATTCCTCTCTCTCTCCCACCAAATCCTAGAACTTGAGGGCATGCAATGAAGCAGTCAGGCAGTAGGTTCAGGACGGACAAAAGGAAATACTACTTTACACAGAGAATGATTAAAGTGAGGGATTTGCTGGCAGGGGATGTAGTGATGGCCACAGGCATAGACAGCTTTAAAAGAGGATGGGGCAGGTTCATGGAGGACAGGTGGCTACCAGTGGCTACTAGCCATGGTGACTGAGGGGAACCTCCACATGCAGAGGCCCTAGTCCTCTGAACCCTGTTTCTGGCTATCCAGAGGAACTGGTTGGCCACTGTGTGAGATGGGATGCTAGACTAGATGGACCACTGGTCTGATCCAGCAGGGCTCTTCTGATGTTCTTATCAGAGGAAGGCCTCAGCCTCTATGCCCTGTTGTTTAACATCCAAAGGAACTGGTTGGCTGCTGTGTGAGACAGGATACTGGACTAGATGGACCATTGGTCTGATTCAGCAGGGCTCTTCTGATGTTCTTATGAAGGCCTCGGCCTCTCTGCCCTGTTGCTGGCCCTCCAGAGGAACTGATTGGCCAATGTGTGAGACCAGATGCTGGACTAGATGGACCCTCACTGGTCTGATCCAGCAGGGCTCTTCTGAAGCTCTTCTCAGGGGAAGGCCTCGGCCTCTCTGCCCTGTTGCTGTTCCTCCATAGTAACGGGTTGGCTGCTGTGTGAGACAGGATAGTGGACTAGATGGACCACTGGTCTGTTCCAGCAGGGCTCTTCTGGTGTTCTTTGAACATTACTTCCATGTAAGCACAGTTTGGTTTTGTGCTGTAATGACTTCTTCTCACTGTATTTATTATTATTAATATTATTATTATTATTGCTGCTGCTGTTGTTTGCTTCAGTTATACCTGCCTTCCTCCCCAATGGAGACCCAAAGCAGTTCATGTAGTTCTTTTCTCCTCCATTCTATCTTCAAAACAACCTTGCGAAGGAGGTTATGCCAAGTGTGTGACTGCCCCAAGGTCATCCAGCAAGCTCCCATGGCAGAGTGGAGATTCGAACCCGAGTTTCCCAGATTCTATTCTGAGTCCAACACTCCAACAATTTCACCAGACAATACACTTCTGTTTAGGGATGCACTTGGAAATATACCCCAAAATGCAGAGGTGTTCTTGCAAAAGCATATTTCCTACAATAAACTTAGACACTAACCCATGCAAACATTGTGGGTTTTCTTCCTTACCTAAAGTTTATTTGTTGCAGAAGACTTCTAAGATTTTAAGCTTCCGAAGGGACCATGTATATACGTGTGTGGGAGAGAGCCCTTTCAAAATACCTTGAACGAGCTATAATTAATGTTGCAACCGTGGCCACAGCCATTCCCCCACCTCCCCCCAAAAAATCTGTGCGTCTTTGCTTAACTTGCATTCTGTGATAGTCTAATAATTTCATAGTCTGAGCTCCCTGTAATATAACCTCTACAAAGGAAGGCATAAATCAATACGGTGCCGGCATTAAGTCACCAAGCTTTCTATATCCTTCTCACAATTATCTCCAAATCCAGCAGTGGATTTTTCATAAGCACCTATTTGCTGTCTCTCGCCAGAGGGTTTCGAGCAGTTTGTCAGATGCATTTCATTAAATCCCACATAATTAAGCCTCAATTAAGCCTTTCTGAGGTGGCTGCTGTAATTATGCTTATCGGGCCCCAACGAAAGGACACATGGCCTCCAGGCTGATCCGTATTTCTCCAGCCCCACTTGCTTCTACCCCATAAACTAGGTTTTCTGTATGGCAGTAATTCACACAAATAGGTAGTTATGCGCTTCCCCCAGTGATAATAAATCCCACAACACTCTGTCTGTGAAAACTTCTACAGTTAAGTTCTGAGGTCCATGTGTTTTCCTTGATGCTTTGATTGGCAAAATCCAGCTTCCTTCCCTAAGAGTAAAGTACTGCTGTTGAAGGAACAGATCCCTGCAATCCAATATGTCATGCAATCAGATTGCCTGGACATCGGAGAGCGCTATATCACTCCTAAGCGTCTACAGGTGTTATCTCCTTGAATGAGATGCCCCTCTTTGTCTTAACCTGGGAGCTGCTCTCTGACCTTTACCATCTCTATCTCAACCTTTGTCCTCTCCCTCTCCTCACATAGCCTTCCATGGAGACACAGGTCTCTGCAGGTGTCTCCTGTGGAGACAATGCCCACATACTCCCACACACAGGATGCTGGACCAGCTGGCCATTTGTGATAGGAAAAGCACTCTTTACATTAAGCGTCTCTCTCTCCTTTTGACTGCAACCAGAATGAGAACAGGATCTACTTGAATAAATGTGAGTTCATCTTCTTTTTTTTGCAATGTACTCCTTGGGAGATTTATTTACAGCACTCAGTATCATGCTTTTACGACTGGGCAAAATTCTGCTATATATTAACCAAATATCCCAATAAGGATATGGGCCCAGAATGCTTCCGCTGAGCAACTCTGCTGTGTATTAACCCAATATCCCAACAGTAAGTATGGTGGTATTCAGTATATATATATATATATATTGCACGTTGGAGCAATACACAGCATGAGATGTGCCGGCCATTTAATGGCCATCTTGGCAGGGACAACCCGTTACTGTAGCGTCATGGTTAGACTGGGGTCATGGAGACCTATATCCAGATTCTCTTACCTGTTTTCTACTGTTAATTAGCTGGGTGGTCTCTTACCCAGATTCTCTTTCTGTCATGGGAGCTTGTTGGGCGACTCCCTGTTCCTTGTCTCCGTTATCAACCCAAACTGCAACCAAGAAATCGGAACGAGACGGCGACTGGGAAGGGTAGCCATGAAGGAGCTAGAAAAGATTCTTAAATGTAAGGAAGTGTTGCTGGCGAGAAAGCCAGTTTGGTGTAGTGGTTAGGAGCACAGACTCTGTCTGGGAGAATCAGGTTTGATTCCCCACTCCTCTACATGCAGCTGCTGGCGTGACCTTGGCTCAGTCCCAAGTGCTCTTAGAGCTGTTCTCTCAAGGGCAGCTCTGGAAAGAGCTCTTTCAGCCCCACCTACCCCACAGACAATGCTCCCTCTAAGCTGTGGAGTCTTGTGAGCAAAAAGAAGAAGAGGAGGAGGAGGAGGTGGAGGAGGAGACTGGATTTATATCCCGCTATTCACTCTCTTGGAGTCTCAGAGCGGCTTACGAACTCCTTTCCTTTCCCTTCCCCATAACAGACACCCTGTGAGGTAGGTGGGGCTGACAGAGCTCTCCTGAGAACTGCCCTTGAGAGAACAGCTGGTACAGAACTATGGCTTGCCCAAGGTCATCCAGCAGCTCCAAGTGGAGGAGTGGGGAATCAAACCCGGCTCTCCCAGATGGGAGTCCACGCACTTAACCACTATACCAAACTGGCTCTCAGTTCTGCTTTGTGAGTTACTGGCATTAAAGTAGTGAGGGAGCGATTTGGCTGCTGCATAAATGAGTTTGCTCTGGAGCCCTCCTTCCTGAGCTGAAACAAAAATGTGTGAGATGGAGGCTAAGAAACTGTGAGCTAGCTCACACTAACTCAGCTTAGAGGGAACACTGCTCACAGGGTGTCTGTCATGGGGAGGGGAAGGGAAAGGAGATTGGAAGCCACTCTGAGTCCTTCAGGTAGTGAAGGGTGGGGTATCGATCCAACCTCTTTTCTTCTTCTCAAGGACAAAATAACTCATGCCATAACATTTCCCATTACTATGTATGGATATGGAATTTGGAAAATGAAGTAAGCTGGCAGGAAGGAAGTAGATTCATTTGAAACATAGTGTTTGAGGACAGTTTTAGTGATAACTGTGGACTGCCAAAATGACCATACATTTAGAAGCTAAAATGACTCCACTAAAGCTATCGTAGTTTGGTCACATTATGAGAAGAGTCACTGGAAAAGACAATAATGCTAGCAAAAGCTAAAAGCGGCGGGAAAAGAGGAAGACCCAATCTGAGATGTATTGACTCCATCAGGGAAGCCATGGCCCTCATTTTGCAAGACCTGAGCAAGGCTGTTGACGATAGGACGCTTTGGAGACCTATAATTCATTGGCAAAGACAATAATGCTAGGAAAAGACAATGATGCTAGGAAAAGTGGAGGGCAGCAGGGAAAGAGAAAGACCCAAGAGGAGATGGATTGACTCCGTGAAGGAAGCCATGGCCCTCAGTTTGCAGGACCTGAACAAGACTGTTTCGATAGCATGTTTGGGAGGTCGTTAGTTCAAGTATCAAGTATTACAGTGAGGCTAGGGCGAGCGAAAGTAGAGGAAATTCCAGCATGAGAATGCAGAAGCAATTATGTTTATTTTAAAATAGGACTTCAGGTGAGATCTTGGTTGGTAGAAGATAGAGAAATTGAATCAGCAAGAGCATAGGACAAATAGTGCAGGCGAATTGGAAATCCAGACTTTGCCTGTCAAAAGTCTCCGTGCATCAGAAATAGCTGTTCCGTGCTTGCCATTGGGGAATGGAGTCAGGACAGCGGATAGCCCCCCTCGTTTGGAGATTAAGTAGCATCTTGAAGTGGTGCTTCGTTCATGAAGCTTTCACTTTTCGTCACGGGGTGTGTGTGAAGAATGTCTCCTTATGCCACTTTTTGTCTTCGCTTCGGAATGAGGCAGGGACAAGGAAGGTGACAGGGTTACTGCGGTCTTTAAGGGATGCAAAATTGGTTATGATGATGTATTTTATTAGACCAAACATTTTTTGGGGGGGGGGGGGGGCGTTTTGCAGTCTTTCAGGCTTACAGGGAACTTAACAGGTTTACATCAGCACCAGAATTATCCCCTTGATAGCAGTCTATTCTAAACCCCAGAATCCATGCAGAGATGTAGCACAGGGGTCCCCAACATAATGCCCTTGGCCACAATGGCGCCTGCCAAAATAATTCCAGGTGTCCACCTTTGGAAAGTGGGAGGGGCCATGCTCCCTCCAAGCTGTGGAGTCTTTTGAGCAAAAATTCTACTTTGTGAGCTACTGGCATTAAAGTTGTGAGCGAGTGATTCGGCTTCTGCGTACATTAGTTTGCTCTGGAGCCATCCTTCCTGAGCTACGACAAAAAAGTGTGAGCCAGAGGCTAAAAAACTGTGAGCTAGCTTGCACTAACTCAGCTTAGAGGGAACACTTGGGGCCAGGTTGGACTGTTGTCCATTGGAGATTTGATTGACAGCTGACACCAAAACACTGTGATTTCATTGTATGATTGAAGGTAGGCTGCAGCAGTCATTTTGTGGCTGAGTCCGCCTCCTGCAGCAGCCATTTTGTGGCTGAGTTTGTCTCCTGAAGCAGCCATTTTGTGTCTGGGTCCACCTCCTGCAGCAGCCATTTTGTGACTGTTCCCACCATGGTGTCCCAGATTTCCAGAAGTGCCAACAGGCTCAAAACAATTGGGTACTGATGGAGAGTGATGGAGAACAGAGGGGGATATTGACTTTCTATGTTCCCTGTGCTCTCTCATATATGCACACTTGACTGGGGATGGGATAGGGTCCCAAAACAACCCCTCCCCCAGAGGGAAATATTTCACTGTTTGGCTTGTATTTCTATTCCATGTGCTATTTGTGTCTTCTTCTTCTTCTTCTTCTTCTTCTTCTTCCTCCTCCTTTTGTTTTACTTCTGATTGTGGGGAAATAGTTTCTTTTAGCTTGAGGGAAAAACAGAGAGACTGATAGTGTCTACAGCTTCTCTGTGCCTTTTTTAACAACTTCATTAAACCTTGAAAGGGGGTCAATAAATAATACTTTATTCAATTCAATGGGTACAGTGACTTTAAAATGAGCCATACAGTGCTGAGTTGAAATGGGCCTTATAGGACCTCGTCTAACTCTATGATAATTCCAGGAAATCTAAAATTAGTGGATCCCATACTAAGCTACTCCATGAGGATGGACATTAAGGGAGATCCTGCACTCCCTGACAATTTGAGCTATTGCCAGACTACTTTCTCCTGATGTTCAACTGGAACTTAAGCTTTTTAAACTCATTTCTCCTACTCAGTAGAAAAACCTTAACACATTTATTAGCTATTTTTTAAAAATCTTGCTTTTTAAACACACAACCACCCTACTCGTGGCTATTGGGAGATGCTTTGGGCTTTAAATCTAACACACAAGAACTGGGGGGGGGAGAATGGCTGTGTTGTTCCACAATGAGCTAATTTAACAGTCCTCAGATTTGGGGTGACACCCCCCCCCTCCCCTGGTTTGAGCAGAACAACACAAAGTTCCAGGGAAGAATAAGATCTTGAGACAAGCAGAATCTCTCTTCTGTCTTTAGCCAACACACCAGTCTATTCTAGTTGGAAATCTTGTTTTTAGGATGGTTTTGTGGTGGCGGTGAAAAGTACCATCAAGTCTCAGCTGACTTATGGAGACCCCGTAGGGTTTTCAAGGCAAGAGACGTTCAGAGGTCGTTTGCCATTGCCTGCCTCTGCATCATGACCCTGGGCTTCCTTGGTGGTCTCCCATCCAAATACCAACCAGAACTGACCCTGCTTAGCTTCCAAGGTCTGATGAGATCAGGCTAGCCTGGGTCATCTGAGTCAGGACTAGTTTTAGAGATGTCTTAATGAGACCTCCCCACAAGACACCAACGGTGTCCCCTCTAAGCTGAGTTCGTGTGAGCTAGCTCACAGTTTAATAGACTCCAGCTCACACATTTTGTCTTAGCTCAGGGGGGATGGCTCCAGAGCAAACTAATTTATGCAGTATCCAAATCGCTCACTCATAACTTTAATGCCAGTAGCTCCCAAAGTAGAATTTTTGCTCACAAGACTCCACAGCTTAGAGGGAGCATTGGACACCAATCCAATGTTTTCTTCACATGGCTGTGTGCATGTTACTTTCTAGAGATGTTAAGAACTTGGGGGGGGGGGATGATTTTTTTCTCCCTTGAGTTTCTTTACTGGGGGAGAGGAGGAACATTTTTGCCTCCCCCCCCCTAATATTTTTGTGTTTGAGCATATAAGAGGATGGTAAGCTGACGAAGTATCGTAAGCACAGAACTAATTAGAATAAACATTTCGAATTCTGTTGCATGTTAATTTGCTATTCATCCTCTGCCTATAAGTTTGAAGCTTTTTTTGCCATTCTGTGTATATTTTTTTTGTAACTAATACTTTATTGTTTTATCCACAAGCAATACATTCATTTCATCTTAGATACAAACGGTTCAGAATATCTCCAAACTTTACAATATGTGTTGTTAACAAAATCATGATGGTACATTAACTTTGTTAAAACAGAATTGCTTATATCATGTATATGCGTCTATTCTTAAGTTCCAGAAGCCGAGGTCAACAACCAGTTTTGGAATTTCGTTTTGCGACTTGAGATATTCAAGCATAGGTAACCAAATAGTTGGGAAAGTGGAGTGCTTAGAGGGCTGAGAGAGATACGTTGTCTGTGATTTTGCCATGACTTACAGTTTCCATATCTTTTGATACCATTGTGCGAGAGTAGGAGATTTTGGAGATTTCCAATTCAATGCTATAGTGTTTCTAGCTGCATATAGCAAAAGGGATACTTGCTCTTTGATTGAATAGGAACTAACTTTACTTCCCCAAGTGTTTAATAAGAGATCCCCTGGTGTAAGGGCTGGTTCTACTGTAGTGACTGATGTGATTTGCGTATTTGATGTGTATTTGTGTATTCGATAACGTGTGCTTGCACATGAAAGCTCATACCTTGAATAAACCTTTGTTGGTCTTAAAGGTGCTATTGGACTCTGAATTTGTTAAACTCTGGCACGGTAAGAGTTCAGAGTTTGTTCAGAAACTTTCACACACAACATGCGAGTTAGTGATTCCTATCAGCAGCTGTTTAAGAAGATTGATCTGTTTCTTATCCTGCTATTAGAAAGTGACTTCCCACTTCGAAATCCTTCCCTTGAACTAGATATCGCAAGTGCCTGTTTTTGATTGTTTTATACATCCCTGATTTACGCCCTTCCCCCCCCCTCTGTTACTTAAAACCCAAAGCCCTTCCCATTCTTATGGTCTGCTGCTGAGTATTTAATATGTCTATTTAAATGCAAATTTTGACTTTTGGTCTGTAATCGTATGAAATGTTTGGCACTAAAATTTTAATCAGAAATGTAATTTTTTTTATATCCGAGTGGTAATGGAGTAGCAGGCCACAGATAATAGAAAGATGCATCAGTGACCCGATTTTCCAGTGAAAGAACACGACGCGTCAGATATCTGGCCGGAACACAAAATCGCATTCTTAAAAACAGGAAGCCTGTTGTAATAAATTTCCTTCTAGTCTTGGGGATGATTAGCCAGCCAGCCCTTTAACAAAGCAACACAATTTCCAGAATACCTTCTCCGCTCGTACCGTTCTGTAGAAGATGACCTAGGAGGGGAAGAGAGACTGTGTGGTTTTAATGCTTAGAATGGTGGTCTCACCCTGGGGAGTCCTGTATTCAAATCCATGTTCACTGTGAGTATCTCACTGGGGATCTTAGGGCAGACATGGAGGATTGGTCTGTCAGTGGCTATGAGCCACAGTGACTAAAGGGAATCTCTGCATTTGGAGACAGTCAGCCTCTGAATTCCAGCACCAGGAGGCAACATCAGGGGTAGGCCTCGGCCTCTCTTCCCTGTTGTTGGACCTCCAGTGGAACTGGTTGGCCACTGTGTGAGACAGGATGCTGGACTAGGTGGACCCTCACTGGTCTGATCCAGCAGGGCTCTTCTAGTGTTCTAGTGAAGGCCTCGGCCTCTCTGACCTGTTGTTGGCCCTCCAGAGGAACTGGGTGGCCACTGTGTGAGATGTGATGCTGGACTAGAGGGACCCTCGCTGGTCTGATCCAGCAGGGCTCTTCTGATGTTTTTCTCAGGGGAAGGCCTCGGCCTCCAAGCCCTGTTGTTGGACCTCCAGAGGAACTGGTTGGCCAGTGTTTGAGACGGGATGCTGGACAAGATGGACCACTGGTCTGATCCAGCAGGGCTCTTCTCATGTTCAGTCATTCTCTCTCAGGTCTCAGCTACTCAGTGAGAGAGAGAGAGAGAGAGAGAGAGAGAGAGAGAGAGAGAGAGAGCACTATATTCTTTGGAGAGAAGGGTGAGAGAAAGATGTAACGGAAGAGGACAGGGTCAGTTTGTCTCCTTCGGCTGCCAGCCACCAATTTGGGATTGTTTGGGGTGCTTAGTCATACTCCTGTCTGCTTTTACCACCATGCAGAGCACGAGTACTCAGTAGTATCTTTCTGTCTCCCCTGCTGTATCTGCAACTCTTGAAGACATCTGCTTTTCTTCAAGAGGGGAAGGTACCTGGAGCCAGTTTGGTATAGTGTTTGGTAGTGCAAACTCTAATCTGGAAGAACTGGGTTTGATTCCCCACGAGCAGCTGCTGGTGTGGCCTTGGGTCAGTCACAAGTTTTCTCAGACCTGTTTTCTCAAGGGCAGTTCTCAAGAGACCTCTCTCAGCCCCACCTTCCTCGCAGGGTGTCTGTTGTGGGGAGGGGAAGGGAAAGGAGATTGTAAGCTGCTCTCAGACTTCTTCACGTAGTGAAGGGCAGGGATATAAATCCAATTTCTTCTTCTACCATACTACACAGCGAATCTCTGCTGTTTATCTAACTTCGTAGGATGATGAAGCAAGTATAATTAAGAAGAAGAAGAAGCAGGCAAGTGTTTCCTTGGAGTTGTGTTAAAAGTTTGTTTAGGTGGTGCCACCTGGAGTTTACCTCCCTTCGCCATCCCGATAGAGGTATCTCCAAACCTATTTGTAGCTTAATGTGTGCGCTCCTGACTCAAGGCACCACTCCATTTCAGTAATGGCGCTGGTGTTTTGTCAGGAAACTTAGTGGCTAGTGGTTGGCCCTGCTGGTAGCGACGGAGCTCCATCTGCTACAGGCAGGGTCACGCCGTCAGAATCACTTTCCTGTCATCTTGAGCAGATTGATTGGAGCAGAGCTTGGTGGCTAGGGCTCTTGTTGAAAACTGTGCTCGCAGCAACAGATGCATCAGCCACAATCCAGGTGCAATATTGTGGGACTGGACCGTGCTTCCTGGTGCATATGGCGGTGGCAAGAGCATATGATACATTTAAACTCTTTGACATGGCCAATGTCTCCCTCGTGGGTGCCGTGGATGTGGTGTGCAAAGAAAAAAAGGGAATCAAGACACAGTTCCAGCAGCTAATTACCAATTACTGGTGGCTGCAGTGTCTGTAGGTCGTTGGAGATAATGGCCGCATCTTGTTATTTTGCTGAGGGGATGGGAATTTGCATATCTTCTAAGGGCCTCCCTCCAAGGTAAAATGCTTTGAGCCTTTGGGGTGTGTGTGTGTTCCCAGAAGGATTTCTTGGCAAGCGAATACAACGGGGAAATTTGTTTTACAAATGCCGCAATTCATGGTCGGTATATCTATTTGCTGTTTGCAGTTTATTTATTATTTTCAGCTCAGCGATGCAACACAACACCTTATACATTAATGGTTAGGAGGGCAGAGCATGTGTGGCCAGGGTAGCTGTCTGAAACTATGTCAGAGGGGATCGCTGTGCAGGTGATATGGAGTGGAAATTCGACTTTCGAGGTTGTCAGTTTAGAGTTGAAGTAGGCAGTGGGGAACTTGTTCCCTTCTCCAAACGGCCTTTTGGGAAAATCAGTTGCTGAAATGTGTGTGTGTGTGTGTGAGTGTGAGAGAGAGAGAGAGAGAGAGAGAGAGAGAGAGAGAGAGAGAATATAAAATTGCTACACATTTAAGATTACAGGGCAGTCCCCAAAGCACCTCTGTGCATTTTATTTAAGTTTGTTATTTAAAGTTTATATATTCATAGCATATATTTACTTGGAGTGGACTTTAGCACACAACAGCTTATGTGTCGATAAATGCGTTCGTCTCCCAGGTGGCGAAAGGAACTCTTTTGGGTTTTGCAGTGTCCAGTTACATGCTAAAAGATGGCTACTGGTGGAGGCAAGCAGTAGCCTTGTTCAGAAAACAGGGCTGCCAATCTCCAGGAGTGGACCAGACATCTCCCACTATTACAGCTGCTCTCCAGGCGACAGAGATCACCTGGAGAAAATGGCCGCTTTGGAAGGTGGATTCTACGGCTTTATACCCCATTGAAGTCCCTCCCCTCCCCAAACCCCGCCCTCCACAGGCTCCACCCCCCAAATCTCCCAAGTATTTCTTCAGAGAGAAATCACAGAGGAAATCCCCTCTTTAAAAAGAGAAAGAAGAAGAGAAGTCAACAGTTAGATCTTTTTTTAAAAAGTGAATTTCAGAAAAGAGAATTCTCTTCCCCATAATAACACTAGCTGCATTCACGAGAGCTGTATGGTGTATTCTTAACTCTCTAGCAACCTCTCCCAGTCTCCATAATTGATTGTCCCCAACTGTTGTGTGTAGGGTTGCCAAGTCTGTTGAATTTACCGGCGGGGGGGGAGCCCACTGCTGGCCGGGAGCTTCCCCGGCGCGCGCGCTTTGCGCGTGCACTGGGTGACGTCACCAGAAGTGATGTCAGCACGTTGGGGGCGTTGCCAGGGCGACGCTCTGGCAATCACCCCAAAACTCTATGGTATCATAGAGTTTTGGGGCGATTTCCAGAGCATCGCCCTGGCAACACCCCCAATGTGATGGTGTCACTTCCGGGTGACGTCGTAATGTGGGGGAAGTCATCCAGGCTAGACGACTTCAGGGGTGGGGTTTTCCCCGCCGGCCCAATGCTGGCCGGCGGATCGGGAACCCCTGTAGCGGGGGATCCCCTGCCCCCCCAGGCTGACTTGGCAGCCCTAGTTGTGTGTGAAGTGCAAAACCAAAGCTCCTGAAAGCTTCTGTTTAAGCTGTGCCAAATGCTGTAAAAGGTCTTGCACCACCTACTTGGGAAAAAGGACAGAGTTGTGCTTTCATTCGTGGGGCAGCAGTAATCTGTATGTCCATCCTGTCTGGCTCTGGTTGATAGGTTGTATAAGTTGCATTGGCTTACTTCGGCTAATTTGTTTTGTTATTTGTCCAGCCCCAACTTTGGAAGAAAGAATCAACACAGAAGTGTATCTTGCAGGCACAGTCTTAGGATAGTCTGAGGTTCCCTTTCCAATGTATGTTCAGAAACTGGCTTGGCTTTCTTGTAATATCTTTTTGGGGAGACAAGAGGCGATTCCTGATATTGTTCTCTTTGTATTCTGGTGGCTCATTTGTGACCATCACACTACTCACTCGTAGCGCTGGTTTCCTCTTGACTGCTTTTACTTTGGCTGCAGCAATTTTTTTTTTTTTTAAGTTCTGCTTATGAAGTTTTGTTTATTCATTGAAACTCAGGTTTCAGGTTCTTGCTGGATCATTAATCTGACTATTCAAGGTTAACCAACCTGTTAGGATTAAATTGCTTTTTATGGAACAGGTTTCAGGGCCCCACAAACATTGGGCATTACCTCATTTTTGACATTTTAGCGGTGGATCCTTTTATGAAATGTGATTTGAATCTAATCATCTAGCTGGAATGAGGTGAAGTGTTTTGCACTTCTCGTGTTAGCAGTAAAATTAAACCTCTTTCTGCATGCTCTCCCCATGTTCAGATTGCTTGGTGATGGGGTACAATATTAGCTAAAATCCACAGACTCTAAAGGGAATTGTATTTAGTTGGCATATTTAAGGAATGCCTATTCTTCTAAGTCATAGTTGTTGAGGTCTATTCTTACATACTTTTTTTATCTGGGGCAACCTCTGTGTTCTGTTATCCCTGACCAATTGTTGTCCATGTTTTGGCCATTTGAAGGTGCCTTTAAAAATGTTTTGTGTTGCTAGAGGGGCCATTCTTCAGAGGAGGAGAGGGGAGGAAGAGGAGGAGATTGGATGTATACCCTGCCCTTCACTCGGAGTCTCAGAGCGGCTTACAATCTCCTTTCCCTTCCTCTCCCCACAACAGACACCCCATTAGGTAGATGGGGCTGAGAGAGCTCTTTTGAGGACTGCTCTTGAGAGAACAGCTCTCAGAGAACTTGTGACTGACCCAAGGTCACCCAACAGCTGCATATGGAGGAGTGGGGAATCAAACCCAGTTTTCCAGATTAGAGTCCGCTGCTCTTAACCACTACACCAGACTGGCTCTAACCATCTCGTGCCCCAGGAGAAGGAGGCAAGATGAATGGGTGAGCCTCTGACTGAGTCTGAAAAGTTTAAAAACAGACACTCTCCCATCACAGGGTAGGGTTAGCTCAGTTGAAGCACCCCTAAACGTTTGCATGCTCTATAAACTATATTGAATTTATAGGTTAGGTGGGTAGCTGTGTTGATCCGCAGTAGAAGAGCAAAATTTGAGTCCAGTAGATCCTTAAAGATACTATCTGATGAAAGGAGCTTTGGCCAGGGTTGCCAGAGTCCAGGTGGGGCCTGGAGATCTCCCACTTCTACAACTGATCTCCAGCTGACAGAGATCAACTCCCCTGGAGGAAATGGCTGCTTTGAACCATGCTGAAGTCCCTCCCTTCTCCAAACCCCAATCCTGGATCCACCCCCAAAGCCTCCAGATAATTTCCAACCCAGACCTAGCAACCCTAGCTTTGGCTCTCACAAGTTTATACCCTGGAAATTTTGTTGGCCTCCAGGGTGTGCTACTGGACCAGAATACTGAATTTACAGGTAGGCTTTCAGCTGTCATGGCCAGGCCTGTAGCCAGGATTTTGTGGCTTGTGGGACAAATTTTCTTCTGGTGGGGCTGAAGTTCTCAGTACAGAAAGAAAAGCCACCTAGCCAGTAGAAAGCTGTTGCCAGGACAGATCTCCGAATTGCAGGCTGTCAGCCACTTTAGATGACGGTTCTCAGCTGCTGCAAGTTAATCACTTCTGCCAGCCTAAGCGGCAGTTCTAATAACAAGCCAGCAGGTGTGTGTGTGGGGTGGGGGGGGGGTGAGTGACTTCTTTAGTCAAGAAAGCAAACACTGAGGCAGAAAAATGCTCTCTTAAAGGAGACCAGTTTCTTGACACAGAGTTAGAAGGGATCCTAGAGGTCACCTACTCCAACCCCCTTGCTCAGTGCAGGGATGAGTCAACTACAGCACCTCACTCTGCTTAAAGGAGCTCACGCCTTTAAAAAATGTTTTAAAATGATTGAAAAAAAACATTTACATGAGAAATGGGATTGTGCTTTTTAAAAAGAGGGTGGAGACCCCAAAAGCCCCACTGTAGCTACAGGCCTGGTCGTGGCTTTATCTAAAGACCTCTGGAGATTATAGTTTGCTGTTAGGAGACCTGTACTCTTTATTTACAAAACTTTTTTTCCCTGGGAAAAGGGAATGACGAAACCATTTTGGTTTCTGTGGCGTGAATATTCTTATTTGCAATGCAGGGTCACGCCGTTGCGAATGCCAGAGGGCTGTTTGTACTTTAAATGTCAATAGTAGCATATCTAACTATAAACCCACATGTGATAAGTTAGCGGACAATTTCTCCATTGATTAAAAGGGATGCACTCACAGAATTGTGGGGGGCTTTCCTTAATTACTGATATTAATGCTTCGCATAACTTTCACGAATTAGCCAAACCAATTTGTAGTGTAATGGCATTGAATCCTAAAGTGTTCAGTTGAAGGTGTGTGTGTGTGTGTGTTTTAAATGGAAGTTAACTATGAATTAGCACATTATTATTTGGATTTGTGGGGATTAATTAAATTTCTAAATGCATTTCATTATAATTTCTTCTAGACTTGGCTTGGAGGCTGTATACAGAGCCCAGGGAGAAGGTGTTTAGAAGAACAGATTTTGGTGTGTAAGAGAGTTGAGTACTTTGGATATGTTTGAGATCAAATCCCCCCCCCCCAACAAAGCACTGACCATTAATTAATTTTATTTTAAATGAAGCAGCTTCTGAGGTGGCTACTTCTTTAAAATAGCTCATTAAATATCGGTAGTGGGGGGTGATGGTGCCCCAACAGAAGTAGGAGGAGGAGGTCATTATCAACAATAACAACAACAGGATTTATATCCCACCCTTCACTCGAAGTCTCAGAGCTGTTTACAATCTCCCTCCCTTCCTCTCCCCACAACAGACACCTTGTGAGGTAGGCGGGGCTGAGAGAGCTCTTTCAGTAACTGCTCTGGAGAGAACAGCTCCAAGTGAACTGTGACTGACCCAAGGTCACTCAGTTGGCTGCATGTGGAGAAGTTGGGGATTAAAACTAGTTCTCCAAATTAGAGTCCTTCCGCTTTCAACCATGACTCCAAACTCTAGCTGTTGACATGATGGGTCCTTTTTTTATATACACCCAAGGGCTAAGTCATAGGATATGCCCACCTCGTGCTGTGTCACTCACAGGTGCAGAACTGGAGTCACAGTTTCTTAGTAAAACAAAGCCATTCACTCTGTCAGCGGGCAGGTTACAAAACACGATTAACATTTGAGTCTACTGGCAAGAATTCCTGTTAAAACAACATAACACAGTGGGGCTGGAGCCGAAGAACTGGTGGATGAAAATAAACACATTATCCCTAACGGAGGTCACCTCCCAAGCTAATCCACTACGCCACACAGCTCTACTCTCTCTACAAGAAAGCCTTCCTGCACATTTCAGTTTTGCTCATTCTATGGAACGATAGATGCAGGAATACCAGCTAGTTCACTTCCATAGTAGAGTGATCTGGAGTTCAGCACTCTGGACAGATCACACGGCATAGGCAACTGGTTTTTAGAAAGTTAGGTTTAAATCTCTTAGGCCCAATTTACACCTCCCCTCTGAAGTAGTTTGACTGCTGTCTTTTCCCAAGCTCATTTCACGCTGGTTTCAAATTTCACTCCAGGGGGTCTGAAGAGTACTAAGCAACAGCATTTGTTTAAAGCAGTATAATGCTAGCTTGACCACAGGAGGGCAATTAACGAATGTAAACATTAATTTATAAACTAGAACAAGTATGGTTTGAAACTAGAAACAGGTACAGACAGGGTTTTTTTTTGAAACTAGAATGATTCTAGCGGGAAAGTCAGATGTAAATTTGACCTTAGACTTCCTTTGTGGCATAGGCCATATAACCCTTGGTAACAACCTTGTCCTCTTCTGACTCTTTTTTGGGGTGAGTTTTATTGAGAGCCAGTTTGGCATAGTGGTTAAGAGCGCAGACTCTAATCTGGGAGAACCAGGTTTGATTCCCCACTCCTCCACATGGAGCTACTAGTGTGACCTTGGGTCAGTCACAAGTCCTTTCAGAGCTGTTCCCTCAAGAGCAGTTCTGAAAAGATCTCCCTCAGCCCCACCTACCTCACAGGGTGTCTGATGTGGGGAGGGGAAGGGAAAGGAGATTGTAAACTGCTCTGAGACTCCTTCGGGTAGTGAAGGGTGGGGTATAAATCCAACCTCTTCTCTTCTTCTTCTTGCTATTATAAAGGTTATACAAATTCAACATAAAACAGCTAGAATATAGATAAAAGCTGCGTATCAGAGTAAGCTAATAATTATGGTACTAAAATTCAGCAGCATTCCTATACAGTATGTGATCTTTCAAATATAGAATTGTACATGGAGTATATTGATGCCCAATCTAGATTAGGATAAGTGCTCTGGAGTTTCAGCCCTGCACCAACTTTAGTGAAAAGAATATATTTTTTTTAAAAAAAGGAGAAGAAGAGTATTAAAGCAAAATAATTTGGTGATACAGTGGATTGAGAGGTAAGAGGTCATGTGCGGAAATATGTTTGAGAAAGGGAAATTGTTTTTTGGCAAAAAGATGCGCATCTGGGGTAGATTTCCAACTGAAATAGTCAATCTGTGATTCTCCCCCCCACCATGATCAGGTAGTCCCATACTTTCATGTACCAGAAAGAGAGTGTTGACATCTTATTGGATTTCCATTGTAACACAATCAGCGTCTTCTTTTCTGCTTATTAAATATTTCCTGTCAGGTGACAGGTGTAGTGTTGTCTTTTTGCTAGTAAACAATGCCTGAGGTGAATCAGGCTATGTTATCACTTTAGAAAAATCGGAGCCTCGCAATTTTATTTCCTGAGGTTTGGGCTTAGAGGTCCATAGCTGGTGCGGTTGTCCCCCATTTCTGCAGCGACTCCATGCAGCTGTGGTTGTAAGATCATGCAATCATTTTGGGTCCACACAAAATGGGGCAGTCAGAAAGGGTTTTCAACATCTGCCTCTCCTAGCCATTATTGGTAAAGGTAATCAGAAATATTAATTCAGAACCATGGAATGATTTTCTGGACATTTCAGAATTGGGTATCAGACTGGATCCTCTAGTTCTGGGGTACCTCTAGTTTTTGTTTGGTTAAATAGCTCCTAGAACCTATTTAGGCTGCAGAGTCAAGTGGACTGTGATTAGATTAAAAGCGAAACGGAGATCTGATGCTCAGGTTCACAGCTGTCTTTTTACTGTCTCCTCTGTCCAACCTTCACTATTCCTGAAAGGTATTATGTGAATTTATTTTTGGTCTTGTGTTACTGGAAGAAAAAAAAAATAGCATGCTAAAGCAATACTTCCCTCCCCTTTAAAAAGTAAATTGAGTTTATTCTAATGGAGTTTGTGCCCTGTTAGTACAAGCTGAGTTGTTACAATCACCAGGAACACTTGCTTGTTACTATCAGTGGGCTGGAGTTGGGGGAATGGGGGGTGGGAGGAAAGTTTTGCTTACTGTGGAAACATCTATCTTTTGATATCAGAACATCTGATTAAATGACCCATAAATTTCAACATTGCAAAGCTGTTAGCACAACGTTTTGCCATAAGCCTCATAAAAAACCTACCTAAGTTACTGTTCCTCCACCCGGCCCGATATCTCCACAAAATAAGACTTGCTGTCACTGGTATGGATGCAAAAAAAGTTAGGAGTCCAGCCAGACACAAGATGAGAAACTCGAAGCTCCAAGAAGACGGATGTGGGCCTTGTGAAGCAATTCACCGGCAATCAATATGCATTGATTTCTGCAAAAGCCCTTCTGTTCGAGTGATGTTCAAAGTTAATATGGGTAGGAATTTTATTTCAGGAGCTCATTTAGAAGCCACTGATGTATGTAACAGATTATTTAACATACACACATGTTGAATTTTTTTTTAAAGTTGCTTTTATGCAGTTAAATTTATTGTTGAACCCTAGAGGTCATGACAAAAGGGAAAGAAATGGAATCAATGTATTGCACTGTTCCATAAAGCAGAGTCATTAAAGCATCATTTCTCATAATCATTATAGTGATCTTTAATGTAGATAGCACAATAATCGCAGGAGAAAATACGTATTTCCCGACAGCATGACAGTTTAGGGGGGGATGAGTGAAACAGAAATATCATCTGTTATGTTTTTATTTCATTTGTATTTTTGGAAATGGCTTTGACTCTCTGTTTTTACTACTACTTTTGTAGGTTTGTCTATATCAACTGTACCTGTGGCATGCAATTTAGCGTGCCATTTCTACAGTCCGCAGATGCAAAATGTGCATCATTTGGGTGCATAATGCAGATTTCTTGACTTACAAATAACATTTGAAAATGCAAAAACAAGCAGAAGTCTTGCAGTGCCATGAAGGCTAACAGGTTTTGCTTCATGTTTCTGTGGACAGTCAACAAAGCCTTCGGGGTGGGTGGGTGGGAGAATGACACTAGTAGTATTTAAGATGCTACAAGCTTACAATTTAATTTTTGCCACAGTAGGATAAAAGCCCCTTCCTAGGAAAGAAACAATGGAGAAAACGCAATCTGTGTGGAAGTTTGGTTTACAACGACAACAAAATCAGTGTTGATGAATATATTCCCCCTGAGGATGTAGAGCAGTCATGTCTGTAGAGGCATCTTGCTCAAATGTTCTCTTGTGAAAAAATAAAACAACACTCGTTTGCCCCAGTTCATACATGTCCAAGGAAAACTGTACAGCTTTTTGGTTAACAACCAGGGAAGATGATACAGTTGACCGTTTTGTGGAGGACATTTCAGAACTGCAGCTACCTTTTTCCGGGTGATAATTTTACTCCTTGAATTTGCACACACATTAATGTTGGGCCCGTTCCAAGAGATGGGTGGTGTGTTCCATTAACACTGTTCATTGCCACTTAAAGAAAATGGGAGCAATGATGATGTTCTGTGCAGTCAGCGTTCATTGTACTAGAGCCTTTCCTTGCATCAACACAACAAATGGGTTGTATGCACCCAAAGTAGACCCTGTACATAGGGAAACTTTTGAATTTAACTGAAAAAAAATGTGCCATCGCGATTAATAATTTATCCACTTTGGAATTATTATGTGTCATTCCGGTGCCAATTAGTGATCCCCCCCCCCCCGTATTTATCATAAACCTATAGTTCATAAATATTAATGCTCGGATATCTACATAAATGCTGTTTTTTTCCACGAGGGGAGAATTTTGGGATTGTCATTGAAGTCATTCATTAAATATGAGCTTGAGTAAATAATTTATTGGGGGGGGGGGGGTTGTTTCAGCAAGGTAATTCTCTCCCATCCTTTATTTTTTCTATAAAAATCATAGAATGATGCTGCCAGGTTTTCACAGTGGCAGGCCCGTTGGTCTCTGTCAATCACTAATCTTGTTTACCTGTTCTCTCCTTGTGGTTTATTAATGGGATTGGAAGAGAATGATGGGTGCGGGATTACACCTTTGGGTAGCTCTGGGCCCATGCCAAGTGCATGGGGCCAGTGGTTCATTGCCTGTGTATCAAAATGCCGGAAGTACCCAATAAATCACTTCTCATTTGGCATGCCTCGAATCTGGTCTGTCTGTTTAGGAAAAGAGAGCACTCCCCCAGTTCTGCTACAGCAAAGCCTGGTGCTAATTTGAATCACAAAGCCCATTTTGTGAAAGGACGGTTGCAACAAATTCTTGTTAGACTGGAAAGGGTTGCAGTAATGACATGTATATAGTTTTCATAAACCTGAGCCGATGCAAACAGGTTGCTTGTTTGCAAAACAGTGGAAAGGCACAGCTCTCTATCAGCTGTTCTCTCAAGGACAGTTTTCACAGATCTCTCTCAACCCCACCTACCTCACAGGGTGTCTGTTGTGGGGAGGGGAAGGGAAAAGGAGTTTGTAAGCCGCTCTGAGACTCCCTTGGGTAGTGAAGGGTGGGGTACAAATCCAATCTCTTCTTCTTCTGCCAGGGAAGGAAAGCTACGGAACCAGTCTGCGAGCTTTCAATTATCTCCCGTTTCTCTAGTTTGGATGGGCTTTCACTGTTTTCCCATCAGCAACAACTGGAACGGAATAAATAGGGTATATTTCTCCCTGCTAAGGGGCCTCTTCTGAAATCACTGATGTGGAAGCCGCCGTCTTGTTGTGGATCCTCTCTGCAGTGCTTCGGAAAACATCAGGGACATCCAATCATGTGGGAGGAACATCTGCCTTCCCTGCCCCACGCAGTTCCTTTCCATGCTAGATTGCGCTGGATTCCTCCCACGTTACTTGGAGTTTCTGGTGTTGCTTGGAATAGTATAAGGGAGACGAGATGCAATAGTAGTTCTCAGGCTCTTAAGCTGAAATTGAAGTTCCTTAACAAGCGTTTGGCAATTATTTGGTAATTACAGTTTGATCGGTGCCTAAGATATAAGCATGTTTAAAACCACCAGCTGGTGCTGGAATGACTAAAATTGTGTGTGTGTGTGTGCGCACATATGTATGTTTTGTATATATATGTGGACATTTGGAAACAATCTTTGAGTCATTTGCCTGATTTGTTTCCTGCATAATTACCTTTATATGTGTTTCTGTTGCAGTTCAGTGATCACAGAATTATCGTATTCTGACTGTGCTGGTCTTTAAAAGCTTAGTTCATACATGTGTTGGCAAAACCTTAAAAAGAGGGGTGCTTTAGGGTATGAGCTCATGTAGTAAGCCAGGGGAGGAAACATAATTTAGGAGTTAGAGACCGTGGCTGAATAGATTCAGTTAACTGAGAGCTGTGATATGGGTCACCCCCAATCAGATTTTTTGGGGGGGGGGGGGAGGAGGAGGAAGAAGAAGAGGAGGAGGATGGATTTATATCCCGCCCTTCACTTGGAGTCTCAGAGTGGCTTACAAACTCCTTTCCCTTCCCCTCTTCACAACAGACACCCTGTAAGGTAGGTGGGGCTGAGAGAGCTCTGACAGAAACTGCTCTTTCCAAAACAGCTCTGACAGAACTATGGCTTGCCCAAGGTCATCCAACAGCTGCAAGTGGAGGAGTAGGGAATCAAACCCAGTTCTCCCAGATTAGAGTCCACGCACTTAACCACTAAACCAAATAACATTATTGCTAAGCAATAACAACAACAACTACTGCTGCTGCTACTCCTATATAAACATTAAATAGCATAAATAGTATAAGTAACTAGCAAAATAAGGTAAATACATCATGTACAAGCCTTGGCTGTGTACAAGCACTGGGCTTTTTATCTATTCTTGTGTGTTCCACATCTCATATGCTTGATTTGCAGCATAACAGCCCACACTGAGACTATGAGATGAGCAGAGATTATATTTACATATGCAGGGTGGGAAAAAAATCTGCCCTGCACCAATGACTGACTGGGAGCGCCCAATAGGAGCGGTATGCTTATACTGCAGAGTCAGGGGTCATTTCAAGCAGGAACACGCAGGAATGCCGTTCCGGGAGTAACAAGCCCAGGAGCGGGCACATATGGTGATGTGCTGTGGAAAAAAAGCAAAAGCATGCTAACCTGATCTGTATTTTCATGCTTGTTGCAGGGTAGCTTCCCTGCAAGGGCAAAGGAAACCTAAAGCGTCTTCAGTCAGAGTGTACAGTTGGCTTGCCAGCTCTGAGTTGGGAAATATCTGGAGATTTTTTGGGGTGGAGCCTGAGCGGTGGGTGTTGCTTTCTGGCCCACTTCTGGTGATGTCAGAGGGTGTGGCGTATGCAAATAAGTTATGCTAATGAGTTATGCTAATGAGCTCCTGCACCTCTTTTTCTACGAAATGACCCCTGATTGCTGATATGGCTCCTGGAGCTTGGCAAAGCCCTGGCTGATGAAACTAAGGTTGCCAAGTGTCCAGTGTTGACAGGGACAGTCCTGGGGGGAAACACCTGCTTTTTAAATGTCTGCTCCCCCCCCCCCAGTTTTCAAGAGGGAGTCTGGGGGTATCAGAGATCCAGTCCTGCAGTGCTATCTGGTACAAAGGCCCACAGGCGACCTGCATTCTCTCACATCATTGTTGAGGCTGTAGCCACTAGGCTATCCCTTTGCACAAGCATACTGTCATTATATGGCTGCCTGCTAGGCAGATTTCTGCTGGAAATTACAGGCTACCTGTTTGCTCTGAAGTGCATCCTCAACCTTTAATTCTGAGCACCTGATCCTTCCAATTAAAAAGAGTTAAACAATCCCATGGACTAAAGCATGGTAGTGTTGTCTGGAAATGCTCTTAAAATATGTCATGTGTTACGGGCGGCCTCAGATGTGCTTTGTTCTCATTCACGAGCGCGCACACACACACACAGAGTTCGCCCTTCCCCTTGCTTTGGTAATAACAAGCCCTTGTTTGGCTAATAACATGCAGAAGGTTTGCGACTTCAGTTTTGTATATTTAATTAGTAGCATGCTAATTGCTTAATAACAGGACAAATTCATTAAAGCCAAGGACACAGTCCCCACTAACTGTTCTCACCCGGAATCTCATTTGTATAAGATTCTTGTAAATTTTAATAGTGTCGCCAGCAGAAACCCACATGGAAAAAAGAATCAGTGGGAAAAGACCTGTTCCCTAATTATAATAGCAGTGAGGGACATGACTTTGAAACGACAGTGTTTTCTTTAATTGTGTTGCATGTTTTTTTGTAATGGATTCTACAAGGGGTGGGGTGGGGAACATGATTGGAATATGAGGTCGCCTGACAGGTAGTAGTAAATGAAGTGGACTCTAGGCCACAAAGGCGTGTGCCATTTATCAGTTTTGATATCACTTGAAAACAGTGGCTTAACTCAGTTGACTGTGGCTAGTGCAATGGTCTGCTCTTCTGTTCGGGCTTTGATGAGCCAGGACCTGAAACTATGTCTGAATTTGGATTATAAGATCCAGTTTGGTGTAGTGGTTAGGAGCACAGACTCTAATCTGGGAGAACCGGGTTTGATTCCCCACTCCTCTGCATGCAGCTGCTGGTGTGACCTTGGGCCAGTCACAAATTCTTTCAGAGCTGTTCTCTCCAGGGCAGTCCTCGAAAGAGCTCTCTCAGCCCCACCTACCTCACAGGCAGTGTCTCCTCTAAGCTGAGCTACTGTGAGCTAGCTCACAGTTTCTTAGTCTCCAGCTCATGGATTTTTGTCTTAGCTCAGGAAGGATGGCTCCAGAGCAAACTGATTTTTGCACTAGCCAAATAGCTCACTCACAACTCTAATGCCAGTAGCTCACAAAGTAGAAGTTTTGCTCATAAGACTCCACAGCTTAGAGAGAGCATTGCTCACAGGGTGTCTGTTGTGGGGAGGGGAAGGGAAAGGAGATTGTAATCACTCTGAGACTCCTTTGGGTAGTGAAGGGTGCGGTATAAATCCAATATCTTCCTCTTCTTCAAGAGCAGTCCTCAAAAAGAGCTCTCTCAGTCCTACCTGCCTCACCTGGTGTCTGTTGTGGGGAGGGGAAGGGAAAGAAGATTGTAAGCTGCTCTGAGACTCCAAGTGAAGGTTGAGGTATAAATCCAATCTCCTCCTCCTCCACCACAGTTAATTTGATGCAGAAACGCAGACATCTGGACTTTGCCCTTGTAGCAACCTTGCTACATTGTGAGGAATAGTACCCAAGTCCCTGTAGGGCAGAGGGGATCCCAAATGGCATACATCATTGTCTTCTCCTCCATTTCATCCTCACGACAACCCTGTCGGGTAGGTTAGTCTGAGGGTGTGTGACTTGCCCTAGGTCACCTGGTGAGATTCCATGACGGTGTGTGGATTCGAACCTGGGTTTCACAATTCCTCGTCTGACACTTAAACTCCTAGCTTGGCACTTAAACCATGACACTGTGCTGATATATAAAGACAGAACTTATTTTAAATATTATTTTAATATTTTTAACAATTTAATTTTGCAATGTGTGCTGCCCTGGGGATCCTATTTGGGGTGGGGAAAGAGGCATAGGAATGTTTCAGAATGAATAAATAATTCTTGCTCGTACACCGCGTGCCTTAAATAGAGGTTTCAGCAAAAGCTATCTGCTCTGAGAAATCATACATTCAAAGGGAGAGAGTCTCTTTTCAGTTTCTGAACTAATAAAGCAGCCCCCTCCTCCCTCAGGCCATGTTAAAAAGGTCAGTTGCAAAGTGATTATTTTTAATTTACATAAAGAGTGTATATGAAAAGAGAGAGAGAAGTGTGCAGTTTCTTCTCCTACAGCCCTGAGAGTGAGTGCTCTTATTCAGAATCTGCTTTTAATGTCCTCTTTTAAACATCTTTCTTTGAGGCTTCCCCCCCCCCCCCCCCCCCGTGACCTTACACATTAATTTTAAACAACTCGAAATTCATTGTTCATTCAGCTTAAATGACTGTCTGGAAACCTTGAAAGTGGATTATCTCCCCCTCTCTTTTCCCCTCCCCGTGTTCTGCACTGAATCCCTTCTTCATGTATTTGTTGAATGGTTTTCCAGAGGTCTGACTCTGTTTGTGTATAACAGCAGAGCTGGAAGATGTTTGTATACCTCCCTGTTGTGCCCTCTCTCTCTCCATTTCTACTAATGATGAGATAATGTTTCCTGTTTCTTTTGATTTTTGGGATGGGTGGGTGGGATTGTCAGATAGATAGATTAGGTAGGTAGGTAGGTAGACCCTGTTTCTCTCCATTCCCAACACAGACAGACGAATGGATAGATAGAGCCTGTTTCTCTGTGCCAACTGTGGCTCTTCTGATACCATTCCCCAGTGGGGCATCCACCCCATGTTTCAGGAAAGAGGGCAAGTCTCTTGTCGGATGGACTTGTGGTTGGCAGACAGGTTCCACCTCAAAACAGCTGCTGCCAGTGGAACAGAAAACCTGCAAACCTCCCCTGCGGTAGAGACCTCATAACAGGGATGGAAGTTAATTTGGTTCTAGGGCGGGGTTCAATTTTTTATTTTTTTTTGTATTTTATGTGCATGTGTGTGTGTGCATCTGGAAGTCATGGCAACCTCTGGAGGCTGACCCCTACTGGGGGCCTGGAGAATATTCAGAGAGGTGGCTGAATAAAGCCTGCCCCTCTCCTCCCAAGCACTGTTCCCTCTAAGCCGAGTTAGAGTGAGCTAGCTCACAGTTCCTTTAGCCTCTGGCTCACACATTTTTGTCTCAGCTCAGGAAGGAGGGCTCCAGAGCAAACTAATTTATGCAGTAGCCAAGCCGCTCGCTCACAGCTTTAATGCCCAGTAGTTCACAAAGTAGAATTTTTGCTCACAAGACTCCACAGCTTGGAGGGAACATTGCTCCCAACTGCTGGTATTCCAAGGAGGTCTCTCATTCCAAGTACTTGCCAGAGGTGGGCCTGCTTAGCTTCCGAGATGCGACGAGATCGGGTTTGTCTGGCCTATCCAGGTCAGGGCCAATGTGTTTTTTTTGGTTGATGGGAATTGTGAATTTGGCTTTCTGCAAGTACCGCTGCTCTACATGACCTGGAAACAGAAAGATGAAATAATGCATTTGGGGGGGGGGGCAAAGCAGCAGATATGAGAAATGCAAAATAATTTTGTGAGAATTGTGATGTAGCCCAAGTGGGACGTGAGTGCTGTCTATACATGGCTGGTATGAAGTTCATAGATCTCGGAGATTCCCTTGACCCCATTCACAAAAATAAATCTATCCCCCTCCCCTTTTTTGAGTTTGCATAGAGTGTGGATTTGTGGCTGGAACATCACGGGCAAGTCAAACGCCCACTAAATTCCCTCTGTCAGTTACAAGCTTTATTTTATTCCTGGAGAAGATAATCTCACTCTTCCTGAAGTAGTTTTTATTGAAATTCCTTCTTCACCAAGTAGTGGGGATACGGCTGAGCTAAGCATGTTTTTTATTATTATTATTATTATTTTTACTAACAGAGAGAGGATATCATTATGCTAAGGGTTTTATTTCTCTCTTCCCTCTCTTAACATTCAAGAGGGATTGTTTTGTTTGGTAAATTACAGCTCTTGGGATCCTCCCTGCCCAGTTTTAGAACAAGCACCATCTTCCATCCTATTGATAGCACGCTGATTTGTTTCATTGTCTTTGACAAGCAAAGCTGCCTTCCTTTATGCAGCCTCCATGCGGCTGTAGGCCAGGCTGGAGTCAAGAAAACTGGGGGGGGGGGCATTAAAAACAGTTTACTTGTCAACTCAACGCTTAATTCGCTCAAGAGATCATGGCCCGCCTTGTGCTCTGATCTGTTGTTGACCTTCTAATAAATAGAGAAAAGAAAGAAGAAAGAGAGATGAACACAACCAAATTGCTCTGGAGTAAACGAGAAACATTGCCCCTTTGCGTTCAGATAACGAGCCGAGCCGTCGTTGTGGTGTAGTGATTAAGAGCTGTGGATTCTAATCTGGAGAACCAGGTTTGATTCCCCACTCCTCCTGCACCTGAAGCCTGCTGGGAGACCTTGGGTTAGTCCCCAGTTCTCTCAGGCCCACCTCAAGGTGACTGCACCTCAGAGAAAAAGGGAATGCGATTGTGATCCGCTTTGAGACGTCTTACGGTAGCCAAAAGTGGGCTATAAAAACGACTCTTATTCTTCTTCAGATCAGGCCATCTCAATCGTTCCATGTACCCTGGGGTTTGAAGATGCACGTGGAGTCCCAATCCATTATGTCTTGTGTGTAGTCCCACATCTGAACCATGCATATGCAGGCCAGATGTGCCTGCACAGAATAACACTCAAAGAACAACAGTTATGGGCAACAGTGTTACACGTATTTCCCACTCCCAGCATGCATGCAAGAACAAAACATTCAAATTGGGTGTGCGGGTATACAGTCCAGCATGTCTTGACCCAGATCTGAGAGAACTGTGACTATGTGAATTGTCTTTTTTGCAGTATCTTGAATCTGACCTTTGGAAAGTAATTTTAAAAGTAAAGGTTTCCCTTGCTCGAAAGCCAGTCGAATCTGACTCTAGGGGGTGGTGCTCATCTCTGTTTCCAGGCTGAAGAGCCAGTGCTGTCTGAAGACTTTTTCTGTGGTCATGTGGCTGGCCTGGCTAAACACCAAGGTGCACGGAACGCTATTGCCTTCCCACTGAAGCGGTACCTATTTATCTACTTGGGCCAGAGATGGGAGCTCACTCCGTCATGCAGAACTCGGGGCTCAAACTGCCGAGCTACTGACCTTCCGGTCTGCAGTTCAGCATCTTGACCACTGAGCCACCGTGGCTCCTGGAAATTAATTCACTCCACTGTAATACCACCACTGGTTTCAGGTTACATTGGTGGGGCAATTGAGTTCACACTAAGCACTTCAGTATCCTTTTTCCTTTTTTAATAATCAGAGAACATTTCCTTAGTCGGAGCAAACAAGCCATCAGCATTTGTGGGGAGAGAACTATTATTTTCCCAGTAGGAAGAAAGATAATCCCCATTGCACCCCCCCATCACTTAAAGCCCTTCCGTAAAGCCCTTACAGGTGAACACATCAAAGCACCAATGGCATGAGTCAGCATTTATCTCTCCAGCCAGTGAAACCCTTTCCCCTCCAAAGAAGATTTTAACCTTCACTTCCTAAAGAAACCAAGCTGCATTTAGATACACTGTTTTTTCAAAAAAAGAATGGACTATTTAGAGTAGGTAAGCAGGGTAAAATTTGGGGTAACATTTGATAGGATATGTTAAAAATAACTCTGAGCGTGTGCAAGAGGCCTTTATTCAGCACTGTCTACCTCTTCTTGTAGTTATTTTAAGTTGGTGCCTGCACTTCTTGAGCAAATGCTTGCGGCGGCGGCTGGGGAACCAGATTCCATTTTGGGGGGAGAAAGGTAGAACCCATTGCATTTTTGCTTCTTTGTTGTGCGAACTAGGGATGCCAATGAAGAAGCTGAAATAGTTCAAGATAGTCTATTCCTTGGCTCCATCATCAACCAAAAGGGAGCTGCTGAAGAAGACGAGGAGGAGGAGGAGGAGGAGGTTGGATTTATACCCCATCCTGCACTTGGACTCTCAGAGCAGCTTACAATCTCATTTCCCTCCCCACAACAGACACCCTGTGAGGTAGGCGGGGGCTGAGAGAGCTCTGAGAGAACTGCCCTTGAGAGAACAGCTGTGAAAGAACTTGTGACTGGCCCAAGGTCACACCAGCAGCTGCATGTGAAGGAGTGGGTGACCAAAACCCAGTTCTCCCAGATTAGAATCTGTGCTCTTAACCACTACATCAAACTGGCTCTCAGAAAGAGATTGAGACTGGGAAGGGCAGCCGTGAAGGAGCTAGAAAAGATCCTTAAGTGTAAGGATGTGTTGCTGCCGACCAAGAACAAGATAATTCATACCATAGTATTCCACGTTACTAGGTATGGGTGTGGAAGTTGGACAATGAAATAAAAACTAATAGGAAGAAGGTGGATTCCTGTGGAATGTGATGTCGGAAAAGAGTTTTACGGATACCATGGGCCGCCCAAAAGACAAATAAGTTGGTTCCAGACTAAATCAAGCCTGGACTCTCCATAGAAGTTTAAATGGCTAAACGGTGGGCGCAATCATACACACCCATTAGCTGCACGAGAGGGATGATTCACCAGCCGATCAAAGTGGTGCGATCACACCAGCACATCTGGGAAGTATCCCGCAACCGTCAGCAAGCCGTCGCAAGCTGTTTTGATCTGCCGGAGAAGCGGAGTAAAAAACTACTAGGGAAACTCTGGTATCAAAAGGTTCGCGGTGGGCCACAGCTGGGCTTTCCCCATGTGATCGTGCCAGTGCAAACTTGTGGCATCGGGGATAATCTGATCAGGCTGTCCTGATGCCATGTCTGTTGTTTTTTCCCCCCTTCTCAGTATGTATATCATCGCATACTGCCAGCAGAAGACTCCAGGTTGGAGAGGCGATTCATCGATCCCCTGTTTAAGCGAATAACCGAATCAGAAACAAATGACAAAAAACCAACTCGCCTGCAGTTGCGTCTGATCACGCAGCAGCGAGTTGCGCCGGCAGCTTCACCAACCTGTGTGATTGCGCAACTGTGGGGCAAATTGCTCGGGGGCAAAATAGCCTTGCTTCCCCGCCGGATTATCTTGCTCGTGTGGCCGCAGCCTGAGAGTATCATGCTTTGATCATGTGAGAAGAAAAGAGTCACTGGAAAAGACACTAATGCTGGGAAAAGTTGAAGGCAGCAGGGAAAGAGATGGATTGGCTCCATAAGGGAAGCTGTGGCCCTCAGTTTTCAAGGCCTGAACAAGGCTGTTAACCATAGGACTGGAGGTCAATAATTAATAGAGTTGACGTAAGTCGGAAACCACTCAGTGGTAGCGAACACACACACACACAACTCAGAGTTCATAAATATCTGCACATCTCAGGGTGGAGCCTGGGGGAGTGGAATTTAATGCCATGCCATCCACCTTCTGAAGCAGCCATTTTCTCTGCGAGAGAGCCAGTCTGGTGTAGTGGTTAAGTGCGCAGACTCTAATCTGGGAGAACCGGGTTTGATTCCCCACTCCTCCACTTGCACCTGGCTGGATGACCTTGGGCAAGCCATAGCTCTGTACCAGCTGTTCCCTCAAGGACAGCTTGGGAAAGAGTTCTCTCAGCCCCACCTACCTCACAGGGTGTCTGTTGTGGGGAGGGGAAGGGAAAGGAGTTTGTAAGATGCTCTGAGACTCTTAAGTGAGTGAAGGGCGGGATATAAATCCAATCTCTTCTTCTTCTTCTTCTTCTTCTTCTTCTGAAGCAGCCATTTTCTCTGCGAGAAGTGGAACAAATGTTTTAAATAAATGCGTAATAAGTAAATCAGCAATTTATGTAATCTGGAGATCAGTTGTAATTTTTTTTGGGGGGGGGGGGAGAATCTCCAGCCTCCACTTGGTGGCTGCCTGATAAAACTTTAGGGATATGTTCTTCTAGATACGTTATTCTGTTTGCCGCAAGGGTTCCAATGGGACCTCTGCATAAGAACATCAGAGAAGCCAGTGTTGGGTCAGGTCTGTGGCCCATGCAGTCCAACACTCTGTCACACAGTGGCCAAAAACACCAGGTGCTGCTATTTTAAGAGCTTTATACCACAAAGAGAATTTACTGTGCCTTATGTCTTGTATGTATATCACTGTCCTTGAAAAAAAAAATTGTATTTGATATGGGTAAATTACTAGAGTCCCCTGGGACTAGTGATTGTGAAACTGACAAGGTGCTCTTCGAATGTTTAAACATAGTGTAAACCTGCAGTTTGATGTATTGTTTTGGTGAACCTATGTTTGGTAACACTTAGTACCAATATTTATACAATAGTATAGAAAAAACTAAGAAAAGAAGAATAAAAAGCACAAAATAGATCTACCTTAAGTGTACATCTATTATATGCAGTGTCATATATATTTTTTTCCATATTCACCTGGAGTCTGGCATCCCTAGTTTAGTTTTTGCTTCTATATCCCTGTCTGCATGTTCTGATATTGCATGGAGAGAGATGTGAATAAATGCATGACCAACTACATATTGAATAATCTAAGCTCTGAGATGAGATTTGTCAGGCCTGCGAGTGAACCAATCGTATTTATTAGTAGGGAGTTCTGTGAGCCATCGCTAGTTGGTTAATAAATGAATGCCTGTCTCGTGGAGTTCCACAGGACTTTATACCCAAGGTGATGTCAACAAGACAGCAGTTTCAGATTCACATCTTTCTTAAAAGCTGGACCATAACCATCTGTAGGATAATAATCCCCCCAGAATGCTATCACTTCTCTTCACATAGACTGCAAACAGTTTCTCTCCCTGCCCAGACACACGCACAAACGTTGAAATACTTTTTTTCTTTGTGAAAGGAACAAGCAAACAACAAAAAAGAATTGGAGCCTGGAGCTTTTCTTTCTCTCCTGTATATCAGCCCTCATGTTTCAAGAAGTTGTTTGCCAACTTATAACTAACAGGTTAGAGGAAGAGAGATTTCTCCTTCAGGGTAGATTGTTCGATATTACAAAAGTTTCTTGTGCCCCCCTCCCCCCGGCATATCTAAGCTGTTTCTAGTCATTGTTCAAGGGAACTAGGAAAAGGTTTTGTGTACTAGGACAAGTTTTCTATACTTTTTAATAGAACAAAGTTTGAGTCCAGAGGCTCATTTAAGACCAACAAAGTTTAATTCTGGGCATATAAGTTTTTGTGTGTGCGTGCATACTTCTGCAAGTAAACAATATACGAAGAAATGTGCATGCACAGGAGAAAGCTTTTACCCAGAATTAAACTCCGCTGGTCTTAAAGGTGCCACTGCTCACAAACTTTGTTATGTTGCTTCAGACCAACACGGCAACCCACCTGAATTTACACTTTTTAATGGTAGGTCTTTTATTCTCTGTCTTTAGCCCACCCCAGTCTCTCATTGGGCCCAAATCCTTTAAATGTTTTTAATAGTCTATGAACATTTTTTTAAAAGTTTGCAATATGTTTTTTGTCTTCAAATCCCATGGATTTGTCAGAAAGATTTTGCTACAGCTGGCAAGCACCAGTGAAGAAGAAGAATAGCTGGTTTTTATACCCTACTCTTCTCTACCTTAAGGAATCTCAAAGCAGCTTACAATGGCCTTTCCCTTGCTCTCCTCACAACAGACATCCTGTGAGGTAGGTGGGACTGAAAAAGTTCTAAGAGAACTGTGACTGACCCAAGATCACCCAGCAGCTGCATGCAGAAGAGTGAGGAATCATAGAGCTGGAAGCTACCTCCAGGGCCATCTAGTCCAACCCCGCTGTGCAATGCAGGAAATTCACAAATACCTCCCCCTCCACACCTGCTGTGACTGCTGTTCCATGCCCAGAAGATGACCAGAAACTTATAAGAAATAAGTTGTAGCAAATATATAGCATTCAAGGTAATCCCAGCGTAAATTTATTTCTATTTCTTATAAAATCTATTATTATATATATTTATTGTTTACACAAAAGTAATTCGGCTTTTTTTCCTTCCCCCTCCCCCTTTTTTTCTCCTACAATTTCAGACAGCAACACCTGATCTTATTTATATATGTATATACAAAATTCTGAATGCATGTATTTTTGGATGTGTGTCACTTTATAATAAAGGATATTGACCACTGAGGAAGGCCCATAGGGGCCAAACCGTGTATGGTCCTTAGGTCAAAAGTTTTATCCATCAGTTTGATATGCACTGCAATTAGTTCTTAGTGAACCTAGTTTTAAATGTCTGATATTTGGACTGTCTCTTTTAATTTAATTTTGTTTTATTTGTGTGTGCACCCTAATAAATATCTATATTTTCCATAATAATTCTTTTGTTAACTTGACCCTCTTGGTTCTCAGTCACAAGATCTCTCAGAGCTGTTCTCTCAGGGGCAGTCCTCGAAAGAGCCCTCTCAGCACCACCTACCTCACAGGGTGCCTGTTGTGGGGAAGGGAAGGAAAAGGAGATGGTAAGCAGCTCTGAGACGCCAATTGAAGGGTGGGGTATAAATCTAATTTCTTCTTAAGGACATAGGAATATAAGAGAAGCCAATGCTGGATCAGGCCAGTGGCCCCTCCAGTCCAACACTCTGTGTCACACAGTGGCTAAAAACACCAGGCGCCATCAGGAGGTCCACCAGTGGGGCCGGGACACTAGAAGCCCTCCCACTGTTGCCCCCCCCCCCACCTAAGCACCAAGAATACAGAGCATCACTTGCCCCAGACCGAGAGTTCCTATCTATACCTTGCGGCTAATAGCCACTGATGGACCTCTGCTCCAGATGTTGTTGTTGTTCTTCCTCTGTGAGCATCGTAGCAGGTGGGGAATTCACCCTTCATTTCCTGGTCGGACATTCTCATAACTGCCTCACATGGGCTCTGAGATCTTGTTTTGTTTTTTTTGTTTTTTGGTTGGACATTCCAGGGGTGAAACCTGGGACCTTCTGCAAACCTCTCAGCCTAACCCACTCCAGAAAGGTGTTGGGGATAAAGGCCCTGAACTCCTTTGAGGGAATAGGAGTTAGGTAACACATGTCTGGGGTTCATTCGCCTGTTAATGCTTGTAAGCCAGTCTTTTCATAAGATGTTTGGGTTGATTCTGGGAGGTGTGACTGGAGACCCCAAGAGAGTCTTGATCTTGGAGCCTTTGGCAGCTCTCAGAAGCCCTGTGTGGGCTAGTAGTCTTTTATAGGCAAAGCTGTTAACCATTTCCAGCAGGCCTCACTGGGAAACTTCTTGGCAGATTTTTAAATCACAGATCTTCTAGATTTTTTTTAAAAAAACCTGCACCTGAATCCCCTTTTCCCACCTTCCCATTTCCACTTCATCTTTCACAGATTTGCACTGCATTTTGTATAACCTCCTTACAATGCTTGTCTGTGACACGGACAAGGCTTTCTTTCTTTCTTGTTTTGCAGCGCATTCTCAGAAATCGAGAATGCGGACTCTCCAATAACACAAGCCCACTTATTCCAAACAGCTTAGGCACTGAAAAGTGCTCAGGAAACACTCAGGTTCCTGTTGTCACTTTGCAACACAAAGCAAAGCAAGGTTGCTGCTGATTGCCGGTCTTGCTTGTGTGTTGGAGATCTCTTGCGCACAAAACTGTGTAGGAGAATGGGAAGTCTCTTGCATGGCTCCTATTCCTTTTGTCTGATAAAAAAGAAGAAGAGAATGTTGGCCAATGAAAATCTACAGATTGATACATTTGTTAGTTTTTATGATGCTACACAACTCTTTGCTGCTTTTTACTGCCGCAGACTTCACACATCTTTTACCCCACTCTGGGATTCATTCCAGTGGGTCTCGCTCAGGAGAACGGCTTGGTGGATTGGGCCCTGGTGCTTGGGTTCCCGTGGATGTCAGCAAGAATGCATTTGGAAATGCCACGATGCTCTTGAGTGGATAATTTAGTAATAAATATCTGAGCGATCGGTCAATACAATCCAGTTATATTCCCTGTTCTTTAACGTAATTGAGCGCCACAAAGTTAGAAGAAGTTGTAGGCTGGCAAAGGCGTTTTTATCGATTGGAGAGCTGGAATTTTTTATTTCTCTCTCTGCAAGGCTTTTTAAAAAGAATGAGCAACATTGCACGTAACGTGGTTTTGATCAGTTAGCATTTTGTGTTTGCAAGCTGTTGTATGGGGGTAAGAAACCCTGGGGGTGCCATGTCACATAGGGTTTTCTTGGTTTTTTCCCCCTGTATATCAAAAAGGGCCACTATCCAAAACCTCTGATGTTAAAGGCATTGCAACTTCAGTGTCATTACTCATGCAGAAAACGGACATGAAAATTCCAATGTCGCTTTTTACTTATCTGAAGATTGATCCACATATTATTTTCATTCCCTGTTTTTTTTTTTAAAAGTACTTTTGTAAAGATATATTGGAAAGCTAGGTGTCCAAGGAATCAAATTGTTCTTCCTTTCACATTTTTTTCTAAGATAATGAATTTCTTTTACCCTCCCTTGTTCATTTTTGTGAGTACTGTAGGTGCTGTATTCCTTTATCAACAATGTGGAAGGGAGGCAGGAGATGAAACAGTATTAATTGGAATTATGGGATTTTTTGGGGGGGGGAATAAAACTCTTTTAATACAAAGCAACATTGCAAGCAGTTATTAATTTCTCCAGTCGTTGGTCTGAAGTGGCTGAAAAGGTATTTGGCAGAGTATCATAAAATTGGTACCATTTGGGCAGTGATGGTTTGTCTGAAAATTTCTTCCAGTGCAAGGTGGTTTGGGCTGAAGGAAGGCTCCCTCCACACTTAGTTTTTGGTATAGATCCAGTTTGGTGTAGTGGTTAAGTGCATGGACTCTTATCTGGGAGAACCGGGTTTGATTCCCCACTCCTCCACTTGCACCTCCTCCACTTGCACTTGCACTCCTCCACTTGCAGCTGCTGGATGACCTTGGGCAAGCCATAGTTCTGTCAGAGCTGTCCTTGGCCGAGGACAGACTGGCAATCTGAAGCGGGGCAGGCACGCTTCGCAAACGGAGGAAAGGAGCCCGTTCAGACATGCGCATCTGCCCATCGGCTCCGTTGCGTACTTACCCGTCTCCCAGCCGCTTTCCTTCCGCTTTACCCGGACACCGGGTAAAACCGGTGTTCAGGGGCCTTCCTCCGCATGCCTCCCGCTTCCAAACAGTGTGAACTGGAAGAAGCGGGAGGCATCCGGAGGAAGTGTGAACGCACGGCAAAAAGTTTTGCGCATATGCGCATATGCAAATATGCGCATATGCAAATATGCACATATGCAAATATGCGAAAAACATCAAAGGAAAACAAAAAAAAGTGCAGCGGCACGCGCGAGCCCCGCGCGCTGGCTATGCGGCAGTCTGAACTCTCCGTGGCAGTCTGAATGCTCCGTATCGCCGCTGATCCGCATTGCTCTGGCCAGTGTGAACGGCCAGCTCCGTGAGTTTTTTCCCCCGCTCCAGTTCCCTCCGCTTTGCCTCCGCTTCAGATTGCCAGTCTGTCTTCGGCCCTTGAAAGAGCAGTTTCTTCTTCTTCTTCTTCTTCTCAAAGAGGCTAAGCTCACTATTACTAGGGCCAGGGTGTTTTCAGTGATGGCTCCACACTGGTGGAATGAGCTCTCGGAAAACATCAGGGCCCTGTGGGATCTTTTTTCAGTTCCACAGGGCCTGCAAGACAGCTCTTCCAGCAGGCTTTCAACTAAGGAGCCGTCCTTATCACTACCACCAACGAGCCCAGCCCTCAATCTCAACAGCGGACCTATTCCATCATCAGGAAGACTACTGAGCTGGTAGACTATTTGTCTGTAAACATTTCTTAGCATTCCATCTCAAGTAATTTAACACCATCCTGAGGAAGTATTATCATCATTAGCATCTCTATGATTTTAGGACTGTATGATTTTATTGTATCTGATTTGTTTGAATGATTTTATGAGAGCCAGTTTGGTGTAGTGGTTAAGTGCACGGACTCTAATCTGGGAGAACCGGGTTTGATTCCCCACTCCTCCACTTGCAGCTGCTGGATGACCTTGGGCAAGCCATAGCATTGTACCAGCTGTTCTCTCAAGGACAGTTGTCTCAGAGCTCTCTCAGCCCCACCTACCTCACAGGGTGTCTGTTGTGGGGAGGGGAAGGGAAAGGAGTTTGTAAGTTGCTCTGAGGCTCCAAGTGAGTGAAGGGCGGGGTATAAATCCAATCTCTTCTTCTTCTTCTTCTTCTTCTTCTTCATCATGTGTTTTTAATGGTATTTATGCCAACTGTGTGAGCCACCCTGAGCCTGCTTACGTGGAGGGTGGGGTGCAAATTGAATAAATAAATAAATAGATTCTTCTTCTTCTCCTCCTTCTCCTCCTCCTTCTAAAAAGGGTGCTGGTTCTCATGTATAGTGTTGCACCAATTTCTCCCAATTTCCCTTTTAGGACTTGGGAGAACCTCCCACCATAGGGTTGCTGGGACCCCCCCTCTCTGGCCTCTGGTGGAGTGGGGGTGTAGGGTTGTCAGATACAGTTTGGAAAATTCCTGGAGATTTGGGGATGGAGCCTGGGGATGACAGGGACTTCAGTGGGGTACAATGCCATATAGTTCACCCTTCAAAGCATCCCTTTTCTCCAGGGGAACTGATCTCTGTGGTCTGGAGAGGAGCTGTATTTCTGGGGGATCTCCAGGCCCTACCTGGAGGCTGGCATCCCCACCCCCAGAGGGAACCAAGTAGTACTGATGAGGACTACCACAGACCCACACACACACACACACACACACACACAAAGCTCTGCAGTTAGCTATGCAAATTGTTAGGATATACTCTGAGAAGTTAATTTTTTAAGCATGTCCGCTCATACTTTCTATTGAGAACCTGAAAGACATACAAATGTAAAGGTTTCAAGTGACTTTTTCTCACAGCATGGAAACCTTTTCCTTCCTTATTACGGGAGATGAACAGACATTTTAATCACAAATTATAGATAGAAAAGCTGCCCCCCCGCCCCCACGGTGCTTTGGTTATCTGACTATCCCTGCTATAAAATACTAATAATGATTTTGGTCATTATTTATTGCCATTGGAGTGCAAAAAAATCCCTTATGATTATCCTCTGAATCAACACCGTGTGACTAACACTTTTACATTATGAAGTTTGAGTCCAGTGGCACCTTTAAGACCAACAAAGTTTAATTCGGGGTATAAGCTTTCGTGTGCATGCACACTTCTTCAGATACATAGATACTTTGCTGGTCTTAAAAATGCCGCTGGACTTTTGTTCTCTTGCTTCAAACCAATGTGGCTGCCCACCTGAATCTAACCCCTACGTTAGTTTGATGCTGGTCACATTATATGCTCTAACCTTTTGAGTGGTGTGTATAATTTAAACAAAAGTATCAAAAAGGGAGGTGAAAAGTGTATTGGTGAGCCCTTATTGTAATAAAGTAGTGTTGTTAAAAAAACAACAACCAGATACATCTGAGTGGTTTAAATCCAAACCATTTCCTATTTAGTGACATCGCTTATTCTCAAAGTACAGGGTTTGTAATATTGTGACTAGGGATGGACACAAACCGGGGCAAATTGTGGTCTGTTTTGTTTCATGGTTCGTGGTGCAACGCAAACCACGAACCTTCATGGACCTTCCTGCTTACCAAACCAGTTCGTTTTGTGAGGTTTGTGATGTGGTAGAACAGCCCCCCCTGTGGGCTAGAGGCAACACACTCAAAGCAAGTCTCCAGCTGACTCTCCGCTCTCTGCCCTCCAAGCTTGGTGGAGATTGGGAGCGAGTTACAGCTCCCCAAACCCAGGAACGTGCCATCTGGGGAAACCACAGTCGCAGGTTCAAGAGTGCGTCGAATGGACCCCCTGCAAGCTAGAGGCATCAGACTCACAGAGGTATATGGGGTATATGTATGGGGGGGGGGGGGTGTTCCAGCAAGGCAACCAGCAGGTAAGCCCCTTTTCCCAGTGTGGGCAGAGAGACAGGTGGCTCAGAGCCCTGAAGAAGCACCAAATGCCCCCAACCCCACTGTTCACAGGAGGAACGACTTCCAGTTCCCTTTCCTCTCTGTCTCTGCCGCTAACTAACATGCAGCGCGCCTGCTGCCGGCGGAAAAGCAACAGCTGCTTGTTAGCTGGGGATATATTTCATTTTGGTCCCAGAGCAGAATGAGAGCTCTCTTATTGGCAGCCAGTGCTGCCTGTTGAGCCTTGAAGGGCCGCTGTTGGTGTTTTCAGGGCCGCAGAAGTCCACCCCCCCCCATTGCTTTGACAATTGTAATTGATTGGTGTGTCTGCTGCCGACATTGCCAACACACCCCACTATGAGATGCCTGAACCCCTGAAACCCACATGGAGGGTTGTGGGTGGGTCGTATAGGAGAGAACGCATGAACTTCAGCTCGCAAACTACGACCCAGGTGATCTTAGTTGTGAATTGAGGGTCGTGGGCAGGTTCATGCCCATCCCTAATAGTAACACACACACACACACACACACACACACACACACACACACACGGTTAATTATTTGTGGTGACTTGCAAAACTCAAAAGAACTATTCCCCCTGGCTCTGGATAACATATCTAAAGCTATTACCTCCTTTCTTAAACAAATACCAAAAAAGAAAAGGGAGGGGGGAGGCTCCGAACACCAACAGTGGCTTTTAGTTAAGACTCTGCCTACCGGAGCTACGTTTCTGATTCCCTTCCCATTCCTATCTGTCGGAATCTGATTAGTTTAAGATTTCTTCTTAGTGTGGCATCAAAAAATCAAAAACCACCTGGTGGCTTCTTTTGAAAATGAAATCTGTAGATTATCATACGCCGGCTCATGGACACGGCACGCTGCAAATATTTGTATGATAGTTAAGCCCCCACTGTGTGTTGTGCTCTGAAGTAGATGCCTATCTGTCATTGAAAATAGGCCCCGGGATCAGCCATGGGGAAATATTAAAAAAAACAACAACAACGGAGCAAACAGAAAGAATAAGCAACAACATATTCCATCCGTGATTATTTCTTTATACGTCCCCCCTGTTGTTTTATAGCTTGCCACAAGAGGCATCTTTGGCAGCCATGCAAATTAGTACACAAAAATTACTAAAGACAACCCCCCCCCCCCTTTTTGTACTATTGTGTCTTTGCTTTAGTTATTTGTGGCATAACAATAATCTGGAAAAGAAGAGAGCTCAGCCTCTCTTGTAGTTCATTAAAAAAGAAGAGAAAAGAATCCGTGTCTGGTTTCTTGTAAGTCAGGGAGCAAAAACTTTTCGGACCCGTGGCCACTTTTGAATCCTGGCACAGGGCGATGGGTGCAACCACAAAATAGCCACTTGGGAACCCCAAGTACAGGAGATAAGAGAGGTAACTTTAAAAAATACACTGGGGAAGAAGAGGAGGAGGAGGAGGCTGGATTTACACCCCACTTTTCAGTATCCAAAGAAGTCTCAGAGCAGCTTACAATCTCCTTTCCCTTCTCCTCCCCACAACAGACACCCTGTGAGGTAGGTGGGGCTGAGAGATCTCTTTCGAGGACTGCTTTTGAGAGAACAGCTCTAAAAGAACTTGTGACTGGCCCAAGGTCACACCAGCAGCCGCATGTGGAGGAGTGGGGGAATCAAACCCAGTTCTCCCAGATTAGAATCCACACTCCCAACCACTGCACCAAAAAGGGAGAGAATAAATCCGACACTGTCATGGCAGCTGTCGCTGAATTGTTGCTTTATTCATTACAGCCAATCAGATCTCAGATTGGCAATCAAAAGCCCTATTGGACAGGAGCCCGCCTGGCCCCACCCACTTTCTGAGACCACAAGGAAAGGTGTTGGCGAGCACCACGACGCCCCCGGACACCACGTTGGAGAATCCCTGTTGTAGGTGTTTCTTTTTCAACATAGGCCAGTTAAGTTGAATCTCCAGGCATGGTGATACAGAACAGATGTAACATTTACACCTTAGTATGAGATGCTTATGGTCCAAGCGATGGTATTCCCAGCTGGTAATGTATGGCTGTGAGAGTTGGACTGTAAGGAAGGCCAAGCGCCAAAGAATAGATGCGTTTGAATTATGGCGCTGGAGAAGACTCTTGAGAGTCCCTTGGACTGCGAGGAGATCGGATCAGTCAGTCCTAAAAGAAATCACCCCTGACTGTTCCCTGGAAGGCCAGATCCTGAAGCTGAAGCTCAAATACTTTGGCCACCAAATGAGAAGGGAGCACTCCCTGGAGAAGACCCTGATGCTGGGAGAGATTGAAGGTAAAAGAAGACGGGGACGGCAAAGGATGAGGTGGTTAGACAGTGTCATCGATGCCATGAACATGAAATTGAGCAAGCTCCGGAGGACTGCGGAAGACAGGAGGGCCTGGTGTGAGGTGGTCCACCGGGTCGCGAAGAGTCGGACTCGACTGTGCGACTGAACAACAACAACAAATGAGATGCCATACGCTGAGAGCGGAGAAATCGCCTGATGCCCATAGCTGCAGTGGAAGCTTGTTATCAAGCATTCTGTCTTTGCTCTCTGACAATGACAGCGAAACTCTCCCTCTCCATTTCCCCAGAATCATAACGCGACCTTGTGGGCCACACGGCAGCGCTTTAGAGATGGGGGCTGAGTGACGCTCGTTTCTTAAGTTCGTGAAGTATTCCTCGTACAGCTGTTTCTTCAGAATCCTCGAAAGAAGGAGCCCTGGCTAAGCTCTCTTGAGCTGTCAGACTGGGCTACTGTCAAGGTGACTGGCGGGGTGGGTTGAGAGAAAGCCAGGTGGGGCTGAGGAAGGTGATGCAGCAGAGACGATCTTTGGCAGCGCAGAGAGAAACTTCACTTAATTGCTCAGTTCGGCTCTCCTGATCTGGATAGCTTTGATGGGGGGTTTAGGGAAATATCACTTGACCCATCTTGATGCAGGAAGACCCTGCAGTTCCCTGTTTTGGTTCGGGCTTGGGGGTGGCAGGTGTATTGAACCTCTCCCTGCTCACTGGCTTTCACTCCCTAGTCACCTACCAGTTAAAACAATTAAAGCTTCTCTTTCTGATCACTCTTTTTAGTCTTACTGATTCCAGGCACAATAATGACAAGATGGGACAGGACCACAGGTCGACAACATAGTGCATGTGAGCCCTCTAATGTATTTTCTGGCACCTGCCAAGTTTTTTTAGAAAGTGGATGCGGATGGGTGGGGCTTTTCTCCAGCAAGGCATTTGATTGGCCACCACAGCATGAGGATTTTCATTGTGTGATTGAAGGTAAGCTGCGGCAGCCATTTTATGGCTGGCTCTGCCTCCCACGGAGGCCATTTTGTGGCAGCCATTTTGTAGCTGTGCCCATCATACAGTGCCAGTATTCTAAAGCTGCCCCGAGGCTCAGAAAGGATGGGAGCTCCTGGAGGAGGAGGAGGAGGAAGAGAAAGAGAGTTGGGTGTATACCCTGCCCTTCAATCTCCTCCTCCTCCTCCTCTTCCATTGGTTGTCTTAGGCTGCAATCACACTCTCTTTTAGATCTGACATAGGTGTGAATGCCTGATGGATCTAAAGGGAGTGACCAGACATCAACATCTGGGAAGCGTCCTGCAGTCGTTGGCAACCTGTGCTGTTCCACCACGGAAGCGGAGTTAAAAGACACCAGGGAAAAGTCCGGTGTTATCTTGATAAGGCGGGCCATGGGCAGACTTTCCTGTCTGATCACTCAAGCACACTCTCATATCATTGGGATGATCTGATCAGGCCATCCCAACTCCGTGCCATGTTTTCCCCCTTCTCAGCATGCACATCATCACATACTCCCTAGGGGGCCCTCAGTGCGGAGGTGCGATTCCTCGATTGCTCATTTATGTGCATAGGAAACAGACAGCAACCCCCCCCAACTCACCCACAGTTGTGTCTGATCACACAGTGATGGGCTGTGCCCGCAACTTTAAAGGGCTGTGTGATCTCACAACTGCATGTCAAATTCCTCCGGAGGAAATAGCCTCTCTTCCCCTGTGCTTCAGATGGCGAGTGTGACCACAACCTTAGGCAGCAGTCACACACACTAAATAATCCACTTTCAGTGTACTTTCCAACTGGATTTTGTCAGATCACAGTCAAGATCCAGTTGGAAAGTGTGTTGAAAGTGGATTATTTAGTGTGTGTGACCACAGCTTTATACTGGGTATCTGCACTGATTTGCATCCTATAATCTGCCTTGAGTTACAGCAGGAAAGATAGACTATAAGCAAAGTAAATTGTATACATATTTGTATATTAACCACAATTATACCAGAGTGGGGCTGGGGCGATACACGTCAGATCACAGTCAAGATCCAGTTGGAAAGTGTGTTGAAAGTGGATTATTTAGTGTGTGTGATCACAGCTTTATACTGGGTATCTGCACCGATTTACATCCTATAATCTGCCTTGAGTTACAGCAGGAAAGATAGACTATAAGCAAAGTAAATTGTATACGTATTTGTATATTAACCACAATTATACCAGAGTGGGGCTGGGGCGATACACGCCAAATAATCCACTTTCAATGCACTTTCCAGCTGGATTTTTACTGTGATCAGGCAAAATCCAGTTGGAAAGTGCATTGAAAGTGGATTATTTAGTGTGTGTGACCGCAGCCTGGCTGGAAACCTTGCACTCTGTAGATTCCACGTGTGGTAAAGTGAATGCACTGAGGGGCAGATAACTTGGTAGCAGTATGGGATAGTTGTCTATTGTTTGTAGACACTTGGTAGAGAGAGTTTCTAAGTGTCTCTAACAACTACCCCAGTTTTAACATTGACAGATCCCCCCCCCCCCCCCGTTCTGTTACAAACATACCACTTTTAAAAAAGAGTTCCTTTTCTCTAGTTTGGGATCGTTGGCCTGCTCTTTTTTTCTTTTCTTTCTATTATTTTGTTCTTTTTTCCCCTCTCCAAGTGGAAGAGAAAAGTGAGCACTCTTGAGTAAATGTTCTGTCTTTGCTTTGTGATGGTTACCCTGGGGAGGACTCCAGCAGTTTTTTTCATGGATCCAGGGAGGCTTGTTATGAAGTAAAGTTTTGAAAACTCTTCACTTGCCTGGAATGCATCAATCATTCCGTTCCTCATACTCTTTCTTTAACCCCCCCCCCCCCCAATAGACACATTTGGGATAACTTTGAGTAAGAGCTTGCGATGGCAGCAAAGAATAAAAATGCTCCCAACAATGTACCCAACATTATTGATCTGTGTTTGAGGATTTGTTTTCAGTTAGGGGGTTTTTTTGAGTTAAGGATGGATAAAAAGGCATCAGGCTGGAACTTCCCCTAAAAGTGTCCGTTTAAAACCAGACATGATCCAGAGAGCTGAACTTTAGCAAATAATAATAGATCTCCTCTGGAAGTTTCTAGCACTTTTGATCTTCTTGTTCAAGAGTGGTGAAGACGCCAGATGTTCTGACTCAGGTCCCGCACTTTCCTGAGAAATGTTGCTTGTTGCCTCAAAATTTCTTGGATGTTCCTCCAGGTTAGCCTTGAGATTCTTCATCTAGGTAAACCTCGTCGGTTGTCACCTGTATGGGGACATACTTCAGGCATAGACTCACAACAGAATATGCTGCTGCTAGAGGCAGGAGGGTGGAACTCCTAGCATAGCTTGGCTGCTTTTTTAAAATAGATATATTTTTATTAAAGTTACCAGAAATTACAAACTGGTCTTGGCTGCTGTAATGTTTTCTGTAGGTCCCAGAAAAGTGGTGTGATGAAACCCTTTGAAAAAGGGGGGGGGGGGGGGGGAAACTAAGCTCACCCCAACATGTTTTGCTCCTTTTGTAATTCCCCTGAATGTTGTAATTCCCCTTGTAGGAATCTCAAAACCCATCTCAGAGCACAGCTTTAAACTCTTGCATCTTTGCATAAGGATTTGATGGGTTGGGTTTGGACAGTGAATCTTCTGTTCTAGTGTCTCAGAGAGCCAGTTTGGTGTAATGGTTAAGAGCGCAGACTCTAATCTGGCAGGACCGGGTTTGATTCTCCACTCCTCCACATGCAGCTGCTGGTGCGACCTTGGATCAGTCACAAGTTCTCTCGGAGCTGTCCTCTCAGGAGCAGTACTTGGGAGAGCTCTCTCTCAGCCCCACCTAACTCACAGGGTGTCTGTTGTGGGGGGGGGGGGGGGAAGGGGATTGTACACCACTCCCCTTTGGGAAGTGAAGGGGGGGTATAAATCCAATCTCTTCTTCTCTTCTTCCTTTCATAAAGCGTTAGGACAGATGAGATATTGGGAGAGCCAAGGACAAATGCTAAATGATGACATCTTTCAGGGGGACTCCTATTGACATCAATCCCATGGAGGAGATTGATTCAGCTCCCGTTCCCCACATTGTTGCTTTAGGATCTTTGATAAACACTGTGTAGTGACTGGATTTTAAGTTAGTTATGAGGAAGCCTGAGGAAGATTGCATTGCCTTGCTAAGTAAAGGAAATTTCTGTTGTGGATTTAATAGATGGGGCTTTGGGGGAACACCCCCCCCCACACACACACACACATAAAACAAAACAATTTCAAAGAAATATGGGACAGAACAGCCCGCAACACTTGAAGCTAGCACAGCAGAATCTAAGCTCCAGGCTATTAAACGATGCGGTGTTGGGAATAGTAGGTGGTATTATTTAAGGTGAGGCAATTTGGGTTATTGAGGTTAAAAGACTTGTTTCAGGCAAAGTTTTAAATGTATTAGAAAAACTGGGTTTAGTAGGAAGGAAGGAACATAATTCTTGGGGTAATCCACGTAATCCAGGAAGAGAAAACTGCCCCATAACTTTTGCTACAGAAGGTATCAAGTGCTGAAAGAGAGAAGCCGTCCTTCAGATGCGTAAACCAAGGGAATGGAGCTTCGCAAACATGTGATAGTTTCAGTTTCTTTAAGGGGCTGCTTCACAGGTTACGGTTTTAACTGGCACAAGTTATGTTTTTGAGCTTTGGGTGGTATCAGGACTAGTTCAGGTTTTGAGAGGCCTCAGGCAGAGAGTTCTCAGGACCCCTCTTCTACCTACAAACAGGCCCATAGCTATGGTGGGGCTTTTGGGGGGATATTCCCCCTTTCTCAAAGGCACAGCTTCACAAGATTTTCTCATGTAAATGCTTTTTTCCTCGAAAGAGCTCTCTCAGCCCCACCCAGGGGCATAGAGTTTAAAAACTCCGGGGGGGGGGGGGGGCTTTTCTGTGCGTGCGTGCTTTGCGCGCGCACCCGCCAGGACCATGTCCCCGCCGCCTCCTCCCCCCCGCCTGACCGCTCCTGCTTCCATCCCTCCGTCCGTCCAAGGGCCAGCTGGGCATTTGCTTAGCTGGCCCCTGGACGGATGGAGGGAGGTTTGGAGTGGCCAGGCAGGGGGGGGGGGAGAGGCGGCGGCCCTAGGAAGGGCCGAGGGAGGCGCAGCGGAGGGCACACCATTTCCTCGGGGGGGGGGGGGGGCTCAGTCCCCCTGGGAAATTTCGGGGGTGGCTCGAGCCCTCGAGCCCCCCCCGTAGTTGATGCCTATGGCCCCACGTGTCTCACAGGCTGTCCATCGTGGGGAGGGGAAGGGAAAGGAATTTATAAGTCGCTCTGAAACTCCTTTGGGTAGTGAAGGGCAGGGTATAAATATAATCTCTTTTTCTTCTTCTTCTTCTCCTCCTCCTCCTCCTCCTCCTCCTCCTCTTGTCACATCCAATCAAAATCAGCATTGATGGCATTTGCATAGCCCCATCCTTGATCCTGTTTTCTCGGATGCTCCAGCATTTGATGGAATCATGCAAACTGACTTTTATAAAGATAGATTGATTGTCAGTTTGGCCTGAAATCAAGCACTACTCAGGGGAATGAAGAAATGGCAAATGAAGTCTTCCTTAAATGCAAATGCCGTTGTGTGCAAACATTGTTCCAGTTTCACTGGGCCCTTTCCGTTCTTTCTGGACCTGGCAGCAAAGATTATTTTGGAGAATTCCACACCCCCCCTCCGGAGAGCTTAGTAGCATAATAATCTAAAAATAGAGGCACCATGGGCATAAAAACAGCCCTTCCAAATATTACAGGTGTGGATTCTCGAGGTGAGCATGATCTGCCGTATTTGTTGCTAGTAATGTTCTTAAGTTTTTTAATTGGGTTAAATGTAAATATATGTATATAATCATTTGCCTTTGGAAGCACAGAAGATTGGTGCAGTGTCCCTGATTCTCCATGTTTCCTGATTAAGGGGGAAATGCTGTTCAAAACAAATTACAAAGATGATTTGACATCGATGGTAACAGGAGAAAGAAATTTTACTTGCAGAATAGAAGCACATCTTGTGCGACATATTCATGTGGATGGCATTTAACTTATTGGGGACAGATTTAACAAGAAGAAGAAAAAGAGGAGGAGGAGGAGATTGGATTTATACCCCACCACTACCCAAGGGAGTCTCAGAGCAGCTTACAAACTCCTTTTCTTCCCTCTCCCCACAACAGACACCCTGTGAGGTAGGTGGGGCTGAGAGAGCTCTTACAGAAACTGCTCTTTTTCAAGAACAGCTGTGCCAGAGCTATGGCTTGCCCAAGGTCATGCAGCAGGTGCAAGTGGAGGAGTGGGGAATCAAACCCGGTTCGCCCAGATTAGAGTCTGTGCATTAACCACTACACCAAACTGGCTCTCTTGCTACTCCAAGACCAGGTAAGAGAGAGAAGAAGAGAGGTCCTATATAAAATGAAACAGAAGTAGGGTAGCCAGGTTCTACCTGGCAGCTGGCAGGGGAGACCAGGCTCCTTCCCAAAATCTTCTGCTGGTAGTGACATCATCATGTCACCAACGTTGGGGTGACACTCTAGTTTTTGGGCAAAACTCACCGGGCATTCAGTTCTGTGCAATGGTTAGGAGTGCGGACTCTAATCTGGGAGAACCAGGCTTGATTCCCCACTTTTCCACAATCAGCTGCTGGTGTGACTTTGGGTCTGTCACAAGTTCTCTCAGAGCTGTTCTTTCAGGAGTAATCCTTGAAAGAGCTCTCTCCACCCTACCTCACAGGGTGTCTGTTGTGGGGAAGGGGAAGGGGTTTGTAAGCCACTCTGAGACTCCCTTGGGTGGGTATCAATCCGGTCTCCTCCTCTTCCTCTTCTTCCTCCTCCTCTGTTAATGGGCAAACCATGCAGAAGTCCCAGTTTTCCACACCTTCCACGGTGAGTATGAGAAGGACTGGATTGCAGCTTTGTTTGGTGGGGCATATGTGTACTGATAGGTGAAAATGCATAGTCGTACTTCAATTCTTCCTTGACCCCCTCCCCTTTAATCTGTGCTGTGTCTTAGCAAACATCATTTCTTCTGACCGCCCAAATAACAAACCTTTCACAATCACTAAACAATGAACCATCTTTACTCGTGATTTACAACAGGACTATCGAGTGTCCGGGAACATTGCTATCTAGATAGTAAAATGAAACTTCAGCGCCAGGAATTTATGGCTCTGAACTCACCGTGTCCATCTTCTAATTCATCCACCTTATTATTGACCTAGGTCCAATTCGCTTATGAGGCATGGAGATTCACCTTATTGCATACTTCTGAAGCCAGCAAATCTTGGGCCTGGTAATGAGAGAAGGATTGCTTTTCCTGCCATAATTTTATACTCCGAAATATATATATACATTGAGAGCCTTCATCTGATAACATTTGTAGAATTGCAACCCAGCATAGAATTGTTAACGGGCTTATCTGTATTTGAAGGATGCTGGGCTTGGAAATACAACGCAGACATCTACATTATCATAGTGGCAAGCAGACTAAGCTATGAATCAGGAAGCTGTTGGTTTGATTCTTGCCCCTGCTGTGAACTCGCTATGAGACATACAACAAAGTCACTTGCCTTCAAATCCTCTCATTTGTATTATGGAGATGGTGATAATAACTACAGACCTTGCAGGGCTGTTGTGAGGAATATTGGCTCAATGCATGATAAACTGGAGCCAGTTTGGAGTAGTGGTTAGGAGCGTGGACTCTAATCTGGGAGAAATGGGTTTGATTCCCCCACTTCTCCACATGCAGCTGCTGGTGTGACCTTGGGTCAGTCTAACATTCCTTCAGAGCTGTTCTCTCAGGAACAGTCCTCGAAAGAGCTCTCTCAGCCCCACCTACCTCACAGGGTGTCTGTTGCGGGGAGGGGAAGGGAAAGGGATTGTAAACCACTCTGAGACTCCTTCGGGTAGTGAAGGGTGGGGTATAAATCCATAAGTCAGCTAGGACTTGACACCAAAGTGAAACAATGCTGTGCATGAACGGCATCCACATTTAAGGTTTGCATTAGCTGTACCAACACTGCTGTATCGTGTCCTTGAACTTTAGTGGTAGAGGGGACATAGAAGCCGTCAGAGGCAATTGCGCAGACCTGGAAATCAAACCAACGCCCTTCAAGATCTCTTTGGCTAACAAAAGTGTGGGATCAGTTCCTAATGGAGAAGATGACCAGTAAACTTTGCCGAACGGAAATTTCCCCTCAAACTACCAATTTTGTAGAAAAGATGGTACCCTTTTTTATGAGTTCGCTACGTTGAATAACAATCCTGCCTCAGGATCGATTTCATAGAGACCTCGTACTAATCTAAAACTATCTGATATCTTTTCTTTTTACAGTCTTCTTTCTGGTGTCCTACCTGCTTTGTCTGTAAGGGGGTTATTTGGAGCATTTACTCTCTATTTGTAACAGTAATATGTGGTCATGTATAATGTTCAAGTAAACAAGGGGGAATGGTCTAACTTCGTCAATGATTACTAGACAACTGTTGTGAATTTGAATGTTTATTCACTCTTTAATAAGTATTTTCAATGTTTACTTCTTTGCACTGTTCAATCTGATTTTTTCGATTAAAATATATATATATATATATTAAAAAATAGAAGCCATCAGAGGGGCGCCAGAGATCTGGAGGTAGGGTAGTAAGATATAGAGGGGGATAATATGATCTTTTCTCCAGGGAAAGGAAACCCCTCACCCAGAATTTCACCAAAGCCTCGTGCAGACAACTCAATGTGTAAGGTGCCCAGTGAGCACTCGGCCCTTTAAGGCCCATCTTTGTCGGTTCAGAAGGAGCTGGAACCTGAAGTGGTTAGAGCTGAAGGGACATTATGACTATCCATTGATGCTCGAACGGACAGGAGCCTGGGGTTCTTTCAGTGGAGTTTCCCACGGTGCTGATGCTATTGCCTCTGATCGGTTCTTGTTTTTTTGCTGAGGAATCCATATATAGGTGCATAAAGGTTATCATTTCACTGGTATTATTCTGTCGTCCATATATTGATTCTTCTTTTTAAGCAAAACCTGTATTTGCTCATTGGAGTCTGTCCCGTTAAGGACTCCCAAGGCAGCTCGTAATTGTGATGGAAAGTGCCATCAAGTCACAGAAGAAGAGGAGGAGGAGGAGGAGGAGATTGGATTTATACCCCACTCTCCACTACCTGAAGGAGTTTCAGAGCGTCTTACAATCTCCTTTCCCACAACAGACACCCTGTGAGGCAGGTGGGGCTGAGATAGCTCTTTCTAGGACTGCCCTTGAGAGAACAGCTCTGAGAGAACTTGTGACTGACCCAAGGTCACACCAGCAGCTGCATGTTGAGGAGGAGTGGGGAATCCAACCTGGTTGTCCCAGATTAGAGTCTGCGCTCCTAACCACTACACCAAACTGGCTGGCTTGTGGCAACCCCTGGTTGGGTTTTCAAGGCAGAAGACATTCGGAGGTGGGTTGCCATTGCCTGCCTCTGTGTCACAACCCTGGTATTCCTTGGAGGTTCCCCATCCAAATACCAGCCAGGGCCGACCCCGCTTAGCTGCTGAGATCTGATGAGATCAGGCTAGCCTGGGCTCTCCAGGTCAGGGATAGCTGGTAATATGACCAAAGGTAATAAGAAAGTAACAACAAAATGCCCTTTGAAAACAAACCACACATGAAGATCCTCCTTCTGCATTTTATCTTTTGGTCTCCAGATATTTCTCAGGTCATAATTTCAATAGTGCGAGCAACTCTGAGGGAATTAATTCCAGGTCCCAGCCAGTGCACCCTCTAAGCCGTGGAGTCTTGTGAGCAAAAAATTCCACTCTGTCAGCTACTGGCATTAAAGTTGTGAGTGAGTGGTTTGGCTGCTGCATAAATTAGTTTGGTCTGGCGCCATCCTCCCTGAGCTGAGACAAAAATGTGTGAGCCGGAGGCTAAAGAACTGAGCTAGCTCTAAGTTTGTTGAATGGCAACCAGGCGATGTAGTTTATCAGTTTAAATAGCCTACAACTGTAACTTTGAATATCACACTTCTTGAAATCTAGGTTGTTAACTACATTTTATCATCTTACAGTTAATGTATTATGACTGTTATTATTTCGTTTTGTAATGTAATTGATCTCAATAAAATTGAAATTACAAATAAATAAAAACTGAGCTAGCTCACACAAACTCAGCTTAGAGGAAACACTGGTCCCAACACAGAGAAGTCCCTGTCAGTGTTGTGGTTTTTTTTTTTAGCTCCCACCCTTCCCAAGCTTGCCTTTGGAACCAAGAGAGTCTCAAAAGAAGGATCTTAAAACAGAGGTGGGGATATTCATATGGTAGATGCTAAGGAACAAGGGGACTAGTAAAAAGCATAGCACTTTTATGAGATCCTAATACTTGCTGTGCTATACTATTTTGTGCCCCTGACATGGATAGCCTGACTGTATCAGATCTCAGAAGCCAAGCAGGGTCGGCCCTGACCAGTAGTTGGATGGGAGACCTCCAAGGAATACCAGTGCCATGATGTGGAGGCAGGCAGTGGCAAACCACCTCTGAACGTCTCTTAAAAACCCTGCAGGGTCTTTATAAGCCAGCTTTGACTTGACACCAAAAAAAACCCAACAGGTACTATTTTGTGTTCCTTAATTTCGTCTCTAAATATTCTGCATCCTTTACCTGTCATGGGTTTGCACAGCTAAATAAAAGCCTTCCCTTGAAATATGCAGAGTAAAAGGCTTGTTAGTTTTGCAGAAGACATATGAGTTGAAAAAACAAAACAAAAAGACAAAACACCCAGGTGTGCCATGTATTTGGTTGCCGATCTGTGCTTTTAAACGACTCTTTGCCGCTTCTGCAGGCTGCTATAACTCTGTGTTTAGTTGCAGCTGACATGAAAGCAAGTCTAAACATTCAACATTGATTAGCATCTTAATTAGGTTTTGGTGCTTTGCTTGTTTGTTTGTTGTAAGAAGCAATAAGTCACTGGTTACAATGCGGATGTAAAGACTTCTGATTGTCTGGCAGTAATTGCATTTACAGAGGCCTTCGTCCTATGACTTGCCTTGTGAATACATCATTAAAGTATTTCTCTCCCCCTCCCCCTCTTTCAAACATTACTGAGGCTTTTCTCTTCCTCGTCCTCTTTTTTTTTTTTTTGCAACAGCCAATTAAAAAAAAAAATCTCAATTTCACAATTGTTAAGAATCTGTTGTTCACCTAATTTTGCATTGATTTCAGTTTAAAGCGCAATTAAGATGGAAGGGGGCGCTCCATATCCACTCAGGGTAAACAAGCCCAGATTTAAAATTCCATACTTGGTTTTGGACGTCAGTATGCATTTGCTTGATCCCACCCGATCGGCCTGTAGTTTGTTTTGTTTTGTTTTTGTGTTTGTTTAAAAATAGCTCATTTATGCTTCTAAAACTGTCATGGGACAGTTGTGGGGCTATGGGCTGGAATCCCATCCACAGTTAAGAGTGAGGTCGTCGGGGTGAAGAAGTGGTAGCAGTGGTGAAAAGTTCTGCTGACTTATGGCAACCCCGTAGGGTTTTCAAGGCAAGAGACGTTCAGAGGTGGTTTGCCATTGCCTGCCTCTGCATCACGACCCTGGTATTCCTTGGAGGTCGCCCATCCAAATACTAGCCAGGACTGACCCTGCTTAGCTTCCGAGAAGCCCTTCTCACATGAAGAATGATTGCATGTTGACAAAGGGTGAGAAAGGCTAGTCTGAATGCTTTTCCTTGGCAAGTTACATTTATAGTTACAGGAAGAAACACCCCCCCTCCTTTTTTTTCCCTTGCATTCGGGAGTTTTCAGATGTTTGCTGGCACTCTGAAGGAGAGCAACCTTACCCTTCGATTCTGGTAAATGTGTAGAACCGACCTTAGTAGGAAAACTGTTCTGCAGCTACCGAGGTCCCTTTCTCCTTCCCCTTTTAAATATATTCAGTTTAGAATTTCTTGCAGATTTCTGTCCTTGTTAAGTTCTTAGGGAGGGGACCCGAAACTCAGTGAAACAGCATACACACATACAAAGGGCAGAAGGTCCCCGTTTCAATCTCCAGCAAGGGAGGGAGGGGAGAGAAAGATCTCCAGTAGCACGCTTGGGCAAAAGTCATTAGGGTGATGTTGTGGAAAGATTGTGGGCAGGTCAGCACAGGTGATATTGAGCTAGCCAGATCAGCCGTCTGTCTCAGAATGAGACAGTTTTGAATGTTTGTAAAACTTCCGGATCTTCCTGTTGTCAGGTGCCGGCTTAGAACTTCTTGCAGAACTAAGCTTCTCCTCTTCATGACCGGCGTGCCCTTCATGATGTTGCCTGTTTTTTACACATGCGGTTTTCCCTTTCATACGCTGGGTTTTTCCCCCCTATGAGGGAGTTTTTTTGGCTGTGAGGGCATAGGTCAGGAAGAGACAGCACTTTGATTCTCTCTCTGTAGAGGTGGAACAAAAGCATTGAATGTGACCCTGTGACTCCCAAAGCTCCCCCCCCCTTCTGTTTCTGAAACTATTCTTTATTTTTGGCTAGCTTAGCAATATGGGTGCATGTTGCCGGTTTTGTATGCACTTAGCGGTGCCAGGCGTTTGTGTTTGTGAAAACCAGTGGTTGGGCAGGGGCTACAGAGTTCGGTTTACAGGTGGATGGACTCAGATTCAAAGCCACGCTCAGCCATGAAGCCGCGGGGTGACTTTCGGCCAAGGAAGTGTCTCTCTTCTGGTTTTGATGTTCTTGTGCGAGGGGGGAAATATACTGCTCTGAGAGCCAGTTTGGTGTAGTGGTTAAGAGCGTGGACTCTCATCTGGGAGAACTGGGTTTGATTCCCCACTCCTCCACTTGCAGCTGCTGGATGACCTTGGGCAAGCCATAGTTCTGTCAGAGCTGTTCTCTCAAGAGCAATCCTCAAAAGAGCTCTCTCAGCCCCACCTGCCTCACAGGCTGTGTTTTGTGGGGAGGAGAAGGGAAAGGGGGTTGTAAACTGCTCTGAGACTCTGAGTGAAGGGCAGGGTATAAATCCAATCTCTTCTCTTCTCTTCTTCCCTGGAGGATGGGCAGGATACAAACATGTCCCTATCTGCCTCTTCTCTTCATTGGGGCAGAACCTAAGGCAGAGGGGGAAGTTGGTTTAGGGGGTCTCCTTGATAAAATCAAAAGACACAGACTTGTACAGCCTGTTTAAATGTGGGGATTGACATAAGTCTGCTTGTCTTATCAAAACTCTTTAAACTGAATTTAAGCAATGTTAATCAGATTTCAAAGAGAACGAGATCTTTGCTATACATCATCACAATTTCCATCCCTCTGATTTCCACAGTTCTCGCTTGAGAAAGCCTATCTATTTCTACTAGCCAAGTTAAAAAAGAAAAAAAAATCAGGTGAGTAGCTGTGTTGGCCTGTAGTAGCAGTAGAACCTAGTTTTAGAACCTAGTAGAACCCAGCAGTAGAACCTAGTAGAACCTACTGAAGCAGTAGAACCTAGTTTTGAGTCCAGTGGCACCTGTAAGACCAACAAAGTTTTATTCAGAGTGTAATCTTTCATGTGCAAAGCACACTTCTTCAGACAAAATTCAGTTTACACTTTGAATAAAACTTTGTTGGTCTTTGTTGGAGACTCTTGCAGATGGGGTGGAATGTCTTATTGTTTTTGCCGTTGGCAGAGGTGGGAGATGAAGGTCTGATTTCTGGAATTCTACAGCTGCACCCAAGGCACATGACCAAAGAATTGTACTGTAGCTTAAAACTTGTCAGGGGCAAAATGAGAGAAGGAGCCAGCAGAGTTCTACTGGATGCTCTGAAGCCTCTGACCAAAGCTTGGCTGTTTGTTCTGGGCAACTTGCTACCTTTGGTCAAGCCTTGGTTCCTCTTGAGAGGTCCTTCCCCACTTTCTTATAGACTCCTTGCCCTGATACCACTTGGAGGCGGTGAGTTCTGCCAAGTCACAGTTGATTTATAGCAACCCTGTATGGTTTTCAAGGATAGAGTCGTTCACAGGTGGTTTGCTTTTGCCTGCCTCTGCATCACATCCCTGGTATTCCTTGGAGGTCTCCCATCCTGTCATGGGCAGCCGCTTGAAAGGTCCCCTAAAGGCTGCCACCACTCTGGTATGGGTCTCCTTGGAAGGGCCCAAAGCACCCATCCTACCCCTTTATACACTCCTTTTCTGGCGGGTTCCTCCTTGTACGTCACCGATTGAGGCAAGACGACCCAGGCAGAGTAACAAAACTGTTTTTATTAAAGCGATTTAACAACAACTGCAATTCAATAACATGTAGGGAAAATGAACACAGTAATGGTAGGTAAACGGCAAAATAAGAAACGGTAACGCTTCTGCTTCTACTGTCGCTAGACTTCTCCAGGTATTTGGCCTCAAGCTGCCTCTCCCCTTTTGGATGAGGGATCCCTCCATTTGCAGCAACTTCATTCCACCTCTGCTCCCTGGAAGTGAACCACCTCCCACTTTGGGCCAGGCCTTTTATCCCTTCTCCCCAGGTAACACCTTCTATAATTCTATTGGTGTAAGTTTTCCCTCCAAATCCCCTGTTAGCCAATCACAGGATCCAAAGGGTGATCTGAGAAATGTAGGCCCTGATAGCTACTTTAGTACAGGCTTTTCTGGAACCACTAGGCCTCCCTAGATCCTGTAGGCCACACTATTCTAGGCCTAGGATCATGACGCCTCCAAAGACCAGCCAGGGGCAACTCTGCTCAGATTCCAAGATCTGACGAGATCGGGCTGTCCATGTCAGGGCAACGCCACCTTGTCACCATTCAGAATCTCGAATCTCCCCATGCAAGTCTCCTTGAGTCCTGAAGCACGGCTCCCCCCCCCCCCTCAAATGACATGCAATTGATTTGTTTTGTCATGAGTCAGTCATCTCACCGAGACCCGCGGACGTCAACAGTAATCCGTTTCAGAACAAGCCGTGGTGCACTTGCCATAAATCACACGCTAACTTTTGGTAACGAAATATGCTTCATTAGGCTCGCCTCCTTATAATACTGTTGGATCATTAGATGGAGGGTAGGCAGAAATCATTTCAGACCTTAATCCTTCAGGCGTAGAGAGCCCTCATGTGTTTGTTCCATAAATACTTTACTAATTGAAACCCGCATCATCTTTTCTCAAAGGCAAGATATTTGTTGTTGTTGTTGAAGTCAGCCGTTTGTTTAAGATGCATAGATTGCACTGCAGCTGTGCATGATATAATCCATAAAGATTTCTGTGCAGCTTAATTATTACAATTTCAGTTGCAGGGAGTACACAGCCGATAACTTTTATTACCAGTTTGAGAGCCAGTTTGGTGTAGTGGTTAAGTGTGCGGACTCTAATCTGGGAGAACCGGGTTTGATTCCCCACTCCTCCTCCACTTGCACCTGGCTGGATGACCTTGGGCAAGCCATAGCTCTGTGCCAGCTGTTCCCTCAAGGACAGCTTGGGAAAGAGCTCTCTCAGCCCCACCTACCTCACAGGGTGTCTGTTGTAGGGAGGGGAAGGGAAAAGGAGTTTGTAAGCCGCTCTGAGACTCCCTTGGGGAGTGGAGGGCGGGGTATAAATCCAATCTCTTCTCTTCTTCTCTTCTTCTACCAGTTGGTCTTCAATGTGGTTTTGGTGTGCTGTCCTTTGGCCGGAAGGAGACAAGATATTGAAATATTTCTGATTTAATGTCAAGTCCTCCTGATTATTTTTTTTAATAAGTAGCACTTTGGGCTGTTCTGAAGTCAGGAAATCAGTGCATGGAGGAAGAGATAGTTACCCCCTTGTTCTGTACGACATTCCCAAACTGTATTGGGACCATCTCCACTTTCCTTCTTTCTTCTTTTTTAATCATGCTGAGATTCCTGTCATAGATCTTCAAATATCTGGTCTGGTTTCAGCCTCAGTTTTGGTGAATGGTATCAGGGCTCTACTGGTAATGCTGGGTTCTTTGCCCAAGTCCTCTGTTCAAGTCACACACACACATAAACACATATTGGTATTGTCTACTCAGACTGGCAATAGCACTTCTGGGTCTAATTTGAAGGTCTTTCCCATTACCTACTGTAAGAACCTTTAACTGGCGATGCTGGGGATTGAATCTGGGACCTTCTGCATGCCAAGCAGATGTTCTACCACTGAACCTCTCCCCCTTCCCTTAAACTGGAAGTTGAACACAAAGCTGCCTTACACTGAATCGAACCCTTGGTCTATCACAGTCAGTATTGTCTACTCAGACTGGCAGCAGTTCTCCAGGGTCTCAGGCAGAGGTCTTTAACATCACCCATTGCCTGGTCCATTTGGCTGGAAATGCTAAAGACTGAACCTGGGACCTTCTGCATGCAAAGCAGATGCTCTGCCATGGAGCCACAGCCCCTCCCCACAGAAAGGAAGGTAATTAAACAGAAGTCCAGTGGCACCTTAAAGTTTATTCCGGCATAAGCCTTTGAGAATCAAGATCTCACTTCCATCAGATGCCCATGGAGTTCACGGTGATCTTGCGAGTGCCTTTTTAACCGAAGTTCCAGGTTGAGGAGTATTGGGCTATCTCAGCCTGCCCAACTCAGTTTCTAAAAGCAGATAGATGAGCAGATTCCTACCAGCTGTGTTCTGATTTTTTGTTTGTTCTGTACTACTTCTTGAGTTTTACTCTATCTGGTTAGGAGTGTGGGCTCTAATCTGGGAGAACCGGGTTTGAGTCCCCACTCCTCCACTTGCAGCTGTTGGTGTGACTTTGGGTCAGTCACAAGTCTCTCTCAGAGTTGTTCTCTCAAGGGCAGTTTTCAAGAGAGCTCTCTCAACCCCACCTACCGCACTGGGTGTCTGTTGTGGGGAGGGGAAGGGAAGGGAAAGGAGACTGCAAACCTCTCTGAGATGCCGAGTGGAGGGCAGGGTATAAATCCAATCTCCTCCTCCGCCTTCCTTCAGATTTTGTTGTGCTTAGGGTAGGGGGGAAATGGACTTGTTGGTTCACAGTTGCTTCTGCACCTATCCCCACATCTAAGTTCTGGGAAATGTCCTCCATCAAGAGAAGAAAGCACATTGAGTCTCGGTCACTGCTGCTGCATGCCCTTCTGTTTCCGACCACAAGTTGCGGTCATAGTCAGTAGCCCCGACTTAGTAGCATCCAGAGAGACTCAACCTCCGGCTGGCATTTGGGAGGCAAACTTAAGCATCCATTTTATATCCCCCCTGACCGATGGAAGGGGTTTTAAGAGGGTGCACACCCAGTCCCCAGTGAGAGGGCTTCCATCAGTCACTCCAGGAGCTAATTTCACTTTGGATAAGAGGCTGTTTTGAAAGGGAAATGTTTAGCCTCCCCTTTGGCCCTGCCAGCTTGTTAAACCCAGTGTGATATAGTGCAGTGCTCCCTCTAAGCTGAGTTAGTGTGAGCTAGCACACTGTTTTTTTATTATTTTTAGCCTCCAGCTCACATGTTTTTGTCTCAGCTCAGGAAGGATGGCTCTAGAGCAAACCAATTTATGCAGCAGCCAAATGGCTCACTCACAACTTTAATGCCAGTGGTTCGAATTTTCAAATTTATTACAGTCGAGACCAGCAAGGTTAAAATACAACTTTGACAACTAATGCATAAAGTTTAGAACCACAGCACAATTAAAATTCATACTGCAGCCTTTAGCTTTTTGTTAGACAAATAGTTCTGCTTTCTAAGAGCCAATGCACAAAACCTTGCCACCGCATAAGACACAAGTTTTTTACTGTCTTCTAAGGGGTATATCCAAAGAATTTCAGGATTAAAACCAACATAATATTGTAACGGCTTAAATCTGGAAAGCAGAGGATTAAGTATCTGAAGTCTTTCTTCTTGGTAATATTCACAATGTAAGGTGTTATGTATTGGGACTAAATCATCCCTGATTGAATCATCCCTGACTGAATTACCCTAGAGACTGACTGAGCTTGGAGCATAAGAACAATAGCCAACCAGGACTCTGGAGTAAACCAATCAAATAGTTGTTGTTGTTCAGTCACACAGTTGAGTCCAACTCTTCGCGACCTCATTGGCCACATCACGCCAGGCCCTCTTGTCTTCTGTCGTGTTGTTTTGTTCTGTAGTAATGTTTTGTCAGTAGACCTATCACGGGGAGTGTGGGGTGTGTGTGGGGTGGAGTGTTTTGCATATAAGCAGGGCTTCAGCCCTGCTAGTGTTGTCTTGTTCTGGCTTAATTCACTTAATAAACTATGAGCTGATCACTCTATGCGTCCGAACCCAGTACATTTCGTAAGAGTATATATGTAATTGACTCAGCCGCATTACTCGAACAAGAACAATATAATTGCTGCACAGACCATTGAGATAATCTACCCTGTAATTCACAAAGTAGAATTTTTGCTCACTGGACTCCATAGCTTAGAGGGAGTATTGGTGTAGTGGTTGAGAGTCTTAGCCTAGCCCTGTGATCTGTGAGACCCGGTTTCAAAAAAAAACCTTGCCGTAGAAACTTGCTGGATGACCTTGGGCCAGTCACAAACTCTCAGCCTTTCCTACCTTACGGGGTTGTTGTGAGGATCCGATGTAGGAGAGGAGAATGGTGTGAGCGGCCTTGGGTCCCCGTCGGGGAGAAAGGCAGGGTGTAAATGAATTAAAGAAAATAAAATAAAGACCATATGGAAGTTCTTTATATTGAGGCAGCTAGCTCAGTAATGGCTACCACAGTGGCAGTCGGCTCTCCAGGGTCTCAGGCAGAGGAGAACGTAACTCAACAACTATTGCCGCCAATCCTTTAACTGAAGATGTTGGGAGCTGAACCTGTGGTGTAATGCATGCAAAGTGAGGGCTCTGCCACTCAGCTATGGTGCCTCCAACATATATAATATGTTGCCCCCCAGCCACCAGCAGGGGGTGAGGGGGTAGGGTTTCCAGTTCCAGGTTGATAAAGCCCTGGAAATTTGGAAAACAAAGGGTACCACAGTGGGGTATGATGCAATAGAGTCCACCCTGCAAAGCAGCCATTTTCTCCAGGGGAACTGATCTCTGTCATCTGGAGATCAATTGTAATTTCTGGGGGATCCCCAGGTCCCACCTGGAGGCTGGCATCCCTAGTGGTGGAAGATGCTAAGACTTTTATTGCCGGTAGATAGAAAACTATTCAAGATGGCTTTTCTGCGTGGGTGATAAGGCTGCACAGCGCAACACGGTTTCACAAACTTACTTGGATAGATGATTGGGACCAATGCTCCCTCTAAGCTGTGGAGTCTTGTGAGCAAAAATTCTGCTTTGTGAGCTACTGGCGTTAAAGTCGTGAGTGAACTATTTGGCTGCTTCATAAATTAGTTTGCTCTGGAGCTATCCATCCTGAACTTAGACAAAAACATGCGAGTCTGTTTCTTTCTGGTGGTTCCAGACATCTAATATCATGATGCACTGAACCCAACCATTGAACTCCCCCCATCCAGTTAAACCAAAACAGACAATAATCAGAAACCGAGCTTGTCACTCTTTTGATCTGTCAATAAACATCTCTACTATTTTGCATGCTAATTTAACAAGCCACCCCTGTGTGTGTGTGTGTGTGTGTGTGTGTGTGTATACAAAACTATGATCTGTAATTCCATTTCATTGACGAAATGTGCATGCACATGGAAGCTCATGCCTTGAATAAAACTTTGTTGGTCTTAAAGGTGCCACTGGATCCTGTAAATTTACAGCTGCCACTGATGACCTGGAAAAGGGTATTTGTGGTCTGTGAGAGAGCCACAACTGAGAGCCGGTTTGGTGTAGTGGTTAGTAACGTGTACTATAATCTGGGAGAACCGAGTTTGATTCCCCACCCCTCCACGTGCAGCTGCTGGTGTGACCTTGGGTCAGTCACAAGTTCTTTCAGAGCTGTTCTCTCAGGAGCAGTCTGAGACTCCTTTGAGTAGTGAAGGGCGGGATATAAATCCAATCTCCTCCTCCTCTTCCTCCTCCTTCTTCGTAAAAGCAGGTCCCACACTGCAGGTTTGGGTTAGAGGTGGCTACTTATCTGGGGGCGGGGGGGGGGAGTTGAAAATTATTTCACTTGCAGATCTGCTAAGGAGCCCGTGTTCTCTGAGCCATATTGGTGGCATCAGGATGGGTCTATATCTGGAATAACACACTAGCGATTTTTCCTGTTTGGTAGCTTAGTCTTTATGTGTAAAGCCGTCCTGACCCTAAACAGTCTGAAAATAAATGGCAGCACATGCTCTCTATTTTTTTTTTAATTCTCAGCTTTTTGTTCCCGTTATGTTGTGTATTGCTTTTTTTAAAAAAAACAAAACCAATGAAACCATGCTTCTTCCTTTCCTGACTGAGAGATGTGGGTGATAAGGGTATGTAAGTGCCCGATTCTTAGCTGGAAATGACTTATTGCATCATGAAAGTTCTAAGTCTGTTCACATGGACTGGTCACAGGTAGCCACTGTTTTAAGGAAGCTGAAATTCTACCCAAGATGTCTTGATATTGCCGTGTTGATGTTGTTGTTGTTGTTGTTATTGTCATCAGGGCTCTTTTCCTTTGCATATTAGGCGACACACCCCTAATGTAGCCAATCCTCCAAGAGCTTACAGTAGCCCCTGTAAGGAAAACTCTGTAAGCTCTTGGAGGGTTGGCTGCATTAGGGGTGTGTTGCCTAATATGCAAAGGAGCTCCTGCTATGAAATAAGCCCTGATTGCAGTCAAGTTGCAGCTGACTCTTTGCAACCCTATAGGGTTTTCAACACTAGAGACTTTCGTGCCATTGCCTGCCTCTGTGTAGGAACCCTGGACTTCCTAGGTGGGCTCCCATACAAATACTGGCCCTGGCAGACGCTGCTTAGCTTCTGAGATCTGACGAGATCAGGCTAGCCTGGGCCACCCAGGTCAGGGGGCTGCATTATGTATTGAACTGTACTTGCTGCTTATTGCTCTTGTTGTGGGAACAGTAACTGAGAAGTGGGATATTGGACTGTAAATATCGTATTGAGAGGTGTTTTGCAGCAATCCAGATTAGGCAATGTATTATGTCTGTTGCTGAGTTCTGCTTAGAGGATTTGTGTTCCTCCCAAGCTTTGAGAAGGGGATTTGGAGAGAACCCTATTAAGAAGTCCCTGTGTAAGCCATAGAATGTTATTTAGCTTTTAATAAAAGTAACAAATGGATTCCCTTTTGACTTTTCCCACCATGTCTGTCTGTCTTAGATCCATCCATCTATCTGTCTGTCTGTCTATCATCTACCAACTGCCTGTCTGTCTGTCTATCATCTACCAACTATTTGTCTATCATCTACCGTCTGTCTGTCTGTCCGTCCGTCCATCCATCCATCCATCTTCAGGAGAGGCCATGGCTCAGTGGTAGAGCATCTGCTTTGCATGCAGAAGGTCCCAGATTCAATTCCCCGGCATCTCCAGTTAAAATATTTGGCAGTAGACAATGTGCAAGACCTGTCCCTGAGACCCTGGGGAACCATTGCCAGTCAGAGAAGACAAATACTAACCTTGATGGCCCAATGGTTTGTTTCAGTATTGGGCAGCTTCGTGCATTAATTGTTTGCGGTGCTAATAAAAGATGTCACATCTGCTTGACAGTTTGCCTTAGATATCCCATCCCTGTGTTTTTATTTTTTTTTGGGGGGGGGGGGACACATGAAGTTGTTCTTAATGGCAGAAAAGTGACTGCATAGTATATAAATACATACACTTATTGTGCGTGCATGCATTCATATGTATCTCTCCCTCTCTATGTAGTGAAATATATCCCATACAAACCCTTTAGAACCATACACCATATATTTTATTTCCAAACATAAAACTAATTATGCAGTTTAAAGATTTCCTTGTGTGGAATTGCCACTTTAGCTTCCTGCTGCCTGCCCAGACATTAGTGCTCTGAGCCTTAGCTAAAAATCAAGCCCGAGAGAGTGAGAGAGCGAGAGAGCGAGAGCTTGGCTTCCAATAACGCAATGCAAACAGTAGAAAACTACACATGTGTTGTATAAACAGACACACACACACACAAGTGAGGGCTAAAACCAGACTTTTCAAAACTGTGTGTCATGTCAACACTTTGTCAATGCACATGGACCCACGCAAGAGAAAACAGTGTAGGATACAGACCGGCCCGATGCCGAGCAGCCATAGGTAGCATCCCGTAAACATTCCTAGCAACGTTGACAGTAGCATAAGTGACCGGGGAGCGCTCTACTATCCCCGCCTTTAGATATTTCACTGCTTGTGAGTTGAAATTGGTTGTCAAGTGCAAGGCAAAGAGTCCTGTGCAAGGTGCCTTATCCTGTCATGTGGTACATATTTAATGCTTGAAAGAACAAGGAAGGGACATGTGCAGAGCAGGGAGAGAGAAAGAGAAAGAGTGCAACAGAGAGGGATAGCCTATAGCTCCAGGGGAAAAGTCAGAGGATGGGGGTGTACAGTTCAGTAGCAAAGAGGAACTGGAGAATCCTAGCTTAGCCAAGCCAGCCTTTGCCAGCTTAGCGAGGCCTGGCTTCAGTGACCCTTTCTGGGTTTTTCCTGCACCCTTTCTCTTTCCTCTTCCTTGTCTTTGTTTCGCCTGTGCCTGGTGAGTCTTTCCTGGAGCCGCAGAGCTAGAGAGAGAGAGAGAGAGAGAGAGAGAGAGAGTGAGGTGTATCCAGGAACACCTGATGGGAGCACTGTGAAGGCAAAGCAGAAGGGTTTGGGGAGGGTGGGGAGAGTTGGGGAGAGATCAGGAAAGGAGCAAACGCACAGTGAGCCCGACAGATGTCTGTAGTCATTTATATTGCCAGCACGTGGGGGCCGATTGCCGGCTCCCCTTACTTCTCTCGCGCTCTCCCAGTGAGGGAAGAGGAGGCAGCTTCCAGCCGACGATGAAATCTTGGCAGTTAATTGCAGTCGTGGGAGATGCCCTTCAGGTAAGGTGCAAAGAAGGCTTTTTTTTTTAAAGCAATTTAAAGAGAAGAGCAAAAGGGACAGGAGGAGGATGGGGAGAGAAAACACAGAGAGATATAAAGGCATGTTTCACAAATGAAGCAGGTTGCGGCGTTGAAACTCCCCGGAAAAGATGTAGAGAGGGGCTTGGAGTGGGAGGTGTGTGGAAGACTGTGTGTGGTTGTGTGTGCGTGTGTGTGTGTGTGTGTGGGAAGAGGCGCACATTGTCATGTTTTGGCTGCCGTTGTTATGTCGCTTGCCTTCAGCAGTGTACCGACATTAATGCAGAGGAGGTTTGTTGTCCGCATTTGGCTTTCTCGAGTTGTGTGATTAGAATAGAGATTGGAGCACAACTCCTGGAATAATAGAAGCCAAAGCCATTCCATGAAGAACACAGAGGGCTTTTCGTCTCAGGAACAAGGTATTGAAGGGGGGGGGGGGGGTCGAAGTGTGCAAAACTCTCTGGAATGGCTATGCTCAGGTTGTGCTGATCAGGTGTTTTGCAGAATGCTGGTGGTGGAATGCTCTTGCACCCATAGTGAAAGTCATTGGAAGGGGGTTGGTGAGTGTATGGGGGGGGGGTGTTATTCTTCCTCGATGCTGACAGAAGTTTGTCTGAACTTTCATCTCCTAGTTCAATGTGTAACTTGTGTCCAGTGCACTCTGTTTGTAAATTAGTACGTATTTGCATGTCACAGTATGTGCTTTCTCTTTAACATGTATCATTGTTGCTTTTATTTTGGTATGTGGAAGCTTTGTCGGGTACGTTACATGCCCTTTCCAGACTAGGTTTCTGAGATTTCAGTGCCACTTTTGGAAACTTTAAAAAATGCTGGGTTTGTTTCTGGTTAGTGATAGGCTTACCCAGGTTAGCACATGGGGGCTCTTGCCACCAATAGCTTTCATTACTACCTTCTCTTTATTAAAAAAAAAATGAACAAAGCAAAAGCCGTTCTGCTCTCATTTAATCTTTAATCGGTGGAGCATTTTTAACTTTCAGGTGATCAAGTGCTTGTATTTACAATTCATTGCTTTAAGACAACTTGTTTATTTCTGCAATGGCCTCGCAACACACAATATTCCATTCAACATGCCATTTCTGAATTTTTGGAAGCTATACCCCTTGGCATTGCTTAAAGAAAAATAAAATCAGGTATTTCAAGCCTCTCCCCCCTCCCCCCCGACTCAGCAGTATCTAGTATGTAGCATAGATTTTTATTCTTTTATGAGGCCACTTTGTATATTATTTCCTGCAGTTTGTTGGGAACAGCAGATATGAAGGATTGGGAAACATAAATGTTTCAATGCCTGCAGTAATTTGGTATTAAATTATCTAAATTACGGTTGTATTTTCCCCTCTATATTAAATGACACTGGATTTAAACTGTGTCTTTCTTTCTAAATTACTATTTATGTGTTAAAGATAAGCAGGGGGGGGGGGTTATTAACAGCTCCATTAGAAAACTTCTCTCTATATATAAAACACAATATTAAGGATATATAAGGTTTCCATAAACACTGGCTATAGTGTTTTTATTCCCCCCCCTTTAAAATGAAGAACATCTGTCTTATTACAGAAACTGAGTGGTTTAAAATGTAATTCTGTGTGCTGTGTTGATGTACAGTATTCCTTTAGGACCAGGGTTTCATCTGCCACTGCAAAATCTGTACTCTCTACTCTCTTGCGTTGTAGTTAATCTTGATTGTTTTGGATCTTTTGTGTTTTGATTTTTTTTTTGCAAAATGTAATAAGCAACTGGAGTTCTCTGTGCTAAATGCCAGCGAGGAGAAGCATTTCCTGCCTTGTTTGTTTTCATGCTTAAATGAAGTCAGCAGAGATTTGCACGGATGATCTAAACGCATCCTTCAGATGTCTGTTCAGTGCTTGGTACCACCGTCTCTATGTGGGGACTCTGCTAGCCAGCTATTTACTGCCCTGGGATGTTATAGGTTAATCATGCCATATGGCTCTGTCGCGTATGTTTTGGGACTGCAATAAAATAAAATAAAGCAAAATTATTATCTTCATGACACCATTGCATAGAATGGTTCAACCAAGAAACAGTTTTTGATAGAGTCTGTTGTGTTGAGGATGTAATTATTGCTGTAGCAGCAACAAATAAGTATGAAATCTTTTCTTTTTTTTTTTAAAAAAACCCAACAACAAATTGTCAGTGTTGAGAATTGTGGTTTGTTTATGAGCCATGCAGAATGCCACCAGCCATGCTTTCCATTGATGGGCTACCATAATTTCGCAAGAGTACTTTAGATCTCCACTCAAGCATGTTTGACCTTGCACTGGTCACTATTTCTCACCTTTGCCTATTTCACTGGGTTTTGTAGGTAATAGTGGGATAAACCAACATTTCTGGTCTTTAAACTGTACTTGACTTGGAAGGACCTTCACTTGGGATGACTCAGTTGGCTCCACGTGGCATTTCTGTGGAACCACAACTTCCTGCCAGTCCAGGTTGAAGTCCACTGTTTGTAGATGGTTGGGGGAGGACACTACCGGAACACTGTTACATGCTTGAGTTATGGTTGTATCGTTGCATCAAAAATGATGCAGCATTCACGACAATCAGCTGTTGCAGTAGTGCTTGGTGGAAGAACGTGTTGTAGAAACAGAGGACACCAGGCATCCATGATAAAACGTGACGGTGTTTATTGTAATTTTGCCCCAGTTTAAATCCCAAATTACCAATAAGTAGCTAAAATGTATGGAGTTTTTTTTCATGGCGCAACCTCTGAGGAACTCTTTTTTTTATCTTAAGCCTTCAAAGAAGGAGTGTTCAGCTACAGGACACCAATCACTCTAGCACTGGAGAAGTTCTCCATTACTTGTGTGTTTGGAAGAAGTGTCTATCCACAGTATTCAAAGGGGTCACAAGAACAAATATTGCTCCTCCGATGTCTCCCTCCTTCCCTCATTTTTGACGTTCCATTCATTAAAGGCCATCTCTCACTTAATTCCAGCAGCTTCTTGAAATCCACCATTTACCCTGTCTGGGGATTGCGTTCTTCAGAAGGGACTGGATGCATCCCCAAATCCACACTACCCAAATCTATACTACATTTGCTTGGAAGGTATGTCTAGTTCACAGGAATAGGATGCACTCTCAAGACCATGTCTTCTCCATGGCTTATCTCCCTCCATCTATGTGAAATCGCAGCAGTCTCGAAACATGCGTTAAGGAGGTGATCTGGTATTTTAAGGCAATGCTGGATTCCAGATGAGACTAATGGGACAGACAAGATTTAGGCAGAGCTGGGACCAGACTAAAGGCATGGAGGAGCTCTAGGTGTAGCCAAGGAGTTACAAGCGAGAACTGTTGCCACCTTTTGCTCCTCTCTGCAAATTTTTACCAGGACTGCTGGAAGACTGACACAGCAGGGGAAAACACAGGTGACCTCCAATGAGGTGGTATTCCTGACATACTATCCCCTTTCTATTGAATGAATTGATTAGAGAGGTGAGTTTTATGTTTAAAAAAATGTCAGCTCTGGAAGAGGTGGGGGGAGAGAACGCGCTATTTTCAATTCTTGCATATTGCTTCCGGCTGTGCTCAGGAAAGAGTCCAATGAGTTCTTGCATGAATGTGTTGAAATCGAAATAGTCAACTCAGTCAACAGATGAATGGGTCATGTGACTGGGAATTCCTTGATGTAGAGGCCATGATGATTTTCAAATAGCAGTCCGTGAATAGTGGAAATGGATGGTTGGAGTAATTGTGTAACTTCTTCTGGTTACAAATTCGTTCTTGTTTATGATATGAGGGAATTCATGGCCTGTTGATTAGCCAATTTCATTGGAAGGGATTTCTGTATCTAGTAGTCCAAAATCTGCCTTGGGCTCAAGTTTAATTGTGAACATCAAGTTTTTCAGCCATGTTTTGAGAATCTGATCAAGAATCCTGGCATGAAAAACCAGATAATACCTCTACTTTCCCAAAAGTAAAACTGGAACAATGGAAAGCACAACTGCAGTTTCTTCTGGGACAGTTTATATCCCCTGAATAGGTTTTAGGTTACTGTCAGTTTTGGTAGCACAGATGTGAGCTTAACTAGAGAGTTGTTGAAGAATTTAAGAATTCCTCCTTCCATTCTTCAGCAGAATTAAAAATATGATTTGTGTATCGACTGTTGTCCTAAGGAAACCCTTGACTTACTTAGCCGTTATGTTTTGTTGGAGACGTATCATAGTGTTATATGTTTCATTTGGTGGTCTTCAAAGAGAAGGTAACACTTCCTTTTATTTTCCCATTAACTGTTAATTTCATGGTCAGGTTTTTTAGTTCCAAGCAGGAGTACTTCTTGAGGGTTAGAATTCGAGGATTGATCTTGCTTCTGTGTAAAGGAGGGGGTGATCTCCTCCTGTACCCCCCCCCCCCACAACATACACTAATTTGTCATGCCATACTAAGGGAAGAGGGAAAATACACTTTGCGGAATTTCTTTGTCCTTTTTTTTTTTAATGAGAAAAATCGCTTGATTCAGTGCTTTGTTTCAAGTTTTTATACCGCAGAACTAGGTTATGAATCCAAGCAATTAAAAATGACAAAGGCTCAGTTTTATTGCCTGAATTTATTATGCTTCTCTCTCCCCCCCCCCCCCCCCCAATCTCCATAAAAAATTCAAAGTGTTGTTTTTGGGGATGAGAAAAAGGGAGGAGTCAGGTACTTGAAAAAGATGTTATTTTCCTGCATTTCTGTCTCAGTGCCTCAGGCTAAAGAGCTGCAACAAAAAACACCCCCAAACTATCACCATTGATACATTTATTGTTTGTTTGACTTTTGAAGTGTTTTCCACTACTGGCCAGTCTTTGGTCGTATTGGTACAAAGGAAATGTAGAAATGTCTAAAATTTTGTTATGGTGGATGTTTGAAATCTGCTGTCTCCCAATGTCTGTGGGACTTTCCTGAATGGTAGAGAACAAGTTTCAAATTCCCGGCCTTTTGAACATACCCAAGCAAGCACCGAATGTCAAATTCCATGGAGAAGTCCCTGAGTTGTTGGATATCTACATGATTTTTCTGTGGTTATCAACAATTCCACATGATGCTGTTGATAATTTTGGACATTACATGTCAGATGTGGTAGATACTGTTTCCTGGTCTTACTGAGTTTATTGCAAAAGTAATATTCTGCTAAATATTCTGAGAAAATAGTGGTAGTGTAGTTGCAGTTTGAAAATATATGAAAAAAATAGATGAATGGTTCATTTTACCTAGTTAGGTAAAGGTAAAGGTTTCCCTTGCTCGAAAGCCAGTCGAACTCAACTCTAGGGAGCAATGCTCATATCCGTTTCGAAGCCAAAGAGCCAGCGCTGTCCAAAGATGTTTCCATGGTCCTGTGGCCGGCATGACTAGACGCCGAGGCGCACGGAACACTGTTACCTTCCCACCAAAGTGGTACCTATTTATCTACTTGCAATTTCTTGTTTTCGAACTCCTAGATTGGCAGGAGCTGGGACTAGAGATGGGTTAGTTTTAGTTAACTCGATTAATTCAGTGGGGTTTTTTGAACCATGTGTTTTTTTCACCAAGTCCCTGCAAAATTTGGGGAGCATTTTAATTCTGCCAATTTTAATGCAAGTTCCACCTAGAAATCTGGTGTGTATAACTATGTGGAGATGAAGGTGGCTGCAAACCTAACCCCACCTGAGCTGCTTAAAAGTACCACTGAAATCAGTGGGATTTAAATTGACCAACTGTGGTTGGGATTGCTGACAACGTTTTATATATTAAGTATTAGAAGAAGAAGAAGACATTGGACTTATACCCTGCCCTTCACTACCCAAGGGAGTCTCAGAGCAGCTTACAAACTCCTTTCCCTTCCCCTCCCCACAACAGACACCCTGTAAGGTAGGTGGGGCTGAGAGAGCTCTGACAGGAATTGCTCTTTTTCAAGAACAGCTGTGCCAGAGCTATGGCTTGCCCAAGGTAATCCAGCAGGTACAGGTGGAGGAGTGGGGAATCAAACCTTGTTCTCCCAGATTAGAGTCCGCGCACTTAACCACTACACCAAACTGGCTCTCAGATTTATTAGCTCTAACTAGGGGGTGGGTATAGTCAGTAGAATCAGAAAAAGATGCAGCACTTGACAGTTTGATTAAGACTATAATTCTGGTTTTGTTTGAGTTGAGATCACTTAAAATCGAGGAGTCTTATTCCAAATAAACATCCTTAGAGATGAATAAGGTGCACTTATTTTATCAGGAGTCCAGCATTACCAGTCTTTCTCACACCAGTACTTGGTTACTTAAAGCGACTTCTTACATGTTCCTGATTTCTCATATTTTTGTTTATAGAAATGGTGTTTCCACCATTACAATTAAAAGCAAAGGATTTGGGTCCCACTGGAAGAAGTGGATGTGTGATGCTGGGAGTCACAGGACCCTCATGGATTAAAGAGGAAAAATGTGTTGGGGGCTGTAGTGAACAGGGCAATTGTTTGAGATTGGCCCTCCAGTGTTTTCCATCTGCTAAATGATGGCTGGATAATCCCAACAAAAATCCCCAAAGCTTGCAGCCAAAGCATTCTTTAGTTCATTCACATCTGTGTGTAAATAAATAAATCTCAAATATCTTTTCCTACCTTCAAGGTGGTCTTTTTGGTCTTTACCCTGCCTCCATAATATAATCTCTAAGGATATTGACTTCCTGACCTTTACATTACATGTCTTTCCAGGAAGCTGTATTTCTCCCACTTCCTGCTAGAATTGATGAGAAATATAGACTGATTACCCACAAGCAGCTGTTCTGCCCTCCCTCTTCCATTTCCTCTGGCTGCGTTGGTCAATTTCACACTCTTAGCTCCATGGCCACATTTTGACCCACATCTCCCCTCAATTTCTTCCTTGTCTTCTTGATCCTTGTTTTTTGAGATCAAGAAGATGCGGGGGAAATCAGAGGGAGATGTGGGTCAAAGTGCGGCAGCACAGCAAAGAGTGTGAAATCGACCAATGCAACCGGGGGAATTGGAAGAGCAAGGACAGCACAGCTGCTTGTGAGGAATCGGTCACAGTTTTGTGGACTCCCAAACTGAATCAGAAGGCCAAGAGGAACTACAGTTCCCAACAACCTTAGCAGCCCAGTGACTTTTCTGAGGTGGGGGTTTCTTAGTATTTGCCAAGAGCAGCCATCGGCCGGCTGCCTTTTCACATCAGTATACTCACAATATGGAATGCTCGACTTGAGAGCAGCTGTCATTGCAAGGAGGAGAAAAGCTTCTCATGCATGTACTTTCTTTCTTCATGGGGAAAGTGGTCCAACGCTTTTATCATCCTAGTTGCCCTTTTCTGCACTTTTTCCAATGCTATAATATCTTTTTTGAGGTGTACAGTTCTGGTCGCCACACCTCAAAAAAAGCTATTACAGCACTGGGGAAAGTGCAGAAAAGGGCAACTAGAATGATAAAAGGGTTGGAACACTTTCCCTATGAAGAAAGGTTGAAGCGCTTGGGGCTCTTTAGCTTGGAGAAACGATGGCTGAAGGGTGACATGACTGAGGTTTATAAGATTATGCATGGGACAGAGCAGGTAGAGAAAGAAGTAATTTTTTCCCTTTCTCACAATACAAGAACTCATGGGCACCCCATGAAATTGCTGAGCAGTCAGGTTAGAACAGATCAAAGGAAGTACTTCTTCACCCTAAGAGTGATTAACATGGAATTCACTGCCACAGGAGGTGGTGGTGGCTATGAGCATGGACAGCTTCAAGAGGGAATTGGATAAACATATGGAGCAGAGGTCCATCAGTGGCTATGAGCCACAAGGTATAGCTAGGAACTCTCAGTCTGGGGCAAGTGATGCTCGGTATTCTTGGTGCTTGGGGGAGGCAACAGTGAGAGGGCTTCTAGTGTCTTGCCCCACTGCTGGACCTCCTGAGGGCACCTGGTGTTTTTGGCCACTGTGTGACAGAGTGTTGGACTGGATGGGCCACTGGCCTGATCCAACATTGGCTTCTCTTATGTTCTTATGTACTTCTGTGCATTCCGGAGGACAACAGATGAAGGAAGGAAGGACAAACCGAGGGAAGTTTGCTTTTCCTTGGTTAGCTCATGAGGTCAAACAGACACTGCCTTTGGTACTATCCCCGATGTCTCAGCAAAGTTACTCCTTTGAACGCTGCTGGATTTGATCTTGCGTATGACTTTGCAAACGTGTTGGGTCTTTTAAGAAAACATGGCCGCCTGCGTTAAGGACCAGAGAAGAAATATATGCTTGCTGTTCTGCAATAACTGATCTGCATTCCTTGTTGCGAAAGGTAGTGAAAGGAACGACTGGTAAATAATGCATGGATTCCTTATGCAATGCTAACTATTCCAGGGACTCTGCCAATCTTCCCTGAGGGCACAATACTTCCTGGACCCCATTTCTCCCCTTCACAATTTGCAGTGCTTTATGACCTGTCTTTTTGCATTCGTTCAAGGATTATCTTCCCAAATTATTCAAATGTTTGGTATTATGGATAGCACAGGCTAGCCTGTTCCCGTCAGATCTCATAAGAACGTAAGAGAAGCCAATGTTGGATCAGGCCAACGGCCCATCCAGTCCAACACTCTGTGTCACACAGTGGCCGAAAACACCAGGTGCCATCAGTAGGTCCACCAGTGGGGCCAGGACACTAGAAGCTCTTCCACTGTTGCTCTCTCCCCCAAGCACCAAGAATACAGAGCATCACTTGCCCCAGACTGAGAGTTCCTATCTAGACCTTGTAGCTAATAGCCACTGATGGACCTCTGCTCCATATGTTCATCCAATTCCCTCTTGAAGACGTCTGTGCTTGTAGCCACCACCACCTCCTGTGGTGGTGAATTCCACGTGTTAATCTCTCTTGGGGTGAAGAAGTCCTTCCTGAGAGCCAGTTTGGTGTAGTGGTTAAGTGCGCGGACTCTTAATCTGGGAGAACTGGGTTTGATTCCCCACTCCTCCACTTGCACCTGGTTGGATGACCTTGGGCAAGCCATAGCTCTGGACCAGCTGTTCTCTCAAGGACAGCTTGGGAAAGAGCTCTCTCAGCCCCACCTACCTCACAGGGTGTCTGTTGTGGGAAGGGGAAGGGAAAAGGAGTTTGTAAGCCGCTCTGAGACTACAAGTGAAGGGCGGGGTATAAATCCAATCTCTTCTTCTTCTTCTTCTTCTTCTTCTTCTTTTATCCATTCTAACCCAACTGCTCAGCAATTTCATGGAGCGCCCACGAGTTCTTGTGCTGTAAGAAAGGGAGAAGAGTACTTCTTTCTCGAAAGCTAAGCAAAGTCAGACTTGGTCAGTACTTGGATGGGAGACTGCCAGAGAATACCAGGGTCAATATGCATAGGCAGGGGTGGCAAACCATCTCTGAGCATCTCTTGCCTTGAAAACCCCATCGAGTCACCCTAAGTCAACTGTGAGCGACAGCAAAACACACAAACAAGACCCCCCCCCCAAAAAAAACTGAACTGTGTCTTGCACCGAGTTATATATCGAGTCTTTGACTACGGCTGCAAACTGCGAATCGCTTCCCCACTGTCATTAACTCCTTTCCTACTTTTCAGTAAGCTTATTGAGAGGTTAGGCTCTGGACTGCAGATACCCTCAGTGGGAGAGAGTCGAGGATCATTTAACCTTCGCAGAGCATTTGGTTCGACTGTGGTTCTTTTAACTTTTGTTGGATTGTGTGCCCTTTCGTAGCAAAGGCCTTTCAGTCGAAAGCTGAAAAATGATGATTTAAAAAAAAAAATCTGAATTTGAGGTGCTGGGACAAAAAAAGCTGGGTTTGTTTTATGCTAGGAGCACAATCTCATCACCTCTCATTCCCACAATCTGTCATTCAGTCTGTTAACTCACACCGAGGTCCAAAGTACAGAGTGTTAAAGGGAGGAGCTAACAAAAAGGATATGGTGGTACACAGGTCACCAGTCATAGTGATCCCATAGATTCACCCCACTGATCGTAGCACCTTACCAAGGCACAAAGAACATTCCTTTGATGCAAAGAGGCTTCTGTTAGGGAAAGTGGAACGTGTGGAACAGTAAGAATTATGTGGAAACCCTTCACAGCTGTCCTCTCTTGTCTACCCACCATGCAGGGAGTGGGGGGTGGAAATCAGTGCTTGATAAACATGTTCTAACTTTGGGCTAGCATTTTGTCACGCTTCTGTTCAGCATGAAATAATGTTTGCAGCAGTTGCAGAATGACAGTTCCTGCAAAGCCCAAACACGCTGATTGCTTTTTGCTGCAGCGATAGAATCCTCGGAGCTTAACAGGAGTGCTAATCAAATACTCTAGAGATTCTAATATGTGCGTGTAGTCAAACAGAGAGAGACATCGGTGTAACGACAACTTTCAGCGGGCTCTGAGCGTACCGCTTGTCGGCTGCAGAAAATGAGGTGGGGAAAGGGGGTCTTGGGGAGAAGGTTGCTGCATTAGCCATTAGCGGGCCGTGGGAAGCATTTGGTGTGTCTCCTCAAAAAAGTAATCGTTAAGATACTTATTACTCCCATGGATGTCAAACCTCCAATGGCGTTATAAAGTATTTAATATTTTCATATGCCTCAGTGTGAAGCCATCTGTCGGCGTGACAGAAGAAAATACCGGGACAAGAAGAGACGTATGTTTATGGGAGTCACTCCATGAAATGTTAACAAGCGATACAATGAAGAACACATCAGTGTCTTGTAGCAGATAACCAAGGGGGCTGAGAAGCGTGGCAATCATCTTCCACATTTGCGATTACCATTTTTTTGGGTCTGTGTTCTGATTTCTCTTTGTGGAGAACTCCAAAAGGAGGGAAAAGAGAAATCTGCCATTACAGATGGCAAGTGCAGTGAGAAGATTGGGTGCAATGATATCCCCACTCTTCTTTGCAATTTTTCATCTTTCAGCTCTCATTATTCTAAATCTCTCACTCTCTTTTAGCTGCCATAAATATGAGAGAAAGTAGCACGTCTGTTGTGGCTTCGGTTTGTGATTTATAAATATGCTGGGCTTTTAACAGGCAGTTTCTCAGCACCGAATATTTTAACCTTAGGAGATGCTTGGAAATTCATTAGCGGGACATTTTTGAGTGAGTTATGAACGTTCTGTGGGCTTGCGGTTCCCCCAGACACGCTTTGCTCTCCTGAAGCTGCGGTTGTTTACACGTGTGGTTCTTTTAAACGTGCTGTGGACAAAATGTGATTTGGAAAATGCAGAACATTTTAAGTGATGTATGCTTAGGTGAAACCCGTTGAAAGTACTTCTCCTGGGCGCCACTTTGGATGCACCAAGCAATGTTCCCTCTAAGCTGTGGAGTCTAGTGACCAGAAATTCTACTTTGCGAGTTGCTGGCACTAAAGCTGTGAGCGAGCGATTTGGCTACTGCATAAACTCATTTGCTCTGGAGCTATCCTTCCTGAGCTAAGACAAAACTGTGTGAGCTGGAGGCTAACAAAACGGTGAGCTCGCTCACACTAACTTAGCTTAGAGGGAACACTGGCAACAAGTATGCATTTGCCCTTCCTTGCTGCTTGTCTCTGTTATTTTACACCAGCTGTTTCCTTGTACATTGATTAGAACCCAGTGCCTTACAGATAGCACAGTACACAAAAACAAGAATTACAAAGGACTCTCTTACCTGGGGGTACTCATAGGAGGGTTGCCAGATTCTGTGTTGGGGAACTGGCAGGTGGAACCTGGGGAGGATGGCATTTGGGATGGGGAAGGACCTCAGCACAATAGAATGCTGTACAGCACTCCTTCCAAAACAGCCATTTTCTCCAGGGAAATTGATCTCTGTCATCTGGAGAACAGTTGCAAAACCAGGAGCTCTCCAGGTGCCGGCTGGAAGTTGGAAACCCTAGCTCCTGTCCGTTTGGGGCCCCGGGGCAGAAGTCCATGATGGGGCCCCAGAATCATAAAAATAAATAAATAAATAAATCATTGCCCTCTCCCACCAGAGCCACACTAGGCTCAAGAAAGGGGTGGCCCTCGCTCCGTGTGAAACAGGGGTGGCCCTCGCTCCGTGTGTGTGGTGCCCACCAAGCCAGCGTGAGCCCTTCTGCTTCTTTCCACCCTCTTTAAGGGAAGTGTGGGGCCTCCAGCTGCCGGGGGCTCCCTCAGCCTGCAGGGTCTGGAACAACAGGACTGCCTCCCTTGCTTGCTTGGTGTAGTGGTTAAGTGCACTGACTCTAATCTGGGAGAACCGGGTTTGATTCCCCACTCCTCCACTTGCACCTGGCTGGATGACCTTGGGCAAGCCATAGCTCTGTACCAGCTGTTCCCTCAAGGACAGCTTGGGAAAGCGCTCTCTCAGCCCCACCTACCTCACAGGGTGTCTGTTGTGGGGAGGGGAAGGGAAAGGAGTTTGTAAGCCGCTCTGAGACTCCCTTGGGGAGTGGAGGGCGGGGTATAAATCCAACCTCCTCTTCTTCTTCTTCTTCTTCCCCACCCCAAGATAATGTACCAAAAACAAATAGTGTTCCACCTAAAGCAACTCCCTCATCTCAGAAGCATCAAGCTCAGAAACCACACATCCAATCCACACATTGACACCTACAGAGGAGGCCACTCCTGCACCCAAAATTTCAAGCCTTTGTCTGGGCTGTACCATTTCAGCCTGCAGGGGAGGGCTCATAGAGCACACATCATTGATTGGCAGAAGAAGAGACAGCTATTTGTCAGTCCGTTATGTCCCTGGGAGAGCGTTACACTCTTCAGATAACAGCTTGCTGGTGGTCCATGGCCCTTAGGACATTTGCCTGTCCTCGACCAGGGACAGGGCCTTCTCGGTCCTGGCCCCAACCTGGTGGAACTCTCTGCTAAATACCATCAGGGCCCTGCGGGACCTTATACAGTTCCACAGGGCCTGTAAGGCAGAGATGTCCCGCCAGGCTTTTGGTTGAGGAAATCGAAGGTTTCCTTTTGGCTAGCACCCTTTCTCATCCACACACAAACCACTTACCTTATTCAGCCCTCTTCCCTCCCCCTCCGCTGCCACCGCCCGCAAAGTAGCTGGCAGTTTGAAATCAGCTTAATTAATATTCACCACCTTTTAAAAAAAAAAGTGTTCTTAATGTTGAATGATTTTATCTGATTGTGTTTTATGGATACTGTACATCACCCAGACCCCAACAATAGCAGGGAATGGGTGATTAATAAATCCAATAATAAATAAATATGTATGCAATGCTCCCTCTAAGCTGTGTAGTCTTGTGAGCAAAATTTCTGCTTTGTGAGCTACTGGGCATTAAAGTTGTGAGCAAGCGATTTGGCTGCTGCATACATCAGTTTGCTCTGGAGGCCTCCTTCCTGAGCTGAGACAAAAGTGTGTGAGCTGGAGGCTAGAAAACTGTGAGCTAGCTCACACTAACTCAGCTTAGAGGGAACACTACATACATACATACATATTCCATTTATCCTTGAAAAGCTCATAGAGGCCTAGGTGGGAATATCTTTGATCTTCTGCCAAGTTAGTGATCTGGCTAGAGTTGCCAGGTCTGGGTTGTGAAATACTTGGGGATTTGTGGGGTGGAGCCTGAGGAGGGTGGAGTTTGGGGAGGGGAGGGACTTCAGTGGAGTATAATGCCACAGAGTCCACCTTCCAAAGCGGCCATTTTCTCCAGGTGAACTGACCCCTGTCGCCTGGAGATCAGTTGTAATCCCAGGAGATCTCCGGGCATCACCTGGAGATTGGCATTCCCACATCTGGCCCACATCTCCTTCACTTCTAGAATTCTACGGCACTGGGTGTCCCCAGATCGCTGCCAGGGTCCCAGTATTGCTGGCACCACTACTCATTCCTGTTCTTTGACGTTTTATAGATATGCAGTGTCAGACCTGGATAGCTCAAGCTAGCCTGATCTCGTCAGATCTCGGAAGATAACCAGGGTTGACCCTGGCTAGTATTTGGATGGGAGACCCCCGATGAATACCCGAGTCTCGATGCAGAGAGAAGCAATGGCAAACCACCTCTGACGGGGTCTTGCCTCGAAAACCATATGGGGTCACCCAAAGTCAGTTGCGACCTGACAACACTTTCCATCACAACGTGAGGCGGACCTGTGTTTGTGTTTGCTGCGCCCTTCCATTTAACCAACAAATAGTGCCAATTTCTCTAGGCCATAACTAAAAGTTTGGTTCCAGGGAGATTTCTAGATTGTTGTTAGGAAACTGATCATGGAAAGGCCTTGAGCGATTAATTTATATGAGGGATGAAGGGTACTCATGCACTCATGCAGCTGATAACCCCTAGACGGGTGTAATGGGCTTGTGAGATGTTGTATGAGCCAAAAAATTATTTCAGTTAAATTAATGCATGCGTAAACTGTGTTGCACAGGGTATGTTCAAGGTGGTTTCAGAAGTGAGGGGGGTTTACTTGTTGTATATTCCTGAAAAAAAAAAATTAAAAGAAGTGAGGGGGGAACAATAGAAAAATGCGATGATTGAAACCTTTTCCTTCAGGGTAAAGACTGATAAACTAAAACCAGAGCTAAAAGGTAGAAGTTCGCAAAACCTGCACAAGGCTGTTAATGGTAGGAAGTTTGGAAGTTCATTAATTAGGATCGCCATAAGTCAGAGGCAGCATGACTGTACATCACACACACACACACACACGCACAAGGTAGAAGTATATTTCAAGAATCTCAAGATGTTCATTTTTAAAAGGCCAATCCCTACCATCCCCAACAGTTCCACAAATTCTTAGGATACATGTTTTTTAAAGCTATTGCCTGGAAGTTAACAGATAGGGCGCCCAGTCCAGAGTCAATGAGGCTTTGGACAAATGGAACCACACCTTCTCTTCTCTCACCCTTCTCTCATTAAGGGCAGGTTAAAAATCCAGTTCCCCTTCCTCCTCTTCCTCTTCCTCTTCTACTTCTTCCTCCTCTTCCTCATGCCAATTGTAGCAAAATCTTTGTGACAAATCCATGGGGTTTGAAGACACGAAACATATTGCAAACTTTTTTTAAAAATGCTCATAGACTATTAAACATTTAAAGGATTTGGCCCCGACCTGGATAGCCCAGGCAAGCCCGATCTCACCAGATCTCGGGAGCTAAGCAGGGTCGACTCTGGCAAGTGCTTGGATGGGGGACCTCCTTGGAATACCAGCAGTTGGGAGGTGGGGGCAGGTTTTATTCGGCCACCTCTCTGAATATCCTCCAGGCCCCCAGTAGGGGTCAGTCACCAGAGGTCGCCATGACTTCCAGGTGTACACACAGTCAGTCAGCAGAAGTTACCATGATTTCCAGGTGCACGCACACATGTACACACCCACACACAATACCCCCCCCCAAAAAAAACCCCCAAATTTAAATTATTTGGGCCTAATGAGACACTGGGGCAAGCTAAGACAGAAAAGACCTAATGTTAAAAAGTGCAGAGAACTTGTTGTCCTAATTGACAAAACTCGTTCTGGGTTCCCTGGAACAATAACTAGAAACCAGGTACCTTTGTGGGGTGACACAGGCGGGCAGCTGTGTTGGTCTGAAGCAGCAGAGCAAAGTTAGATTCCAGTGGCACCTCTAAGACCAACAAAATTTTATTCAAGGTTTAAGCTTTTGTGTTCACGCATGCTTCATCTGATAAAATTGGATAAAATTCTTCTGGCCTCAAAGGTGCCACTGGAATCAAACATTGTTCTGTTGTGGGGAGAGGAAGGAAAGACAGTTGTAAGCCTCTTTGAGACTCCTTAAAGTAGAGAAAAGCAGGGTATAAAAAAAGAACGTTTCCTCCTCTTTGTCTATGCCCCATCTCTAGAGACCTGCTTTTGGCAGCCTACCACAAAGACAATAAAAACAAAACCAGTGAAACGAGAACCATTAAAAACAAAGCTGCTACAGAAAGTGCTATGCTAACACAGGACAGGGCAGTGAAATCCACAACCAAGTTTAATCCAGGCACCCACGCTCTGAAAGTGTTCAAAGTACAGCTAATTTTAGGTTAATGCGGGGAAAACCTAGAGAGAAAAAGGTTGATGGTAATGGTGGGTATCTCCAGTCTGCGTGGCAAAACTGGGAACAGTAGCTATTTCTATTGTTAAATATAATTAACTAATCTCTGAGATTAGGGTGGGTTTTTTTCATTATTTGGAAGGATGAATGCTATGTGTCCAGTCTTGAATTTATATAGAAGTTTCCAATGTTTATCAGCAAATGCAATATCTAATTTGTGTCCAGTGCAGGAATCCTCAGTTTTGCTAGTTCTAGTGGTGGAGAATACTGTCAAATCACATCCAATTTATGGCGACTCTTTAGGGTTTTCAAAACAAGACTCTTAACAGTGGTGGTTGGCTGTTGTCTGCCTCTGCATAGCAACCCTGAATTTCTTTGTTGGCGTCCCATCCGAGTACTAACCAGGGCTGACTTAACTTAGAATGTGAAGAACCAAGGCAAGTAATAGATGGAAGTAGCAAGTATCTTTACATCGGGCTATGCAGACACTATGGTAAACCTATAGTGCTGTCTTCACCGTTCAAGCCAAAGGTGTAGCAGACTCATGTACGTGAATTCACAGGAAGCTGCCCAGTAATAAATCAGACCCTTGATCCATCAACATAAGTGCTGTCTACTCAGACTGCCAGCAGCTTTCCAGGGTCTCAGGCTGAGGTCTTTCCCAACGCCTGTCACCTGATCCTTTTAACTAGGTCCATAACTACAGTGGGGCTTTTGGGGGCTACAAGAATTTATCCTGTAAATGCTTTTTAAAATCATCAGTCCCTTTTAACTCTGTGTCAAGAAACTGGTCTCCTTTAAGAGAGGTTTTTCTGCCTAAGTCTTAGCTTTCTTGACTGTAGAAGTCATCAGCCCCACCTGCCGGCTTGTTATCAGAACTGTTGCTTAGGCTGGCAGATGTGATTAACTTGCAGCAGCTGAGAACTGTCATCTCAAGGGGTCGATAGCTCGCAATTTAGAGATCTGTCCTGGTAACAGCTTCCTTTTGGCTAAATGGTTAATAGGCTAAGGGTGGTTGCAAGCATAAGAACACCTATGTGGAATAGACAGCTTGAAAAGACTCAGAGAGAGAAGAGTAGCTTCGTCATAATCCTCAGAATTCTGGTTTTTCTTTCTTTACTGAGAACTTCAGCCCCACCAGGAAAAAATTGCCCCAGAAGCCACAAAATCCTGGCTACAGATCTGCTTTTAACTGAACATGCAGAAGACTGAACCTGCAACCTTCTGCATGCCAAGCAGAGGCTCTTCCACTGAGCCACAGCCCCTCCCCTTGGTGGGATGGGGAGTACCTCTTAACCTTCAAAATCAGCATTCCAGAGTATGAGTTTTAGACCACCTTTCCCCTCGATAACACTATTTTTTCCCTACATTTTGGGAGTTATTCCCTTCTGTATATATGCCAACATACAGCCCCCTCCCAGTTCTTATTGTGAAGTGATATTCTCGGGGGTTGGGGTGGTCTTGATTACTTGATTTCTGCTGATTGCATCGATCCCTCCACCGATATCACACATTCAGCTTATGTTGCATAACTCTGCCAGTGGCTGAGAGGCTAAGATGTAACTGTCGTAATCTGCGTGATGGAATAACTACCCTGCTGGGCAGAGTTATTAAAATATTACCTTCACAATGCATTTGGGGACCCTTGTTCAGGCTCCATGCATCCATTTATTTGCCATCACAAGGTTTTCAGTCTATGAAACTGAACGCATGAGATATATTGCATGGTTAATATCCCTGTGAAATCAATGTGATTTAAATGCGTGCAGCTGTTTTGATGGATTGCGATCAAAATAATTTAAACAAATACACAGGGCGCATTATTTCCTCCCCCCCCTCCCTTTTAATTTAAGAAGCCAGATAAATACGGCATCTTTTGACTTTGTTTGTTGCAACAGTGACATCTTGTGGCTTGCTTTCTTTCATTTCCCTCTGTAACAATCTGCGTTATTCTCAAAGAGAGAGAAAAAGCCCATGAGACAAAGATGGCAGCAGTTGGAACGTTGCAAAAGTGAACCTGGTTGTATTTCATACACCCCTGGCTTATTAAAATAATAAAATCATATTAATTATTCTCCTGAATAGGACTGTGTATTCTTTACAAGCAAAGACAGAAAAGAGACACAGCAGCATATGTTTTAGTGCAGAGGGCTCAGTGCCGTAACTTAAGCTGCAGTTCACGTTTGACTCTCCCTGACTTTAATTACTAGTAATGAAACAAACACCAGATTATTAAAAACAGCAACAGCAACAAAACTTTGTCTGTACTTTTTAATGAACCGGCATTTCTGGCTCAAGGTAAAAACACAGCCTCAGTAACAGCTCACAGATAACCCATTTTAATTGGCTCAATATGTTATGCATTATCTGAAAGGGGGGGATTGAAATAAGGTTTTCCATAGGGATGTATTTTTTTAACAGGCCTTTTTCGTTGTTTCTCTCTGTGCTGTCACTGGGGAATGGTTTTGGTCCTCCCCATGTTTAATCGTTGGTACTGATTATTCATTTGCTTCTTCTGTGCAATGTTATGCAATCTGTATGGTATTTATATGTACCGTGTATGCCGTTTATACAAGTGAGAGGCCATGGCTCAGTGGAAGAGCCTCTGCTTGGCAGGCAGAAGGTCCCGGGTTCAGTCCCCGGCACCTCCAGTTAAAAGGACCAGGCAGGAGGTGATGGGCAAGACCTCCACCTGAGACCCTGGAGAGGAGAAGAAGAAGAGATTGGATTTATACCCCGCCCTTCACTCACTTGGAGTCTCAGAGTGGCTTACAAACTCCTTTCCCTTCCCCTCCCCACAACAGACACCCTGTGAGGTAAGTGAGGCTGAGAGAGCTCTTTTCCAAGCTGTCCTTGAGAGAACAGCTGGTACAGAGCTATGGCTTGCCCAAGGTCATCCAGCCAGGTGCAAGCGGAGGAGTGGGGAATCAAACCCGGTTCTCCCAGATTAGAGTCCGCGCACTTAACCACTACACCAAACTGGCTCTCTCACCAAACTGGTAGGTGGGGCTGTCAAGAGGGGCTGTGGTTCAGTGGCAGAGCCTCTGCTTGGCATGCAGAAGGTCCCAGGTTCAGTCCCCAGCATCTCCAGTTAAAAAGGACCAGGCAGCAGGTGATGTGAAGAACCTTTCCCTGAGACCCTAGAGAGCCACTGCCAGTCTGAATAGACAATTCTGACATTGAGGGACCAAGAGTTCGATTCTATATAAGAGCTTCATTGGTTCATATTACGTCACTGATTCAATGATAATTAAATTATCTTGAAAGAATGCAGAGTTTTGGGGGTGGGGTGGACTGAGTTCAAATGTCCACATGGGTGTGAATGTTTGACAAAGGTTGACATATTTATACCCCACTTTCCCTCCCCAATGGTGACTGGAAACAGCTTACGACAGCATTCTCCCCTCTTCCGTTTTAACCTCACAACAACCCTGTGAGGTGTGTTAAACTGAGACCCAGTGACTGGCCCATGGCCAACAGTGAATTTCTTTGGCATAGTAAGGATTTGAACTCAGACCCTAGTCAAGACAAAAAAAGCTCCACTGTATATTTATTTACTTACTTGAAACATTTATTAGCCACCTTTCTACTTTACAAGGATTCAAAGGCAGCTTACAACACAAGCAGCAACCCCCCCCCCAACAAAAATGTACAAAATGCTCGCAAAACCACTAATTTAAAATCAATAATTTAAAATTGCCTGTAGGCGTCAGTAAAACTAATCAAACACGTTCATGAATAAAACCATCTTCAGGTGCCTCCTAAAGGTCGAGAGTGAGGATGCCAGGTGCACTTTCCTGGGTAGGTTGTTCCATAATTCTGGGGTTGCTACTGACAAGACCCTGTTTCTTGTACCCACCAGACAATCTTCTTTTGTTGATGAGACTGTCAAGAGGGTCTCTCCCTGTGATCTTAGATCGCAGGCAGGATTGTCTGCACAGAACATTATGCACAGAAGGTGAAGCAAAATCACTTCTAATTTAAATCACAAACTTCCCAAATTTAACAGCCATAACAGGATGCTTAAAAAAGAAGAAGAAAGAAAAGAAAAGAAAGAAAATTGTATGGACTATACTGAAATGGCTGGAAATGCAGCAGCCAACTGGAAAACTTAATTAAGGGAGATGCAACTTGTGTTGTATGAATTTTGTGTCTAACGATCTAGCGTGACACACGATTAAATGAAATATTGGCGTGCATAACTTGGTTACCAGCAGAATGTATGGGTTCACAGTTCTAGGTTGTCGAGCGCAGCAGTTGAGCGCTCAGTGGAACAGACAATCTCCTCGTAGCTGCAGTGTAGAACACAGGATTTTGACAGCTGTGCAGAAATAGAAGCTCTCTACAAAAAACAAAGTGGGCAAGGTAGGGAAGAAGGCATAGGTGGGCATGGAATGGCAGTGTGTACTTGTGTGTGGCGCTCTGTGTGTGTGATAGCAGCAGAGGAGCTGTCAAGTCACGGATGACTTTCGGTGACCCCCAGCAAGGGGCGTTTAAGACAAGTGAGAGGGAGAGGTGGTTTGCCATCGCCTTCCTCTGCAGAGCCTTCCTTGGTGGTCTCCCTTCCAAGTGCCGACCCTGCTTAGCTTCCGAGATCTGGCGCGATCGGGCTGTACTGTGCTGCCTCCTGACCCTGATTTTTACCTAGATATTCCCAAATGACATACAAAATGTTTGGGGGGGGGGGGTGTTTCCGATTTTATCAGCAAAAGTCGTGCACTGAAGTGGGGAACCCTCCCATCTTGACCATGGTTCCCTCTATAGTTTCTGTCCCAAGTACTTTTCTCCCAGCCAGACTCATTTCCAACAATTGGAGATCGCTTGAGGAGAAAGACAGTGGGTGTGGTCACCATTTTAGATGAGATTAGAGGTCTGCATTCAAGTTTGGCGTGCCAAAAACTTTTTGGCCAAATGTGCTCACCATGGCCTCACAAACTTATTCTCAGACGGCAGGTAGAGGAACCATTGGTTGGGAAAGGGAGAGTTTCATCCACTGCTTGTGAGTCTCTGCTGCTTTTAAAACTGGACTACCAGCTTCCTCTTCCTAGGGGCAGATCTGAGTTGTTAGCTGCTGACGGGTCTAATTCGGCCCTTAAACCCAAGAAGAAGGAAGTCTGGCAGTAAATTATACACAGTCTCTTGTTCTAAGGCTGATTTAAGTTCTGTGCACTCAGGCTGCCCTTAGCTCTGTCCAGTGAATCTCTTGTGCACACATTTTAAATGGGTCAGTCTCTTAACAAGTAATTGTGTGTGTGTGTGTGTGTGTGCAAGCACTCTGCACTCCCTCCATTAATATAGCATGTTATCCATGCACACACACAAGAGAGGGAAGGGGGAAGATGGGATGGTTTTTATACCCCTCTTTTCTCTACCCAAAGGAGTCACAAAGTGGCTAACAATCACCTTCCCTTCCTCTCCCCATAACAGGTCCCTTGTGAGGTAGGTGGGGCTGAGAGAGTTCTGAGAGAACTAGGACTGGCCCAAGGTCACCCAGCAGGTCTCCTGTGTCTCAAAGTGGCTTGCAATCTCCTTCCCTTCCCCTCCCTACAACAAACACCCTGTGAGGTAGGTGGGGCTGAGAGAACTCTGAGAGAACTGCCCTTGAGTGAACAGCTCTGAAAAAAACTTGTGACTGACCCAAGTAATGCTCCGTCTAAACTGTGGAGTCCTGTAAGCAAAAATTCCACTTTGTGAGCTACTGGCATTAAAGTTGTGAGCGAGCAATTTGGCTGCTGTATGAATTAGGCCCCGTCCACACTCTCACTTTTGTCACTCATTTCTCCCTTTTGCTTCAGGTTCCTCCACCCCCCATATGTTTTGTTCTCTCTAGTAGTCTGTGGGAAAGGGGGAGGAACCCAAAGCAATAGGGAGAAAGGAGCCACAAAAGTGACAGTGTGGACGGGGCCTTAGTTTGCTCTGGAGCCATCCTTCCTGAGCATAGACAACAATGTTTGAGCTGGAGGCTAAAAGACTGTGAGCTGGCTCACACTAACTCAGCTTAGAGGGAACACTAGACCCAAGGTCACCCAGCAGGGTTTGTGTGGAGGAGGAGTGGGGAATCAAACCCCGTTCTCCAGATTAGAGTCTGCTACACTGGCTCTGAAGGTGCTTGTACTAAACAAATGATTTACTTCGTTTATTGATATAACCCACTTTTGTCTCTCAGTGGGGATACAAAATGACTTGCAGCATTCTGCGACTGATCATGTGTCAGAGCCTGGAGATAGAAAAGTGAAAGGGATGACCACACAGTCATCATCTTGTCAAATCCCTGGAGGGGTAAACGGACAGGAGAATCCCGTGAAGTGACTTTGCAAAGAGCCCTGATCAGATCAGTCAAATTTTCTAGCAGCGGTGTAAATTAAGTGGACTTGTTTTATTCTTTTGTTGTTATTGCCAGGGCTCCGTTGGGGCCGGAGCGCGCCGGAGCGCCGCTCCGGGAGAGAAGGGCCCGGGGGGCGGGCCTCCCCCGTTCACCCCCTCCCTCCCCCAATCACCGTCCCCGGGGCCGCGGCTGGCCGCAGGCCCCGGCGAAGAGCCCCCTCCCACCGCCAGTCACCAGCCCTGGGGCCGCGGCTGGCCGCCGGCCCCGCTAGAGAGCCCCCTCCCTGGCCCAGTCACCTTCCCAGGGCCGCGGCTGGCCGCCGGCCCGGGCTAAGAGCCCCCTCCCACCGCCAGTCACTGTCCCCGGGGCCGCGGAAGAGAAGGGCCCGGGGGGCGGGCCTCCCCCGTTCACCCCTCCCTCCCCCAATCACTGTCCCCGGGGCCGCGGCTGGCCGCCGGCCCCGCTGGAGAGCCCCCTCCCTTGCCCAGTCACCTTCCCAGGGCCGCGGCTGGCCGCCGGCCTGGGCGAAGAGCCCCCTCCCCCGCCCAGTCGCCTTCCCTCGCCCAGTCGCATTCCCTCGTCCCCTCCCTTGCCCAGTCACCTTCCCAGGGCTGCGGCTGGCCGCCGGCCCCGGCGAAGAGCCCCCTCCCACCGCCAGTCACCGTCCCCGGGGCCGCGGCTGGCCGCCGGCCCCGCTGGAGAGCCCCCTCCCTTGCCCCGTTCCTCGCCCCGTCCCTTGCCCAGTCGACTTCCCTTGCCCCCTCCCTCCCTCGCCCCGTCGCCTTCTCTCGCCCCGTCCCTCACCCAGTCGCCTTCCCTTGCCCCCTCCCTCGCCCCGTCGCCTTCCCGCGTCCCTCGCCCCGTCGCCTTCCCTCGCCCCCTTCCTCACCCAGTCGCCTTCCCTCGCCCTGTCCCTCGCCCCATCGCCTTCCCTCGTCCCTCGCCCCGTCACCTTCCCTCGCCCCCTCCCTCGCTCCGTCGCCTTCCCTCACCCCGTCCCTCGCCCCGTCGCCTTCCCTCGCCCCTCGCCCCATCGCCTTCCCTCACCCCCTCCCTCGCCCCGTCCCTCGCCCCATTGCCTTCCCTCACCCCCTCCCTCGCCCCGTCCCTCGCCCCGTCGCCTTCCCTCGCCCCTCGCCCCGTCACCTTCCCTCGCCCCCTCACTTGCCCAGTCGCCTTCCCTTGCCCCGTCCCTCGCCCAGTCGCCTTCCCTCGCCCCGTCCCTCGCCCCGTCGCCTTCTCTCGCCCCGTCCCTTGCCCAGTCGCCTTCCCTCGCCCCGTCCCTTGCCCTATCGCCTTCCCTCGTCCCTCGCCCCGTCGCCTTCCCTCGCCCCTCCCTTGCCCCGTCCCTTGCCCAGTCGCCTTCCCTCGCCCCGTCCCTCGCCCCCTCCCTCACCCAGTCGCCTTCCCTCGCCCCGTCCCTCGCCCCGTCGCCTTCCCTTGTCCCTCGCCCCGTCGCCTTCTCTCGCCCCCTCCCTCGCCCCGTCCCTCGCCCAGTCGCCTTCCCTCATCCCTCGCCCCGTCGCCTTCTCTCGCCCCGTCCCTCGCCCCCTCCCTCACCCCGTCCCTCGCCCTGTCCCTCGCCCCATCGCCTTCCCTCATCCCTCGCCCCGTCGCCTTCCCTCGCCCCTTCCCTCGCCCAGTCGCCTTCCCTCGCCCCCTCCCTCGCCCCCTCCCTCGCCCAGTTGCCTTCCCGGGGCCGCGGCTGGCCGTCGGCCCCGTTGGAGAGCCCCCTCCCTCGCGCAGTCACCTTCCCTCATCACCTCCCTCGCCCCGTCCCTCACCCAGTCGCCTTCCCTCGCCCCGTCCCTCGCCCAGTCCCTCGCCCAGTCGCCTTACCGGGGCTGCGGCTGGCCGCCGGCCCCACTGAAGAGCCCCCTCCCTCGCCCAGTCGCCTTCCCTTGCCCCCTCCCTCGCCCCCTCCCTCGCCCAGTTGCCTTCCCTCGCCCCCTCCCTCGCCCAGTCGCCTTCCCGGGCCGCGGCTGGCCACTGGCCCCGCTGGAGAGCCCCCTCCCTTGCCCAGTCACCTTACCCGGGGCCGCGGCTGGCTGCCGGCCCCGGGAAGAACCCCCTCCCCACTCAACAGTTTCCCGGGCCCAAGGGAGGGAGAAGCCGGGCCTGAGTGGCTTAACGCCACTCAGGCCCAAGCAAGGGGAGGGGGAAAACGCCAGCCCTAGTGGGGGGAGAAGCGCCCCTCCCTCCCTCCCTTCCCTCTCTCCCCCCACCTACCTACCTACCTACCTGTTCCTTCCTTTCCCCCTTCCTTTCCCTCTCCCTTCCTCCCTCCCTCTCCCCTTCCTTCCTTTCTTCTCTCTTTCTCCCCCAACTACCTACCTACCTTACTGTTCCTTTCTTTCTTTCCCCCTTTCTTCCTCCCTCCCTCCTTCCTTTCTTTCTTCCCCCCTCCTTCCCTCCCTCCCTCCCTTTCTTTCTTTCTTTCTTTCCTTCCTTCCTTCTTTCTTTTTTTCTTCTCTCCCCCCCCACCTACCAACCTACCTTCCTGTTCCTTCCTTTTCCCCTTCCTTCCCCTCTCCCTTCCTCCCTCTTTCCTTCCTTTCTTCTCTCTCTCTGCCCCCACCTACCTACCTACCTTCCTGTTTCTTCCTTTTCCCCTTCCTTCCCCTCTCCCTTCCTCCCTCCTTCCTTCCTTTCTTCTCTCTCTCTGCCCCCACCTACCTACCTACCTTCCTGTTCCTTCCTTCCTCCCTTCCTCCCCCCTTCCTTCCTTCTCTTCTCTCCCCCAACTACCTACTTACCTTACTGTTCCTTTCTTCCTTCCTTCCCCCCTTTCTTCCTCCCTCCCTCCTTCCCCCCTCCCTTCCCCCCTCCCTTCCCCCCTCCCTTCCTTCCTTCCTTCCTTCCTTTCTTTCTTTCTTTCTTTCTTTCTTTCTTTCTTTCTTTCTTTCTTTCTTTCTTTCTTTCTTTCTTTCTTTCTTTCTTTCTTTCTTTCTTTCTTTCTTCTCTCTCTCTCCCCCACCTACCTACCTACCTTCCTGTTCCTTTCCTTCCTTCCTTCCTTCCCCCTCCCTCCCTCCCTTCTTGCCTTCTGACACACTGCCCATGACGTCAGGGATGTGTGGCCTTTTGACACTTCCAGTGACGTCAGGGGGTGTGGCATATGCAAATGAGTTATGCTAATGAGCTCCTGCACCTCTTTTTTTACGAAAGGACCCCTGGTTATTGCAGTCTTTGTGTGACTTTGTAACCCACCCTGAGCCCTCTTGTGGAGAGGGCAGGACAGAAATCGAAGCAATGAATAAATAAATTATCTACAGTCTGTAAGTTTTTGAGAGTCAAAGCTCCCTTCACCAGATACAATTAGGAGTGGAAATCCCCATGTCCTTATATCCCAATCAGAAGGTTAGAGGGGTGTTGTAAAGAATACTTCTAGTGGATGGAGAGGTACCATGTGTATTGTAATCAGCTTGACTGGAGCGGAGGGGAAATGCTTGGAGGCAGAAAATTAGCATCTGTAGTGAGATAAGAATCCTATGTTTGTATTCAGTCCGGGGGGCGGGGGGGGGGTCCATTGTTTTGAACTTATGAATGAATTCAAATTCAATAATCTCACATTGCAATCTCCCTTTGAAACCTCTCTGTTCAGGAACTGCCACTCTTAGATCAGCAGTGAAATATCCTGGAAGACTGAAATGTTAGGGCAGCTGATGTTCCCCCACCTCATGGTAGTGATACTAATTGCATGCATATGGCCCACTCATATCTGTCCACCCAAGGCTCCCCTCCCCCCATATCTGTCAAAATCACTGTCCCCCCTTATAACTCATATAATCCTGACAAAATCTACTCAAGGGCTGTGAGCATGGTAAAGTACTTGGAGAAATGCATAAGCAGCCTTTAGATAACTAAATTTATTTGATTTATTTAAATAGTTTGAGATAGTTTCGTGCCGCAGGCCTTTCCGTCTTAGAAAACGCAATCACTTTTTTTTACTTATGGTGTTGGACTGATTGGCCGTTAAAAGCGATAGGTGAAATACAATCAGCAACCATGTTATATAGAATACAGCTAATGCGCAACATGAAAAGAGGCCAGAATTATTCCAGAGCGGCAATATTCAAAACTTTTGTTTTCAGGGAATACTTTTTGGATTGAATTGCCCACCTTCAGGCATTATAGTAGCAGAGCCCTGACTTGGATAGCCCAGGCGAGCCTGAACTTGTCAAATCTCGGAAGCTAAGCAGGGTTGACTGTGGGTAGTACTTGGATGGGAGACTAAGTTGGAATATCAAGTCAAGAGGACAGAGGCAGGCTTTATTCAGCCACCTCTCTGAATATCCTCCAGGGGCAGACACACAAATACCCCAAAAATGCCAAAAAAGAAAGTGTAGCAGAAATGTTGGCTGCATGTCCTGGACTAGACGTGGTTTGTGAGGAATATTAGTAAGGTGACGAGAAAACTTTTTAGGTTGGTCGTTTCATCCACCACTTTCATTCCTCTGCTTTCGGTTACGCAGAACTAATTTGTGTTGGGTGTACAATGTTGTACATTATTATGCACAATTTATACAGTCTGGCTCACCTTTTAAAAAAAATATGGAAATAACATACTCAGTATACTGTTTTTGATTATGCGTCTTGTGTTTTTTTTAAAAAATCATTTGAAATGCCGTGTTGGAGGAGAGTTTTACAGACACCATGGACCGCCAAAAAGACAAGCAGGTGGGTTCTAGATCAAGTCAAACCTGAACTCTCCACAGAAGCTAAAATGACTAAAGTGAGGCTATTGTACTTTGTTCATATTATGAGAAGCAATAGTCCCCAGAAAAGACAATAATGCAAGGAAAAATGGAAGGCAGCAGGAAAAGAGGGAGGACCAACATGAGACGGATTGACGTCAATGAAGCCACAAAGGCCTTCTGTTTGTAAAATCTGAGCAAGGCTGTTAACTATAGGGCATTTTGGAAGTCATTAATTCATAGGGTCATCATGAGTTGAAAGTGACTTGGCAGCACTTAACACATACATATATATAGGGTTGCCAAGTCTTACCGTCTGGAAACCGGGGGAGTCCTGACCCCTCTCCAGGAATAAGCGCGCACACACCAGGATGATGTCACCCGGAAGTGATGCCATCATGCTGGGCGTGTTGCTGGGGCGACGCTCTGGTAATCGCCCTAAAACTCTATGGTACCATAGAGTTTTCAGGGCAATTGCTAGAGCGTCACCCCGGCAACATGCCCAGTGTGATGACGTCACTTCTGGGTGACGTCATCATGCCGGGCAGTCAGCCTGATTGGGCCACTTCGGGGGTGGGGTTCCCCCTGCCAGCTGAATCTGGACCGGTGGATTGGGAACCCCGTTAGCGGGGGAATCCCCGCCCCCCAGGGGGACTTGGCAGCCCTACATATATATGTGCACTTTATAAGGGGTTATCTGCTACGTCATTGATGTGTATCATACTGGCTTACTGGTGTACACAGAATTCTGGAAAACATGTACGTTGGTGAGAAGGAGGAAATAAAGAAGAGCAGGTTTTATTCACACAGTGGAAAAGCAACAGGCATTGTTTGGGTCAAGATAGCTGAGACGAAAATTCATAATCTTCCTTAGCCTGCTCTACGACCGCTCTTCTCTATCGGACACCCTCGTTCGCACATCCAAGGAACCATGGAGTTCTCTGGAACACAGTATGAAAAACAACCTTTGTAAGGACTTGAACAACTTGATGGTAGAAAAGAAGCTACAGATCTCAGGGAGATAAAAATAAGTCTTTCTTTAAAAGGAATTCCAGGAAGTTTATTACTAACAACAGACCTGTCGGTATTTTTCATCAGCATCTCCTGTGTGGTTCACGATCCAATGCACAGTCTTGTAATCTTGCGCCATGGGAGCAACTCAGGTTAAGAGAAATCGATAGGGCGCAAGGTATTTCAAATTTTCATTATTGTAATGTATCAGTATCACTTCAGCCAACCCCTGGGCCCTGCGTCGGCTGATTTGTTCTCTGATTTATTGTGCAATCTTGTTGGGCGAGCTATAATTTTGCTTGGAATCAGAAAATTTGTGCTTCTGCGGCGTGTAGCTGTCCCACTCTCTTGTCATTAGGGCATTCAGAAGTAATCAATACTTTCGCGCTTGTTACTAACAGCTGAATGAAGCTGTCAAGCAGTTACTGCAAAAAGGACGCAAACAAAAAGGGGTTTGGGATCCGAGGGTGAGGAAAGAGGTCTTGACATTCTGCAGCTCAGTTTGCGATAGCTAAGCAGTGCTGGTTGCGTGAAGGGTTGGCTTTTCAAAATGAAATTAGAGCAATATTAGTCCTGCCTGTTCCCTAGCAGGGACTGGTTCCTTTCGCACAGCCGCTGACATGGGTAGAAAATATTTCCTAGGGCTGTATTTCATGCAGTCTTTGTATTTCTTGGAGTTCTGCAATTCCTAGCTCCATTTCTTTAAAAAAAAAAATAATGAAAAAAAACCAGTTTGTAAAAGCTGTGGGTTTGAGCAGAGGAAAGATAGGTGTGCAAAGCATGCCGTCTGCTCATTTTTTCCCCTCTTCATGCTCCTTTTCACCTGCATTTGATATGCTTAATGCTTTTCAAACTTTTATATATATATCTGTGAAGGAAAGAATAATGACATTCTAGAAGTGTAGTTTGTGGTCTCTATTGGAAGCGGATAGTCATTTTTTCCACCCATTCTAAGTCTTAAAACCTCTCATAACACCCATTTTATTGGTATGCATTAAATAGCTTTGCAGTACCATGAGAGCAGCTCATGGGGTTGCTAACCTCCAGGTGGTGGCTGGCGCTCTCCTGCTATTACAGCTGGTCTCCAGGCAACAGAGATCAGACCCCCTGGAGAAAATGGCTGCTTTGGAAGGTGGATTCTGGAGCATTAGGCCCCTGCTGAAATCCCTTCCCTTCCCCAAACCCCACCGTCTGCAGGCTACATCCACAAAATCTCCAGGTATTTCCCAACCTGGAGCTGGCAACCCTAACAGCTCACAGGGGAAGCTTTAGACCCTCCTCCCTGATGGGCTGCAGTGGCTCAGTAGTTAAGATGCTGAGCTGCAGACTGGAAAATCGGTAGTTCAGCAGTTCGAGACCCGAGTGCTGCATAACGGAGTGAGCTCCCATCTCTGGCCCCAGCTCCTGCCAACCTAGCAGATCAAAAGCAAGAAATTGCAAGTAGCTAAATAGGTACCACTTCGGTGGGAAGGCAACAGCGTTCCGTGTGCCTCAGCATCTAGTCACGCCGACCACATGACCACGGAAATGTCCTTGGACAGCACTGGCTCTTCGGCTTGGAAACGGAGATGAGCACGGCCCCCTAGAGTCATATTCAACTGGCTTTCAAGCAAGGGAAACCTTTGCCTTTACCCTGATGGAAGTAGGCCTGCCTTGATATTTTTTGATGCTCTTGGGTCTAGTGGGTTGCCTGTAGGTTTTATATGTGTGTGTGTTTACATGCCTGGAAATCATGGTGACTCCTGGCGACCCCTAGTGGAGCTTGGATACTTCAGAGAATTGGCTTGCTATTGCCTGCCCCTGCCTCCCAACTGCTGGTATTCCTTGGAGGTCTCCCTTCCAAGTACTTGCCCGGGTCAGCCCTTCTTAGCTTCCGAGATCTGATGAGATCAGGCTTGCCTGGGCTTTTTGGGTCAGGGCGATCAGCTGTTGGTTTTGCTTTGTTTTAAGAAAGAGAAACTTGCCCTAGAGCAAATTCCCACTCTTTAAACGTGAACTGCCATGTCACAGATTGAAAGCTTGTTTGTTTGTTTCTTTAAGGAAAGAAGACCATTTTGTAGAATGCATTTGCAATATCTGTTTTTTGTTTCTTTTTTCTGTTGCGGGGGGAGGCTTTCCAGCTAGACCTTGGGATTTTGGGGTGGAGCAAGAGGAGAGTGGGATTTAGGGAGGGGGAGGACTTCAGTGTGGTAAAATGCCATAGAGTTAGGGTTGACAGGTGAGGCCAACAAGTCGGCAGTCAACTCACCATGAGGCTCTAGGAGAGGGGAGGGAAGAAGCACAATTGCAGGTGAGCTGGCCGTCACATTTAAAAGGACCGTGTTCCTTTTAAATGCCTTCCTTCCACTGGAAATAATGGAGGATGGGGGCTCATTGAATCGGACCCCCTAGTCCACTCTTTTTGAAACTTGGGGAGGGGGTTGAGGAGAGGCACCAGCAGCTATGCTGAAAATTTCGTGGCTTTATGTCAAAAAGTAGCCCCCAGCCCCAGATACCCCACTGATTGATTCTCCATTGTACCCTATGGGGACTGATCTCCATAGGAGATAATGGAGCACCCAACGGCCATCCTCCCCACTTTCTGATAGGCCTGAAGTGGGGGGAGGGGCTCCAAACCAGGGAATCCCCCGCCCCCATTGCCTGGTGATCACCTGTGATCCCAGGAGATTTCCAGCAACCACTTGGAGTTTGACAACTCTACCATGACTTTAAAAAAAAAAAAAAGATTACGGTACTCATAATTTCCTTTATGGAATGAAAAGATAACTTGGGGGGGGGGGGTTAGAGGGACCACAGTGGAGTTAAGAACACCCTTCCCTCTCCTACACACTGGTCTTCTCTTTTGCTGTGCATCCTCTGAAACTGCATTTTGTAATATAAATTTTTAAATAGTCTTCCTGACATCACAGACCAAAGTTCCGGCCCATAAAATGCACCATATTAGCTTTCCCTATCTCAAACTCTCCCTCAGATCTGCTACTGTTGAGCAGAATCTTCTTAAACCCCATCCACAACCCTTCAGAAAGACAGAGGCCAAGTAAAATTCAGGTGCCCGGAAATATATCCATGGATTTCTTTTCTAGCAAAAAAAAAAAAAAAAAAATCAAGGAAATTCTCCACGTCCTTTTATGTGACTGCTGTTCTCCCCCCCACCTGTCAATCAAGCAAAATGGGACTCATTTACATATGCGTTAGGTTTATTTATGGGTTCTCACTTGCCTCTGTTGCAGGGCAAGTGTCCTGGTGTGAATTAAGGACTTCACCAGCGGAGAGAAGGAAAGGGGTGTGGAGACAGATGGTGTTCCCAGCTAGCTGTAAAGGTTGACAGCAGCAAAGGGGCCTTATCCTGCACCCAGCAGAGCTCCTTCTGGCATGCTGTTTTCAAAGTGTGGAACAGACTGCCCCCCTTCAAGTCCATCCTCACTGCTCACATATTGGAAAGAGGCTCTGAGATTTTGCCTAGCATATAAAGAGTCGGTGTGGTTGAGTGGCTAGGATCAGGAGCGTCCAAATTAATACGAGGCCTCGAGGCAATTGTCTAGGGTGCCAGAGGGTGGGGACAAGAAGAGGAAGGAAGAAGAGGAGGAGGAGGAGGAGATTGGATTTATACCCCTCCCTTCACTACCCAAAGGAGTCTCCGAGCAGTTTACAATCTCCTTTCTCTTCCTCTCCCCACAACAGACACCCTGTGAGGTAGGTTGAGCTGAGAGAGCTCTCTCGAGGACTGCTCCTGAGAGAACAGCTCTGAGAGAACTTGTGACTGACCCAAGGTCAAACCACCAGCAGCATGTGGAGGAGTGGGGAATCACACCCAGTTCTCCCAGATCAGAGTCCGTGCTTTCAGCCACTACACCAAACACCCCATCCCTGGCACTCAATTTCACTTTTCACCACCAAAGGTATCTGGACATAACTTATTGTGGGTAAAAATCTTGGGCCTTATTTTATGAGGGTGATCTGAAATTTTCATACACATATGAAAATAGTTATATAAATGCTTTCACCTTTTCCCAATCTCATCCATTTCAGACATCTCACCAGCTGGTAATATATTTGCTGGGTAGGTGCTTTGCATTGACTTAATGGGAAATTACCCTGGTTTGATAAGACTGAGGCTGCGGTCACACTGTAGTCTCGGCACGATCTGGCTGCACCTCTATTTACAGTGGTTTAAATAGCTGTGCAAAGTTTTGATCAGACATCCCGCCCTGAACTGGCTTAACTGCATGCTCACCCCATGATTGTTCAGATTGTTGTGGCATTCCGGTTTTGTTTTGTTTTTTTGTCTTTCACCCATGCGCATAAGCATGTATCTAAAGCTCTGGCTTCTTTTTGACAGCTCCACAATCTCTCTGCCAAGTGCTCCAGCCCCTCCCAGCCTCCTTCCCTCTCTTATGTGGAATATATGGAGGGTAAAGTGCAGATTTACGTGAGAGTAGTTAATATATCAGATTTTGCCCAGCCAAAGGAGTGTGATATTGTGTGCAGAAAAATAAATCTCCCAAGAATTATATCACAAAAAGTAAAACTTAAAATGTATTCAAGTAAATTCATTTAACATTCAAGTTGCCGTCAAAAGGACAGAGAGAGGCCTAAATGAAAGAGTACTTTCCCTATCTCAAGTGGCTAGATAATCCATGTCTGTGGAAGTATGAGGGCACTGTTTCTACAGGAGATACCCGCAGAGACGTGTGACTCTACAAAGATCCATCTGGAGAATGGAAGAGAACAAAAGAGCACACAGAGAGAGGAGAGGTCAGAGGGCAGCTTCTAGATTAGGACACGAGCAGAGACATTCCCTTCAAGGAGATAACATTTGTACACATTTAGAATAATGTAGCGTCGGGCATGCTGAGTCGCGCTCACTCCAACACATTTCTGTTCCAGTCAGAGCTCAGTCCTTCTCCACACCAGGGAATTTGACCTGTACATCCACTGTCCAAGTTTGTGGTCAGTCCTTTACCTCTCCACCCACCCTAGTTTTTATCCTATGTTTCTATATTGTCTCTGTAGAGTGCAGAGAGAACTGGGGGGGGGGGAATGTTTTCGGATCAAGTCTGAAAGCCTGGAATTGTGTAGTCCTAGGCTCAGAAGCGAAGAAGACATCTACGGAACCATTTCCAAGTGCTAAGGTCCAGTCTGGGATTCTAACTGAAGACAGACTGATTCATCAGAGGTCCCTTGGAATGGGATTAATTCTGTGGAGCAGTCTCTGGAAGAAAGGGTTCTGTTTCTTCCCAAGTACTTTGGAGCAGTCGAGGAAACCACCCATGCCTTTTGACACGAGCAGTTGTTCACTTCTATCCCTGCATTCATCTCAGACCTGTTTTCATGTCTAGCAGCAAACAACACCCTACGGGAAGATAAAGGGTAAACCAGCAGTGTGTTCAACAGGTTTTGGAAGAAAAGGGCTAAGAACAAATATGGGCAGCCAGAGATGAGCCACACCTCTGGTATATCTATTTAATTAATCCCCCCACCATCCATTGCCCATTCTGAGATGTGTGTGTGTGTATGTGTGTGTGTATCTATATATTGAAAAGAACCGAAGTTCTTTGTTTTATGTATACAGCCATATGCCTAGCTACACTTTTGGCCATGTTTCAGACAGCAACACAAGGAAGGGGGAAATAAATAGAGTATAAACTTTTATATCAACTCCAGCAATGATAGAAAACTTGGCACTGAAAGTAGCGTGCCGTAAAATGGGAGAAAGACAAAAAGGTTATGCATTCTGTTTTTGGGGGGAAAACAACATTAAAAATGAGTAGTACAAGCTGAAAGGTACGGTTGGTGTTGTAGGATGAAAGTTATTAAAATGCTTCTGAAAACACACAGGGGAAAAGCACTTTCAAAGGAGACTTTAACTTCAATAGTGCTAACTACCTGCAAGGAACAGCTTAATGGTTCATCTCATAACCAGTCAAATTACTTGGCTCCTTTGTTAAGAAGTCTGATGAATCACTTATTAGTCACTGATTCTGCGGGAAGGGGGGAAAAAGTTAAAAACAGAAGAGTGTTGGAGAAATTATTCCACAAACTTCTTACTCTTAATTTCGCCACCGCCTCTAATACTGTTTTCTGGAGTGGTGAAAAATTCTTGGTGGGAGCCAGTTTGGTGTAGTGGTTAAGTGTGTGGACTCTAATCTGGGAGAACCAGGTTTGGTTCCCCGCTCCTCCACTTGCAGTGGCTGGATGACCTTGGGCAAGCCATAGTTCTGTCAGAGCTGTTCTCTCAAGGGCAGTCCTCGAGAGAGAGCTCTCTCAGCCCCACCCACCTCACAAGGTGTCTGTTGTGGGGAGGGGAAGAGAAAGGAGTCTGTAAGCCGCTCTGAGACTCCTTTGGGTGGGGTATAAATTCAATCTCCTTTTCTTTCTCCTCCTCCTCCTCCTCCTCTGTGTGTTTTGCCATGTTTAATTCTTTGGGGGCGGGGGAGAAAAGAAAAAAAAAAGAGATCCCGCTATCTGTCTCCAGCCTGAGTGCTCCCATCCTTGGGTGACGAAGAGTTACGGTTACGATATGAAAAATGCATGCTTTAGTTTACTTCTTCTTCATTTTCTCCAAGAGAAATGGAACAAATGTTTTAAACAAACAAACAAACAGTGAGACATTTATGTTGTTTGGAGATCGGTTATAATTCTAGAAGATCTCCAGCCCCCACCTGGAATACCACAAACTGCTGGTTTTCATTATACCCATGCCATAACTTGAATGCTCATGGGGTGTGTGTGTGTGTGAGAGAGAGAGTGAGTGAGTGAGAGAGAGAGAGAGAGATGACTCTGCCCATCCTGCCTTTAGAACATAAGAACATAAGATAAGCCAATGTTGGATCAGCCCAGTGGCCCATCCAGTCCAACACTCTGTGTCCCACAGTGGCCAAAAACACCAGGTGCCCTCAGGAGGTTCAGCAGTGGGGCCAGGACATTGGAGACAGTGGCCCAGGAATTGGAGAAATGCCTTTTGTTATTTATTTGCATCCCCTCCCCCCATCATTTTCCATTTTCTAAAGCTTACATTATCCATCAGCACTCTAAAAATCAGACATCCATAAACAGCAATTAGGAATCCCTTGAAATGGCCGCCGATTTGTAAGTCTTTAAAAGCAGACAGATTCAAGGAGGGTGGGGCTATTAATGGCTAGTAGCCATTACATCTCCAACAATCCCCCTTTCTGCTAGCCCAGTCCTGCCGTAGAGTAGACCACCCGGGTCAAGGTGAGTCTTTCAAAAGCATTCCCATGAGCCTTTGGAAAACATGCAAATTAGTCTACTTTTGAAAGACTCACTTTGACTTGGGTGGTCTACGGCAGGACTGGGCTAGCAGAAAGGGGGATTGTTGGGGATGGATTGAAGGTGCCACTCTTGAGTGCCCTTCTGAGCTTTCTTGCCCTGTGGAAGGGAACTCAGAAGGTATTTTGATGCCTTCTGAAGGCAATTCTTTGATGCCTTCTGAAGGCAATTAAATACCCTTTGAGCTGCTTTCTCCTTGGAACTGATGCACTCGCTGCCCTGTCCCTTGAAAGGAAGGGCTTAGAAACAGGCTCGGAGCCTCCCCCTTTAAAGACAGGTCTTCAGATTGATTTAATTAACTGTAATTTAACTGTGGGGTCATGGTGGCTCAGAGGTTGAGCTGCACACCAGAAGATCTGTAGTTTGGCAGTTCGAGACCTGAATGCCACACGACGGAGTGAGCTCCCATCTGTGGGCCCAACTCCTGCCAGCCTAGCAGTCTGAAAGCTAGAATCGGATTCGACTGGCTTTCAAGCAAGGAAAACCATTACCTTTACCTAATTTAACTGCCCACTTAAAAACGTAAATGTCCCTGAATGCTCCCCCCCCCCAAATCCTTGCTACAGGTCTGTTCCTTGGGCTCTTGGGGGGGGGGATTCCTCCTTGGAGGGGTTGCCTTTTACGATAAACATTTTGAACTGTCGGTAAGAACTAAACACCCAGTGAGATGTCAGGTGCCTGAGCATGCACACCTATGGTAAATACATGTATACACAAGACAATGGGGTATCCTTTGTCGGAACAGCACCTCCCTCCCCCAAAAATACAAATTTTGGTCCCAAACCCATCCAATGAGTTTATGAGCGTAGGAGTGCTGTGTTGGGCACAAGTGGGCAGCTGCTATACATGCGGGCCTTGTGCCAAGAGATGGGGGTGGCACCGTTCTTTTAAGAAGTGTTTTCTGCTCCTCTCTTCGGCTGGCGCGTGGAGCATATGCTCAGTCGTGAATTCTGGATTGCTGCTGTTTTAGTCGCTTGCAACGTGGAACAAAAATGCAAATACCCAGACATCTCCCCCCCACCTCCCACCCCAAATATCTTACAGAATCAGAATAAATAGCCAGAATTTAAATCAAGTTACAGGATTTGGACGTGCGTTATTGGTAAAAGTTTCCCTTGCTTGAAAGCCAGTCGGATCCGACACTAGGGATGTTGTGCTCATCTCAGTTTCCAGGCTGCAGAGCCAGCGCTTTCCGAAGACTTCTCCATGGTCATGTGGCTGGCATGACTAAACGCTGAGGCGCACAGAACGCTGTTACCTTCCCACCGAAGCGGTATCTATTTATCTACTTGCAATTTCTTGCTTTTGAACTGCTAGGTTGGCAGGAGCTGGGGCCAGAGCTCACTCTCGATCTGCCGAACTACCGACCTTCCGATCTGCAGCTCAGCGTCCTCTCTCCCTCCCTCCCTCCCTCCCTATCTGTGTCCTGCGCAACTGTTATAATCCTCCCTCTACAGACACATCTTCAGATAAGAGGGTGGTCATTAAGTACCGATAACAATCAGTTTCTCATTTGGCTACTCTGCAATGTTGCCATAGACTGCCAGTAATCAGATAAATTAGCTCTAATTGCCCAGCTTTTCAAACTGACCCTATTTAAAATAGAAACAAAAAAACAGAGTCAAGTGTTAGCAGAACTTAACACAGGGCAAGTCTGTCGCAACAGGGTTCTTTTCTACAGAGAAAGAGGAGGCCAGGGGAGGAAAGGAAGCATTATTTAGCACCCCCCCCCCCCCCCCGTTCCAAAAATAGCTGGGATCAGAAAGGTTTTCCGATGTAACAACCTTCCCTCCTGCCCTCTCCAAAGGGAGAGAAACACGCTTTCTGTCCTCATTATCTCTTTTAAGAAGTCGGGGTCCTGGCTTGTCGCCACTGGTGTTCCCCATCAGGACAGGATTGCTTATATTTTATACCCAGTTAGTCGCCTCAAAACATGACTTCTTCTGTTAGGTCACAGAGGAAGTGGCATTTAATTCACAGATCTCGCACAGCCAGAACTGTGATTAATCCCCCAAGCAGTTACGTTTCCTGCTGGCTCATGCCATAACCTGAAAGAGCCGTGAAGGTTGCCCATGTGTAGGGAGAGAAAGTGAGGGGAAAAATAATTTTTGCCCAGCATAAGCTTTTTTCCCCACTTCTGCAGACAACGCATATATATGTGTGTGTGTGTGTGTGTGTGTGTGTGTGTATATATCTATCTATCTATCTATCTATATCTATATCTATATATATAAAAAAGAAGGCTCATTCCTGCTTCCTTATCTCTGCTTCTGCCGGTATTTCTATACCACCTGCAAAATTTTATGCTTGGACTCTTTAATTGGCTGTAGTTGCTTACATTTAACACTAGGCGCAATTTAACAGAAAGCGCTGCACCAAAATAAAATGATGATGAAGAGGGGGGGTATAAAAGTGGAATTCCATTAAGCAGTTTGGGAAAGGGTCCCTTCGGAAGTTTTCAGTTCACCTCTGCTTGCAACACTTGTGAAAATCAGCTTGTTCGTGTGCGCACGAGTTAGCTCCCCACCCTACACCCCTTTCCTACGTTGTGACAGTCGTGCAACCTGAACATCCCCCCCTAGCAATATCTCAGGATGTGCAGAAATCGCTGTTTGGTGCTGAAAGGTTCTTAGCGAGTCCATTCTTTTTGAGTTTACCTTTTTGTTTCTTGCAGAAGTGGTTCTTGACCTAAGTTTGCACAAGTCTGCTGGTCTGTGAAGTCTGGGGATCAGCTGTAATTCCAGGGTACCTCTGTGCCCCAGTGGGAGGTTGCATCGTGGCTTTTTGTGAAGACTGAGCGCTCAAAAATTCATGTGTGCGCGTACTGTGAACTGGCAAATTGCCTTGATAAAAGTTTTGTTGTTGACTTGTGCCACAAATCTCCAGGGAATGCTTCCTTCACACATGCTTAGCTGGAGTGAACGGAACCATCTTGAGAATGTGTTTGATGTGATTGCCAAGCTCTGGGTTGGGATATTCCTGGGGTTTGGGGAGCGGAGCCTGGAGCAGGTGGGGTTTGGGGAGGGAAGGGACGTCAGCAGGGTAAAATGCCATAGGAACCAGCTACCAAATCAGCCATTTTCTCCAACTGAACTGGACTCTTATCACCTGGAGACCAGTTGTAATTAGAGTTGCCAGGTCCTACCCGGGGGGGGATCAGTTCAGTCCTTTTCCTCCATCAGTTCAGTTCAGTTTATTCGGTATAAAACCAGCACAAGTCAATTACAACCAGTTACCTCAATAATAGCAATACAAAGAAGGATACCAATAAAATATATAAAGTATCAAGTATTTAAATGCAAATGAGCCCGTCCGCGGGGAGGGCGGGATATAAATCGCAAAAATAAAAATAAACAAACAAATAAATAAATAAAACTGCATCAAATCTGCCTGTGTTAATTACAAAATTGCTAAAACCCTGGACTTCTGCAATACTCTGTCAGCTGTTAAACAGGAGTTATTCATCTGTTGTTATAGGGTTATGCAATTCTACTCCCCATCTCCTAAACCTTCTAAATTGTTTCTAAAATTGTCCTACGCGTGCAGCGTGTATTTTTTAGCTATTGCTAGAAATTTAGTGCAGTTTGTTATAAGTCGCAGAGCGGGATCAAATAGTCGTTTCCTACTTATCTCCTTACCACATACAAGCTTAGACCAGCATTTACAGCATTGCGTATCCAGACTATGCCAACGGAATTGCTCCTGGGACGATACTTAAAAATACCCCAGGGACAGGTATTTGTGTCTGTAAAACTTCCACGGAGGATCCTTTTCATTATGTCATGGTTTGCCCATTGTACTGGGAACCGAGATGTAAATTCTTGACTGCAGTAATAGATCAATGGCAATTTTTTTCTGACATCGATAAATTAATATTTCTGCTGTCAGATGCAGACCTTATAGTTTCCTATAGAGTAGCACTTCTTCACCGTAGTGGCTAGTAAAATCAAGGCCAAGAACACGGAACAATGAAATTGAACTGTAAAATGGCAATGTTTGAGGCTGTGTATGTGTTTCTGGAGATGGGTATTTACAGGGCTATTTTGGGTAGGAACGCGCAGGAATGGAGTTCCAGCTGGCTTCTGAGCTGGCCACGCCTACAGCCTCCTCCCCCACTCGGGTTCCCCAGGTGCCCCGCAGCTGCGGGGTGCTTGGGGAAGCCGATCCAGAAACTGCCTTCCTTCCCTCGGGTTCCCCATGTGCCCGGAAAGCCGCAGGGCACCTTGGGAAGCCGATCCTGGGAGGGAGCTGCCCTGTCAGGGGTGTGGCCTAATATGCTAATGAGTTTCTGCTGTTGGGTGTGGCCTATTATTCTAATGAGTTTCTGCTGGGCTTTTTCTACAAAAAAGCCCTGCATATTTATATTTAAGATTTTAAAGAATTTAAATACTGAATGTGCAAATTTTTAGGGTTATTATAATTTAAATCTAATTCAAATTCCAGTGCGGTAATTTGTCTAATTTGTACATTGTTTTATATTGTAATGGCTAATGGCTACACAATAAATTTTACTGTCTGTCTGTCTGTCTGTCTATCTAATCTCCTTGTCTAATTATCCATGATACCTCTTTGGGATAGGTTGAATAATCCTTACTCTGATGGTTTCATAAAATACACAGTGGAGTAAAATATGTTCAGTTGTTTCAACTTTCCCTGAACTGCACGGGCATAGTCGCTCTGGCAAGGGTACCTTTTTGTAGCGCCCTTCTAACTCCGCCGGAGGATAGAGGCGACATCTTGCCTGGGAGTTTGCCCTACGCTGAGAGGGGATCTCCAGTATCGATAAATACTTTGCAGGAGCAGCTATGTATTTCGTTTCCTTTGGGGCCAAAAATGTTGATACTTTAGCAATATCACTTTGCCTTTCAGCATCGTAGATTCTTTGTTTGGCGGTAGCCCTAGCTTGTTCTAGTGGTATTATCTGTAGTGACTCAGAGGAGGAGACGAGCAGATGTATCTTGTGATCAGAGCAGCAGCTGTCTTTAAGTACTCGGGAGATCCTTGGTCCTCTCCAAGTTGTTTGTGCATGCAGGACAATGGTGCCACCCAGAAGTGACATAATCATGTTGCCAGCATTGGGGGGGGGGGTGCTCTAGGTTTTGGCAAAACTCTATGGTTTGTAGCTGATTTCGGCATAGAGTTTTGCAGTGTCACCATGTGGCGTCGGCGATGTGACGGCATCACTTTCAGGTGACATCATCACTTCGCCTTTTGCGCCAGTTCGGGGTGGGATTTTCCCCCACCTGCCAGCTGGCTGGTAGTGGGAAAGCACCTTGCAAAAGTAAGGTTTTCCCCACCTTTGATGGTGGTCTGGTAGCCCTAGCTGTAATTCTGGGACATCTCCATCCATCACCCTAGGTCACAAAGAGCTTCCTCTTTCTATTCCAGTTTTTCAGGAGAATGGGGGGGTTTTTTGGGGGGGAGGGGGTATTCTCACTTTGTGATTGAATGTGCTTTTATTATTTATTTACTTCTTTTCTTTTCTTTTCCAAACAAATGCTATCTCCACACTCCCCAGGTCGTAAAATTCTATTCTGAGCTTACATTCTCTGTATGCACCCTGCAGTGTGTGATGCAGACCCATGCAATATGCTAAGGGCGAACTTGCAAACAAATCCATTCAGCCTACCTTAGGAGCAACTGATGAAAAGGTGCTTTAAAAAAATACTTTGTTCATTGCGGTCGTGATATGTATGGTTTGCTTCAAAGTCAGTAGCCTTGACGTCCCCCTTGCTGGCAAACAGTGTATTTTTAATATATGCGAGCAAAAAAAAAAAAATTCTATTACTAAGCTAGAAAAAAGGTTTCCTTCGAATACCCTTAAATAAAAAGTGTTTGAAATAGTATTAGATCAAACAGATCGCCATAAAGAGGTGGGAGGATGGAAGTGAGCCATCAGAAGGGCTAATGCAAAAAGGCCTTTTCATCTCCCCTTAAAGATACAAGAATTTCCTTTTACATAATAATAATAAAAAAAAACGCCATGCCTTTTAGAACGAACCTGCACCTCGCATCGCTGGAGGACTCTTGAGACTCATTTCCAAAAGGACTAGTCCTCGCTGTAGCGCTGTTCAAGGTGTTCACCTAAACCTTGTGGTTTGCATAGCAGATGTAACCCTGTGGGATTTTTTTTCTCTTCCTTTTATGCATTTCTGGGTCAGTCTGAGGGATTTTAGAAATCACCTTTACAAACCACCTTTCTCTCGTGCGGAGCAGAGAGATTACAAATCTGGTGGTATTGGAAGCACCCTTCTGAGTTTCCCCTCATTTACTGTTCCTCGCCGTTCAGAGGGACACAGCTGTGTGGAATGGAAACCACGGCCGTTTCCACATGAAGTAGAAAAGAGCAAGAGTCTAGCGGCAACTTAAAAAAGAAATTGTGGCAGGGTATGAACATAAGGACATAAGAGAAGCCAATGTTAGTTCAGGCCAAAGGCCCATCCAATCCAACACTCTGTGTCATACAGTGGTCAAAAACACCAGGTGCCATCAGGAGGTCCAGCAGTGGGGCCAGGACACTAGAAGCCTTCCCACTGTTGCCCCCCTGTCAAGCACCAAGAAGACAGAGCATCACTTGCCCCAGACTGAGAGTTCCTGTCTGTACTTTGTGGCTAAACATGTTGGGTCTCTTAAGAAAACACGGCCGCCTGCGTTAAGGACCAGAGAAGAAATATATGCTTGCTCTTCTGCAATAACTGATCTGCATTCCTTGTTGTGAAAGGTAGTGAAAGGAACGACTGGTAAATAATGCATGGATTCCTTATGCAATGCTAACTATTCCAGGGACTCTGCCAATCTTCCCTGAGGGCACAATACTTCCTGGACCCCATTTCTCCCCTTCACAATTTGCAGTGCTTTATGACCTGTCTTTTTGCATTCAAGGATTATCTTCCCAAATTATTCAAATGTTTGGTATTATGGATAGCACAGGCTAGCCTGTTCCCGTCAGATCTCATAAGAACGTAAGGGAAGCCAATGTTGGATCAGGCCAACGGCCCATCCAGTCCAACACTCTGTGTCACACAGTGGCCGAAAACACCAGGTGCCCTCAGGAGGTCCACCAGTGGGGCCAGGACACTAGAAGCCCTCCCACTGTTGCCCTCCCCCACAAGCACCAAAAATACAGAGCATCACTTGCCCCAGACTGAGAGTTCCTATCTATACCTTGCGGCTAATAGCCACTGATGGACCTCTGCTCCATATGTTTATCCAATCCCCTCTTGGAGCCGTCCATGCTTGTAGCCGCCACCACCTCCTGCGGCAGCTTTCGTAAGTCACTGCTCACTTCTTGAGATGCAGCTAGATCTATTTCCACATGTTTTTGTTCACAATGGCAATGAAGAGAATCCATAGGGTCATTCCCATCCCCACCCCCCACCCCGGTAATGATAAGGACACCTACAGATATGCCACTTTCTGATTAACTGTGAGCTAGGGTTGCCAGGCTCCTAGTCCAGGTGGGGGGTTCCCACACTTTTGTGGGCCCCTTTATGCCACAGGCCAGCTTTATGCCACAGCTTTATGCCACAGGCTGCCCGCAAATGCCCCTGAACTGGACCTAATGACATCACCCAGAAGTGATGCCATCCGGGTGACATCATCGTGGTGCGTGCGTGAAGATCCCGCCGGAAGATCGCAGGACAGACCCTGGAGCCCCCCTTCAGCAGCTAGGCAGGACCTGGGAACTCCACTGTGAGCATCACATAGAGAAAAAGCATCTCAATTTTCTCTTTTGAAAATCTCCCCAGATTTCAGGATTCTGTAGTGGAAAGGAACAGTATTAAGTCAGCAGTGCTAAATTGTGGCATGTAAAGAGAGCTATTGCAATTTTAGAAACATTTGTACTCACCTGTCCGGACTATGGCTATTCTAGGTTTACAGGATCTTGGTGGGTGGTTAGTTATTTTATGTATTTAGAAGAAGGGAGGGAGGGAGGGAGGGAAGGAAGGAAGGAGGGAAGGAGGGAAGGAAGGGAAGGAAGGGAAGGAAGGAGGGAAGGGAAGGAAGGAAGGGAAGGAAGGAGGGAGGGAAGAGAGGGAAGGGAGGGAAGGAAGGAGGGAGGGAAGGAAGGAGGGAAGGGAGGGAAGGAAGGGAGGGAAGGGAAGCAAGGAAGGAAGGAAGGAAGGAAGGAAGGAAGGAGTCCAAGATGAAGGACAATGCAATCAAATTTAAGAATAGATTCAGCAAAATAAACACAAAAAATAGAAAAGAGTTAGGAGAAGACTAGGTAGAAAACAGCAGAAATATCAATCCATCTGATTTGGGAAAACAGTGTGTGTGTGTCAAATGTTCCAACTTACAGTGACCCTAAGAATTAATGAGCTCCAAAACATCCTATCATTATCAGACTCTGGAGAGGTGGCATGAAAATCTCCTAAAAACCATTAACAAGTATTATGCTTGGGGAGGGGGGAATGAAAGTGCTGTGTGTGTGTGTGTGTGTGTGTGTGTGTGTGTGTGTGTGTGTGTACATATATGCCAAATTTATTTTTTAAAATCAACATTTACATGTTGTAAAAACTGGAAACTCAAAAGGACATGAAGTAGCTCAAAAGAATCAGATAAACAAAAAAACCCCACAATAACTACTAAAAGCCTAATACAGTATATATTCAGAATCGTAAGATCGTGAACACTTTATAATCTCGCCATTCTTCAAGTGCCCATAAACACAGTTTTCACCATTTAAAATATAAGCAGATCTCTATGTCAGGGTTCAGAGGGTAGGATATCTTTCTCTGACAGAAATTGTAGCACAGGAAACCAGACAGTAAATAAATAATAATTAAAAAATATGTGTTTGAGCCATCTCCTGTTGGGTGACACCCAGGGGTCATTTCATAAAAAAAGAGGTGCAGGAGCTCATTAGCATAACTCATTTGCATATACCACACCCCCTAACATACGGGAAGTATGTCGGAAGGCAACACCCACCCCTCAGGCTCCACTCCACAGGTGAGTGAAACTGACCTGCTCTTCCTCCATTCCCTTCCCCATCCAATACTTTGTGCAATAAAAATAAGCATCAAGAACACACCCTCATTCTCTTCCTGCTCCCTTGAAACCACCAGGTTTCAAGTAGACTTGAGACACCCAGGACATGTGCACCACCCATCCCTTTCCCTTCCCCTCCCCACAATAAGACACCCTGTGAGGTAGGTGGGGCTGAGAGAGGTCTTTTGAGAACTGCTCATGAGAGAACAGCTCTGAGAGAACTTGTGACTGGCCCAAGGTCACACCAGCAGCTGCATGTGGAGGAGTGGGGAATCAAACCCGGTTCTCCCAGATTAGAGTCCAACTCCTGACCACTACACCAAACGGATGGGGTGGAAGCTGCTGAAGGGTTGGTGAAATTTCTCCAGTACTTATGTGCCATGTGCCCAGATAAAAAAATGGTATACTTAGAAAATTTATATGCCACCTTGAGCAAGTCTCTGGAAAAGCAGCACACAGTCATAAAAGGAACAATGATAAAATTATCAATATTAAAACAAAACATTAAAAACAATAAAGACCCTAGCAGGGCTTTTCCCGGGGCGCTGCCCTCTGCACTGCTCGGGGAAGCCGAGGAGGGGGCGGGGCTTAGTCATGTGCCCGCCCCCTGGGCTCCTCACTCCCAGAGCTGCGCTCCTGTGCGCTCCCGCTCCAACGGACCCCTGGTGACACCAATGAAAAGACTAGCTCTCTTGTTACCAACCACTTGACCTCTAAAAGGAGGGTAACCAGAGGAAGGCATCTGACGGTGATATAATATTTGTTTGCTTCATTTATGTCACACCTTTCTCCCTAACTGGAATCTGAAGCACATCGCATTGTTCTCTCCTCTGTTTCATCCCATATCATGAAAACTAGGCAGGGTCTCATGGAAGAAGGAAGCGAATTCACGTCAGTGGTGCTGTTAAGAGCCCTTTTCATTTCACCTTCCTATTGCTAGTTATCTTTCTTGTTTTTTAGTCACTTTCCAAGCTATGTATTTGTGTTACGGCATTCGTATGGCATTTGACGCAACAGTAAAATTCAGTAGCCTAATCTGTTTAAGGGTGTGGACTGAAAATAGTTTATCGGGCTTAGTTAATGATACTATAGGAGTGTAAGGAATAGGTTTGCCAGTTCTGGGTTGGGAAATGCCTGGATATTTTGTGGGTGGAGCCTGAGGAGGGCGGGGTTTGGGGAGGGGCCTCAGTGGAGGATAATGCCATAGAGTCCGCATTCCAAAGGGCCCTTTTCTCCAGGTGAACTGATATATGTTCTCTGGAGACCAGTTGCAATCCCAGAAGATCTCCAGCCAGCACCTGGAGATTGGCAACCCTAGTAGGGAAGCTTGCTTCTTGGGGATATTGCCTTGTTGTATGATTCTGTAACAGCTGGCTGTTATAGCAAAATAATAATCTGTGCAAGCTTTGTACCATAAAAAAGAAACCTCTGTACATCTAATACTGTGAAACCCATATATCTATACCCTTTCAGGGCACTAGTCTGGCAAAAATCCTGCTGAACCCTGAGGCTAAAATATGATGGCATATAAAACAGGCATGTGGGTTAAGGTTTGACTTCAATGCAGGGAACATGACACAAAATGGACAGCGAATGTGTTATGTATTGACCATGTGGTCGCCGTGTGCTCCAGTAATGGCGACCGCCATGTGGCCAGAGCACATGGCCAAGAAACTACCTGAGCTTCAGCCAGGTAGAACAAAGGCCAGGTGGATTCGAACCGGCCACCAATCATGTACCGAGGTTCCTCCCAGGGAACCTATGAGATGTAAATAGACTGAGAATAGCCTATCAGGCCAGTTGGGTGAGGTCAGGGGATTGTCCCTGACCAGCATAAAAGGAGGGCTCGGAGCCCTGGGTTGCATGCTTCATCCGGACCAGCAATAAAGATCTAGCTGTTTCACTGTTCCATGGACTCCCGACTCCAATACTTCTCAGAATGCAAAATTTTTAACATAGTGTTCTGCAGGGCTTCCCCCCCCCCCCCCCTGTGGGAACGCGCTGGAACAGAGTTCTGGAACCTCTTCAACAAAATTATTTTTAAAATGTTTAAAAGTTCACGAGCTTTCAGTATACATACTGAAAACTTCATTTCCCTGTTGAGTGTTCCAAAACCTCTTTCTCCCCCAAACATAAAAGCCCTGAAGTTCACTTTTGTGACCCTCTGGCCTCAAGTACTATAGCCCTAAGAGGACTACAGCACATGAGTTTTTGTCCAGCATTTAAGGTTTATCATAGAATCATAGGGTTGGAAGGGACCTCCAGGGTCATCTAGTCCAAACCCCTGCTCAATGCAGGGAATTCACAAATACCTCCCCCTCCATACCCACAGTGACCGCCATTCCACTCCCAGAATGTGCAACATCATCAAAGAAGCATCCTTTTGGGAGGTAAATTTCTACATTAAAAACAAACAAACAAACACAAAACACAAAAAATATTTTAGCCCACTTTTCTACTTTGATAGGGTGTAGGCACAATCAGTAGGTACAATAAAATGCCAAAATCCCAAAAACATAAGAATTAAACAACCATATTAATACTATAACAATTGAACAGAGTAGCAGATAGAGTTTCTAGATCTCTCACTGGCAGCCATCAGTTCCAGCAGTCACTTTAATAGCCAGCAGAAGAAAGAATCATTTAAAAATTCCCATCAGCATAACAGCATGACATCATTTCCAGGGGGAAACCCAGAAGTGATGTCACACTGCTCTGGAAATTGCCTGAGACTTTGTAGTTTTCCCAGTTGTTCCTAGAGGGGTGTGTTGTCACAGCTGGGTTTCCCAGTGATACCCCACTCCCCCATCTCAAGCTGGGTGTCAGCCATTGGCTGCAAATCCTAATAGCAGAACAGTTTTAATAAAGAATAAGCCAAGAGATCTGTAATCAATCAGGTCAAAGGGGGTGTTTACTATATGGTTTTATTGTGGATTTAACTCTATTATTCTTTAATCCTAACTTTTTAAAAAATGCAGCCCAAAGAAAACTAAAAGTCTTAATCATTTGCAAACCAACTGTAATTTCTGTAGAAGGCTAAACACCATTTTTGTTCAACCTAACCATCCTGAGAATTGAGCTATCTTTGAAATAATCTCTTCTTTCTTTAATGTCACGAAGTTCAGAAAAAGCATTTGAGTCCCTGCAATTCACAAAGGTGGAAAGGTATTAAACATCCTCCCCCTCGTGTCTTGTGGCAATTGTACTTTGTCTAGAGCACTGTACTTCATCTGTTTTTTTTCTAACTACTTAATCACAAATTCTGTGTTCATACAGTGAGGAATCTTTGTCATTCAGAATGATGTTTTTTTTGTTAAAGGACTGCACACTGTTTTCAAATAATGCTATCTTTCCAGAATTGCCAGATGTCATTTTTGCACTGGGTTATGCCTCCTACTCACTCTGCAATGAAGGAAAATGGTGTGGAATAAAAATTATATTTCCTTCATTGCATTGTGAGTAATATACATCCCTCCCCAGTTTTTTAAGAATCTGGGATACCATGAAAAAATGCATTTTGCCTGTGGTCTTAATTTCTTAATAGGAATTGGACCAAATAAATAAAGTATGGGTCCTGTGATTGGAAAGGCAAATGTTTTTTTTTTCTTTTTTCTTTTGGAGCTGTCACTATATGGATAGAAAAAATAAAATAAAACTGATTCCATTTTAGATTAACGTATACCACAGTAGGCAACTGCCAACATGCGTTTCTGACGTTCCATTGTGTGTTGTGATTACAGCTATGCTCTTATTCGAGCCATCCCACTCGGCTAGAGATGCCACGGAATGTTCCCGGTTTTCATTTTTCTTTTTATATATATATATCACATTTTGATGAACAGTTTGTTTCCCATTTCTGGCAGATTGTTTTCCCTAGGTTTGTTCGTGTTATACAAGCAGGCTGTACTGATTTTATGTACACTTTATACGGTTCATTAGATGTAACCCCTATGTGTGATGCACACGTAATGCTGTTTTATTGGCACACAAGTCACATTGCCCCCCCCAAATGTACCTTTTATAGGAGAAAAAAAATCAGTACAAGAGAGAAGAAAACGGTGTGGGGAAAGAAAGGATAGTGGGTTTGAATTCCACAAAGGTAAAGGTTTCCCTTGCTTGAAAGCCAGTCAAATCCAACTCTGGGTGGGGGTGCTCATCTCCGTGTCCAAGCTGAAGAGCCAGCGCTGTCTGAAGAAGTTTCCGTGGTCATGTGGCCGGCATGACTAGATGCTGAGGCACGCGGAATGCTGTTACCTTCCCACCAAAGTGGTCCCTATTTATCTATTTGCAATTTCTTGCTTTCGAACTGCTAGGTTGGCAGGAGCTGGGGCCAGAGATGAGAGCTCACTCTGTCATGTGGCACTCGGGTCTCAAACTGCCGAGCTACCAATCTCCTGGTCTGCAGTTCATCGTCTTAACCACTGAGCCATGCAAAATCAAAGCAGGGCCTTTGGAGCTGGAATGGCAGTAGGTTTGCCAACCTCCAGTTGGCGTCTGAAGTTCTCCCACTGTTGATATTGATCTACAGATGATAGATGTGAGTTCTCCTGGAGAAAATGGCTGCTTTGGAAGGTGGACTCTATGGCATTATACCCTGCTGAGGTCCCTTCCCAAGCCCCGCCCTCCCAGGCTCCACCCCTGCCTTCCCAGGCTCCACCCCCAAAATCTCCAGGTACTTCCCCATCCATAGCTGGCAACTCTACATGGCTGGGCTAAGAGAAACATCCCTGTACCCTATTAGAAAACATTGTTTAGTTGGATGAGGCTGGGGTGGGGGAATACAGCCAAAACAGAAGTGTGTTTCCCCAAGGAAACAGATAGTAACGAAAACAAATATGCAAAAGAACCTCCTCAGGAAAGCTTCTCCATTAGCATGTCACAGCCTGGGAAACCCCTATAAGAGAATGACTCAGCCCTACCCCACCTTCTTGAGTAGATATAAATTACCTGCCTACCATTTTTCTTCTCACATTGACATAGAGAGTACTCCATCTTTCTGTGCTATACCTCTGAGGATGCCAGTCACAGCTGCTGGCGAAATGTCAGGTCCTACAATGCCAAGACCAGAGCCACACAGCCTGGAAAGCTCACAGTTTTTGAGCCTCCGGCTCACACATTTTTTTCTCAGCTCAGGAAGGAGGGCTCCAGAGCAAACTAATTTATTCAGTAGCCAAATTGCTCACTTACAACTTTAATGCCAGTTGCTCACATAAGTAGAATTTTTGCTCACAAGACTCCACAGCTTAGAGGGAGAAGTGGTGGTAAGCTCCACCCACTCCCCGGCAGTCTTCAAGCAGTGGCTGGACAAACACTTGTCAGGGATGCTCTAGGCTGATCCTGTGTTGAGCAGTGGGTTGGACTAGATGGCCTGTATGGCCCCTTCCAACTCTGTGATTCTATTATTCTATGATTGGGGTTGTCATCATGTCTTGCTAGTGCTTTCTCCATATTGACTATGCACCCAAGATCACTTCCTAAACTCCCTGTGCAGGACATGGTTTTTGAGACAGATGGGCAGTGGTTCCTCAGCGAGATTTAAGTCCAAAAACCACTGGGACACCGATAGAGGCCATATCTTTGTAGTCTTCTTCTGGCTGTTAACATAAAATGTTGGTGCATGAACTCCACGGTGTGTTGCAGCCTCCTATTTTATTTTTGTTGTTGTTGTTGTTGTTTGAGTGCCAGAAACCTTTATTAGATCCAGAGGCACTGATGCGCAGATGTGGCAGCCAATTTACCACAAACCTCAGCGATGGCCATGAAGGAATGGTTGTGGTCTGTCAACTTAATGAGCCGTGTGCAGAGGGAGAGGTTTACACCATGGTCCGGTGCTGTTACACTTGGCTTGGTAACAGATACAAGTTTTCACAATTAATATGCATGCCTTCCAAAATACATATTTACCTGGCAGACGGCAGACGGTCAGAAGAAACTGTTACAGTCTGGTAGGCAAATATCAAAATTAGTCTGTGTACCAAATATGTATTTATCTCATCGGCTGGAATAGCTCTAAAGGAATATCTGCAAGCCGTTCGGTATTTATTTTAAGTCATCTTGTATTGGCATCTTAACTTATTCTTATTACCTTTCTTTTTAAAACTTGCCACAGACAGCTCTCAAAAAAAAAGAAGAAAATCTTACAAAGTACCGCTTTAGTGTTAGGTCAAATGAGTGCTCTTTCATTGCTAAGCCTGGCCACATTGCAATATGTAACCATGGGGTGCATTCAGATGGCGTTCAAGCGTTCAATCCTGCCATTGGCCCGGCTGTAATTTGAGCTAGATCTTTTTGATCCAGCATTGCGCGACCAGACAGCTTGCCCGTGAAGCACTTCACCACGCGTGACTCCCACGGCGGATTGTCTAGATGGCATCCACCGTAAGGAGCTGTGTGGTCGGCTTTTTTTTAAGAAAAAAAAGTTCTGTCTGTGCATATGCATATGTGCTTCACCATTTACTTATTTATCCTTGCATGTGCGGACTAAAATGGTACAAATGCCGCGAATTGTACCTTCCTCTAGGTACCGTCTCAGTTTATAAAGTTAGTAAAGTTCAGGGGACCTTCAGAAACATGAAATTGTTCGGATCGCTTGAGTGGAGCTCTGGGGATGTCATGTGTTCAAGCAGTTATGCGCGCATCGCATAGTTTTTTTAACATGGCGGCCGTTCGGGATGGTCTGGAAGTATGACCTGATGGTGGAAAGTCCGGCATTGGCCTGTCAGCCAGCTTTAGACCAGACTTTCACTACTATCTTTTAAGTACAGATCCCCAGTGGGGATCGATGAGCTACTTACAGAAGCGGCACGATTCCCAGATGTTGTGATCTGGATGCGCACTTTAAATCCACCAGGCACTCGTGCCTGGCACGGCTCAAAAGAGCCGCATGAATGCACCCATACTTTATTAAATATTATTACCAGTAGCCACTAGCGACTGAATTGCTAGTCACCTTAGATTTTGCTCATACTGGATTTGATTTTTTAAAAATGGATGATTCATTTGTATCTTGTTTTGTTTGTTATAATATGTTGTAAGCTGCCCTGAGCCCTCTTGTGGGGTGGGGCAGGGTAAAAATTTCAAAAATAAATATATAAATAATGCAATATATATAATCTTTTCCCCTGGACAAGACCTCAAGCAGTGGTTGGGTAAGCAAGGTGGCCCCTTAGGCAACTGAAATTGAGCACACAAATGGGGTGGGGGCGCATAATTGTCTGGAGTCCATCTTCTTCCTCTTCATCATTACCTGTACCTTCAACACACTTTTACATTCTCCCCAATCTGGCTAAAAAATTTTTTTCAACACCACCCTCTCCCTCCCCCCCCCCCCCACAGGCTGTGCACCTTCTAATTTCTTCTCTCAAAAGTTTTAAAACAGTCTGTGCACCCATTTCCCTTTTTGAAGGCAATGCTATTGGAGGCAGAAGTTAAGATGGTTTCTTCTGTTAGCATACATATATATCTTGCTCTGCTGTAGACATGATTTATTGTACTGCATACTCTTGTATGACTTTATGATAAAAGCTGATAAATACTGCAGTGTTGTTAGATGCATCAGGGAAAACCAGGTGTGGACCAACTGGGGAAAATGTCAGTTTCTAGACATCTAATACTTTGCATGTAACTATCTGCATTGGATGCTTATGGGGCAGGGGGGATAAGCTCTGTGTCAAGTAACCTGATATTAGTACCAGAGATGTCACAGACATCATGACAAAAATGTTAGGGAGGCATGCAATTTTAAGAACATCAGAAGAGCCCTGCTGGATCAGACAAATAGTCCACCTAGTCCAGCTTCCTGTCTCACACAGTGGCCAACCAGTTCCTCTAGAGGGCCAACAACAGGGCAGAGAGGCCGAGGCCTTCCCCTGATAAGAACACCAGAAGAGCCCTGCTGGATCAGACCAGTGGTCAAACTAGTGCAGCATCCTGTCTTACCCAATGGCCAATTAATTACTATGGAGGGCCAACAACAGGGCACAGAGGGTGAGGCCTTCTTCGTAAGAACATCAGAAGAGTCCTGCTGGTTCAGACCAGTGAGGGTCCATCTAGTTCAGCATCCTGTCTCACCCAATGGCCAACTAATTACTACGGAGGGCCAACATCAGGGCACAGAGGCTGAGGCCTTCGTAAGAACATCAGAAGAGTCCTGCTGGATTGGACTAGTGGTCCATTGCATCCAGCATCCTGTCTTACACAGTGGCCAACCCATTAAATAGCAATGATCACTTGTAAGTCAGTGCTCAGATCTCTGGCCCATGGCGCCATCTGACTTGAACAGCTGACAAACAGCTTTGTGGTTCTGCAGTAAGTTGGGTGTTGAATTTGCCTTTTGCATCGTACAGGAGGCAGAAATAAATTCTCAGCCAGGTCAGGCTGTTAAAGGTCGGGGGACTCCTGTGCCTTTAAGGTTTGTGTGAAAATGGGTGTGTGCAGAATAACACAGTTGGATGAAGACCGCATAGCAAGACTCTTTGTTTGAAAGTCTTTTGTAATAATCTGGGACCACTTTATAATGGCTGAGATCACGGACTCTACCTTTCAAGCAACAACCCATGAGCACAAAACGAACTTTGTCAAGACAGGGTTCCAGTAGTTCAATACTTGACAGAAAATGAAATACTTCCACATAATCCTCAATATTCAGAGTTGGATACTTTTAAATACTGGTGGAAACTCAGAAAACTGCTGTATTCCCCCCCCCCCCCCACTCATAGAATGTAAAGGTGCAATATGCCTATGATTCTTTTCTTGTTATAGAACACATTGGTTTCTTACTATGTTTCTGGTTGAATTCTATTTAGTGTTGTAATATTTTCAATAATATGTTTTAAAAATGGATCATCACCATCATCACTGGCCGATGGCCTTGTAAACCTTGTCCAGAAATGTTTTCCCCATAGCCTGTTGTCTGCTATATGAGAGGTCTTATTTCATGTTCATTTAAGGTTCTTTATACTTGGAGTCTGAATAGATGGGAGACTGATTCCTCTACACATTTATGCTGCCGGGGAGCCCTGCCCTAACATATATCAATAATCTTAACAACTGGGGTTAAACTACTTCTAAAAGGTTGGAAACCCTCCCCCCCCCCTTTCAAGTTACCTTGATCACTAACTTCATATGTAATAATTGACTGCAATGCTGTGGACTCCACCCGTTATAAGTGGAGTGGGGAATCAGCTTGGTGTAGTGGTTAAGAGTGTGGACTCTAATCTGGGAGAACTGGGTTTGATTCCCCGCTCCTCCGCATGCAGCTGCTGGAGTGATCTTGGGTCAGTCACAAGTCCTCTCAAAGCTGTTCCCTCAAGAACAGTTCTCTCAGAGCTCTCTCAGCCCCACCTACCTCACAGGGTGTCTGTTGTGGGGAGAAGAAGGGAAAGGAGATCGTAAGCCACTCCGAGACTCCGAGTGAAGGGCGGGGTATAAATCCAATCTCTTCTCTTCTTCTTCTATATCCTTCTAAAAATCCATAGCTTCAGAGTTAACAGAGTAGAATTCCAAGAATGCTTCCTAAATAATTTGTTCTCCAAATTTTAGAAATACCTTTGACAAGCTCAGAGACTAAACAGTTTAGACATCATTTATATTGCTTTGGTCTCGTTCCAAAGACATCTGCTTTCATCCTTATTTTAATTCGCTCTTCAATACAGATTGCTGAAGCTCCTTAATAAACATCATGGCACAACCTGCGTTACCCGAATCGGTGCTGTCCCATCTGTGTATAACTGTGATGATAGCTTTTTAATGTCGAATGCAAGAACTCAACTCCCCCCTGCCCCTAAGTTTTTGAATTTCTGTTCCAAATAGGGCTGGGGAGGGAGAGGACTGGTACAGTAAAAAGTAAAATTGCACCGTTATTACTAGGGCATTGAAATGTAGCAATCCTCTGGATTGCTGAAGAAAGCAGAACATCTGCACGTTTGGTGAAGTAGGGGGAACCTGCATAATGAACTAGAGATTTGAGAGAACCAGGGGGCAAAACCATTTTAAATTCTCCAAGCACCGTATAAAGTTTAATTGCGCTGGCTTTTAAGATGAGCAGTGCGTGGGGTGGGGGGGGAGATGTTTCAGTAATCATGTTGAGGGGGAAGAAAAAAACACACAAATATCTGCACTGAATTAATTTCTCCACCCTTCCCCCAGTAAAATGGCTAAGTAACATATGCCCAAACCTGGCTAGATTCCTAATTTGGTAGTAAGAGACTTTAATTATATGATTGATTGGTAGGGGGTATCATAGTGGAGCTGGGAATCCTCAAATGCTGCAAGGTCATGGGCATCGCCTGAAGGGCAAAAGAGAATTGACTGAAATAATAACCCAACACAGTTGACAGCAAAAACACACACACACATACATACCCACACACACTCTTCTGTCTGCGGTTGGAGACCCAATCAATAGCTGACTGCAGTTCTTTCCCAGCTGATATTACTTTTCTTCTCTTTTCTTTTTTTAAAGCAACACACCTCAAGGGTTGGCTCAGTTCCAGGAAAATTACGCAGATTATCCACCTGCTTCGTAGAGCCCAGTGATTAAGAGAAAGGGCAATTCTGGTGGGAGAGGAATGGCCTTTGGTTATGCAGATGTTTGGGGAACTGTTGAGAGCACATCTGGAAAGGACTTGGAAGACTGAATTGTGTCACGGGGGTATTTTCCCCTTGTTGAGAAGCATGGTACAGTTGACTGCAGGAGGCAAAAAAGATGCCACGTAACGTGGCATGGCTGTTGGTCCACAGCCATGGTTGGGTACACCTATTCCTATAGTGATGATTCAATCCGGATCATTCTTTAAAGCTAGGAGCTGAGAGTGATCACTTTTCTGACCAAGTGAGAAAGGTATGCAATTGAATTGTCACTGTTAGAATAACTGTATCAGACCATGGCTGTGAATCTGTAAGAATGAGTTTCTTGATCAATATTATTTCCCTTGGTCATAGACAATAATTGTCAGAATAATTCCATATTGGTCGGTTTGTTATTATGTCGGGAACCATGTTGCATTCTTATTTGTTTGACCATGGAAGAAGGCGAATTGGGCCAAAATGCGACTGGTTAGGTCGATATTTGTCAGTTTTTGACGTCATTGTGGGTCACCGATGGTAACTGAGGCTATTGTTAGTGCCAATATCTGTTTCTAATCTTTTGTGAAATGAATGCATGCGTGTGTGTTTGTGTGTGTAATTGTAAAGACCCTGATGCTGGGAATGATTGAAGGTCAAAGAAGGGGATGGCAAAGGATGAGATGGTTAGACAGTGTCATCGATGCAATGAACATGAAATTGAGCGAACTTTGGAGGACGGCGGAAGACAGGAGGGCCTGGCGTGAGGTGGTCCACGGGGTCGCGAAGAGCCGGACTCAAACTGTGCGACTGAACAACAACAACAACAACAACAATTGCTAATATCTGTTTTTTTTAATTGGCTAACAGCAGGGCTATTGGGGGGAGTGCTGGAACTCTCAAGATGGGATTGGAACTCTCAGTGTGTATACTGAAAATTCACACACTTTTAAAGATTGTTTTTTTAAAAAATTATTTTGTCGAAGAGGATTCAGAACTCTGATATGGCATGTTCCCTCAGGGAAAAAAAAGCCCTGACTAACAGTATTATTTGGCCTGTATGCTTATGTTTCCCTAACTTTTAAGTACTTAAACATGGTTAAGGAGTTTCTACCCTAATCTGGATGGCCTGATCTCATCAAATCTTGGAAGCTAAGCAGGGTTGGGGGATGTTCCAGGGATGGGCATCCCCAGCATGATGACATCACCTGGAAGTGACATCATCACATCGGGGATACCCTGGTATTTGGGCAAAGCTCTATGGGTTTTTTTGCCCTCAAACCATAGAGTTTGTCCGAATACCAGAGTGCCCCTTTGCGATGTCCGCGATGGGATGGCATCATTTCCAGGTGACGTCATCGTGTTGGGGACATTACACGGCAGCACCCCTGTTTAGGGACGGGGTTTCCCCCACCGCCCAGCTGGTCTGTGGTGGGGAGAAGCCCCTGAAATTGGGGGATTCCCCACCCAGACCTGGGGGCTGAGAAGCCTAATTCCAGGGTCCCTATACAGAGGCAGGCAATGGCAAACCAACTCTGAATGCCTCTTGCCTTGACAACCCTATGGTGTTGCTGTAAGTCAGCCAAGTCTTGACAACATTTTACACACATGCACACATGATATTTCTAGCTACTGAGAATGAAACAAACCTCCATTCTTAAGACATCTCCATTTGTACGTGGCAATAAATTGAAATTAGTTGAAGGCTTCAGTCTCCCATCTCAGCAAACTCTTCAGGAGGGAGAGACTGGGGAGAATGTGAATCGGATGATTAACCAAGGTCATGTCTATTGGAAAACAGTGTGTGTGTGTGTGTGTGTGTGTGTGTGTGTGTGTGTGTGTGTGTGTGTCCGAACCATGGTTGGCCAATTTCGAGTAGATTCTGTCCCAGTAATGTCACATTTGGATTTGACATTTAAATCATCCTACTCCGGGTGGGAACCTAGGCTTCTGTTCCATTTTGTCTTTCAGCTTTTGATTGGTTGTTATGTTAGTTGTCTTGGGTTGTAAGGAGGAACGGTAAACATTTCCACTTCATAGAGAATGCATATATAGAGAGAGAACTGGTAAAGGATGAGACAGATAACCACAATGCGCAAGGCCGTGTTTTCACAAACATCACAAGGTGGTCAACAAGCAGAAATTTGTAGCATATCCTCTATGGCATGCACTGGAAATCCAAATTTGGCCAAACGCCAGGTACAAACACATTTAAAGTTCAAAGTAATGCTGCACCACCTTTCAAACCGTATGTCCCACAAGTATCCTTTAGTCTAATCGAATTACCATATAGTTTATTTGCTATTGATGTGTGGACAGATTCCCTAATCAAACGATCTCTCTAATTACAGTCATATATTTGGTGGCACAGCCTGGTCTCCATTCAATTACCCTGTGAAATAAGCTTTATTCATAAAATACTTATGCAGAAGTCAGGTACTCAAATCAGTGCAGCATGTTTTAGAGGAACTAATGTAATTAGGATAATGTAATTATGGTAGATAAACAGAATTTGACTGTGATGAAGAGAAAGCAGCGCGCTAACTCTGCCTTTGGTTGATAATTTACAATTATAACATCCCATAGTAAGTAGCGCTACTGTGATAAATTTGGTGTTTTGGTTGCGGTATTCTTGAATTTTTATCATTTATCTTTTTTTGCATACAAATTGCACCGCCTGTAAATCTCATATAACCGGTTCTTTTACATAATGCAGCCGTGCTAAATTAACTTAGTTTGGAAAAACAGCCATTGGGAATCTTGATATATAAAAATAGGACAATTCCCTAGTGATCCCTAAAATGGGTTCCATTCAACATAGCCAAACAAACAAACTACAATTAATCGGGGGGAGGGGGGAGAGACTTGGCCTTTCGCAAACATCAAGAGCAAATTCTTTTGCTATTGCTTCAGTGATTGCATCATGAAAGATTGAACCCTCTTGCTGGCTTTCCAAGGGCTATTTTGAGTCAGTAAATTTTGCCCCCCCTGTGAACTTTTAGTCTTTTCACAGCAGGGTCCACTGTTAACCTACCTATCTTGATCAGCAGTATGGGATCCACTTCTAATTCCTACCACACATGTCCTTCTGCTAGCATCCTGCTATGCTCTAATTTTCTAAGAGAGCCAGTTTGGTGTAGTGGTTAAGAGTGCAGACTCTAATCTGGGAGAACCGTGTTTGATTCCCCACTCTTCCACATGCAGCTGCGGTATTACCTTGGGTCGGTCATAAATTCTTTCAGAGCTGTTCTCTCAAGGGCAGTTCTCAGGAGAGCTCTCTCAGCCCCACCTACCTCACAGGGTGTCTATTGTGGGGCGGGGAAGGGAAAGGGATTGTAAACCACTCCGAGTCTCCTTCGGGTAGTGAAAGGCGGTGTATGAATCCAATCTCCTCCTCCTCTCTTCTCCTCTCCTGGCCCCACTGATGGACCTCCTGATGGCACCTGGTATTCTTGGCCACTGTGTGACACAGAGTGTTGGACTGGATGGGCCATTGGCCTGATCCAACATTGGCCTCTCTCATGTTTTTATGTTCTTACATTCTTCCCAACATTGTTCTTATATTGCTTTTTTCCCTTTTTTCTTTCTCACTTCAATAAAATGGCAGTCAAGTGGTTCATCTAGCATGGGAAGGCAGAGGAATTGGTGGGGCGTCATGCTGTGATGGTACTTACAGATGCATTCCTGGAAGCAACATCACAGCATCAGCAGAGCTCCAGGAATTTCTCCAATCTCTAGGGTAAAAACCATAGTGATTTGGGGGATGGCTAGAGTGTTGTGTGATCCTGCCCCCAGGTTTTTGCTCCTGCTGCTCCACCAAGTGTGTGTGTGTGGGGGGGGGGGGAGGCTGGAGCACAGTGTTGAAAGATTGCTGGCTGCAGTAGGCAATCTAGCCATCCAAGGTTCATTGTAAACTTGGAGGTATTTCTCAGTTGTAAATCCAACTCTTCAGTTCAGTTCAGTTCATTGTTATGGTCTTTAGACCAGTCATACAAAAAAAAGAAAGAAAAAGGAGTACATCTTTACAAGATTCCTGAATTTTAAAATGCATTAAAAAAAACATTAAAAACAGATTAAAATTTAATCTGATGTCTAACTACCGTTACTACCTAATAACAAACTACCATAAAATTTCCATAACCTGAGTATCGCCATACAGAAACTGGCTACTTGGTAGGTGATCTTGGGATTTCTTTCAGATAGAAGAAACTCGAGTCTAGCTTTTTTTTTTTTTTTTTTAAAAAGGACCATAATTTTTTCAATCAATGGAGTGATGATCTTATTATGTGCCACCTTGTAATATGGGCATTAAAAATGTGCTCTGTAGTCTCAGCCTCCCTTAATGGGCAGGTACAAAGCCTTTCTGTGAAAGGAATATTCTTCTAGTAAACCCAGCTGCTTTACTGAACTAGTATTGCTCATAAATGTTAGGACGGACCATGGTGAGCGGTTCCAAAGTGGATCAGGCTTCCTCGGGAGGTGGTGGGCTCTCCTTTTTTGGAGGTTTTCAAGCAGAGGCTAGATGGCCATCTGGCAGCAATTCTGATTCTGTGAACTTGGTTAGATCATGAGAGGGAGGGCAGGAAGGGTTGCATCAGTGCTTAGTTCTTGTGGCCCTTTCTCACACGCCCAGGGAAATGCCGATCTCCACTTTGGGGTCAGGAAACAATTTTTCTCCAGGCCAGTTTGGCTGGGGATCCTGGTTTGTTTGTTTTTTGTCATCTTCTGGGCATGGAACAGGGATCCCTGGGGATGTGGAAGGGAGGTATTTGTGAGTTTCCTGCATCGAGCAGAGGGTTGGACTAGACGACCCTGGAGGTCCCTTTCAACTCTATGTTTCTATGATCTGCCCTGACCTGGATGGCCCAGGCTAGCCTGATCTCATCAGATCTCAGAAGCTAAGCAGGGTCGGCCCTGGTTGGTACTTGGATGGGAGACCACCAAGGAATGCCAGGGTCATGGCATGAAGGCAGGCTATGGCAGACCACCTCTGAACATCTATAAGCTTGCCATAATTTGTCTACCGCTTGATGATACTTTCCAACATCACCAATAAGTAATCTAAAATAACCAGGTGATTTCTCATCGCATGCACAGATCTTCAGACCTGTGGACTCTCCTCTCAGTGGAAACAACAACACGCACACACAGATAATTTATAGGCACGTTTTGTTGCATGTACAGATCTTCGTATTTCTGTCAAAGGAGTCCACGACTGAATGTGGAAGAATCTGCATGCACACCTGGAGTTTTTGCAGCCATAAGTTATTCTATGAATCCTGGCAACAGGGTTCCACATGATTTAATGTCCAAATTGTATTTACCTGTGGCAGTGGCTGGCACATATGCATTAATGGGCTTTTGGATTAAATTATGTGCAAAAACAGATGAATAATGTTATGGGATTCACATCCAAGAACAGTTTGTGAGATCCTTGTTTTTATAGCAACATGGATTTCAATCTGCTTGGGGGGGGAAGTACTCTTGGATATGTCTTGAGGGGCGGTGTGCAGTTGGCAGAATTAAATATTTTGACAATGTGGTTTTGGAACCTGACTCACTATTGGTTCACCAAAATTCTTGGGATGTGGAGGAATAGATATTCTAGTTAGAACTATGCAGTTTGCATGCAATTATGTCCTTCACTTAACTTCCCATGCAGAGACATCCAATATACTTGTCCAAGAATAGTGGTTAAATTTGCACGAGAACATGAGATGGTCCTGCTGGATCCGACCAGTGGTCCATCTAGTTAAACACCTTGTTTCACACAGTGCCTAGCCAGTTGCCTTGGGGGGCCAAGCGAACAGGGCATAGAGGAGGAGGCCTTCTCCTGAAGATTCCCCCCAGCACTGATATTCAGGGAACTGCTGCTTCTGTATATGAGCACCAAGTCTATTCCTATGTATGGCAACCCAATGAATTAATGATCTCCCAAACATCCTAAAGTTAACGGCCTTGCTCAGGTCTTGCAAACAGAGGACCGAGGCTTCCTTGATGGAGTCGATCCATCCCATGTTGATAGATCAAGACTGGCAGCAGAGTTTAGTCTGTCCGTAGCAGTAGGAAATTGCCAAGGGTCCAGTAGCACCTTAAAGACTGACAAAATTTGCGGCAAGGTATGAACTTCCGTGAGTCACTACTCAAAGTGAGCAGGAACACATGAAAACTCATACCCTGGCACAAATTTTGTTAGCCTTTAAGGTGCTACTGGACTCTTGCTGTTTTCTACATCATCATGTTTGGCCTTCCTCTTTTCCTGCTGCCTTCAACCTTGAGAGCCAGTTTGGTGCAGTGGTTTGGAGCACAGACTCTGGGAGAACCGGGTTTGATTCCCCACTCCTCCACATGCAGCTGCTGGTATGACCTTGGGACAGTCAAAAGTTCTTTCACAGCTGTTCTCTCAAGGGCAGTCCTCGAGAGAGCTCTCTCAGCCCCACCTCTCTGAGACTCCTTTGGGTAGTGAAGGGCAGGGTATAAATCCAACCTCTTCTTCTTTTACTTTCTCTCATGGCTTTTACTGAATGCGGGTCTTAAAAGAAACCAAACCTTTCAGTCAGTTTTAATTTCAATAATAAACTTCAATAATAAATAAATAAATAAATAAATAAATAATAAAACTCATTGAGGCAGATCTTCCACTAAGATTTCATCATCATCATCATCATCATTATTATTATTATTAGTCGTAGTAGACCATCTTTAAGCAACCGTGAGTGTATGCAATAGGAGTGAAGCGTAAAAGGAGGGGGGACATCATTGGTGGTGGGGGGGATGTGCAGTTTTGTTGAAGAAGTATGCAGGCTTCACAGCAGACATTGGGAAGCTCTGTGGCCGAATCTAGATCCCATCCTTCCTCTGATGAGTTATATGTGGTTCTCCCCTGGTGTTCTCCTGTGGAGCCAGTTTGGTGCAGTGGTCTAATCTGGTGCACAGTCTCTAATCTGGAGAACCGGGTTTGGTTATCCACTCCTCCACATGCAGCTGCTGGGTGACCTTGGGCAAGCCACAGGTATCTCAGAGCTGTTCTCCCAAGAGCAGTTCTTTCAGACCCGCCTACCTCACAGGGTGTCTGTTGTGGGGCGGGGAAGGGAAAGGAGATTGTAAGACACTCTGAGACTCCGAGTGAAGGGCGGGATGTAAATCCCCCCTCCTCTTCCTCTTCCTCCTCCTCTTCTTCCTCCTCCTCCTCCTCCTCCTCTTCTTCTTCTTCTTCTTCATTTATCAGCTGTGACTTGACAGCGCTTCCCACCAACATTTGCTCTGGGTCGCCTAAGTCTAAAACCCCTTTGCTCTGAAACTGTAAATACCAGTTGATAAAGCACTTAACTTTTTTTTTGCCTCGATTGACTAAAGGATTAAAGTCACGTAGGGCTTTGCCTTCCTGGGCTTGAGTCTTGGAGTGACCTCCTTCTCTATAATTATATTAGGAGGCCTTCCTCCAGTTACTAAAACCTTCCCAGATTCCTTTATACAATTAGTACTAAGAGGATTTGTGCAAAGATTTAAACATCAATACCCAACAGTGTTTTATGAATGTATGCGGTACATACAGATTAAACTTAATCGATGATGTGTTAGCCGTGGAATATTCCTTTTAGCATTAGGCAGATCTCTCTTTTACACACACACACACACACAATTTATAATACTGACCTACCTTACAGAGTTATGAACAACGATGGCAGAGAATGTGTATGTGTTAGCAGGATTGCCTCGAGTTATTAATAACGTTGGGCAATTAAGATATTATAAAAGACAATAGGCAAATACGGGAGTGATCATCTATGTATACAGGGGTCCCACTTCTTCCAGAAGCACCAGAAATAGGTGCAGAGACCAACTTCTCTTGGAATTACAACGAGTGCTCCCTCTAAACTGTGGAGTCTTGTGAGCAAAAAAAAAAAATCTACTGGCATTAAAGTTGTGAGTGAGTGACTTGGCTGCTGCATAAATTAGTTTGCTTTTGATCCATCCTTCCTGGGTGAAGACAAAAATGTGTGAGCCGGAGGCTAAAAAACTGTGAGCTAGCTCACACTAACTCAACTTAGAGGGAACACTGATCACAGCTGATCTCCAGAAGACAAAGAACAGAAGAAGAGCCCTGCTGGATCTGAACAGACAGTGGTCCATCTAGTCCAGCATCCTGTCTCATACTGTGGTCAACTAGTTCCTCTGGATGGCCCACAATGGGACACAGAGGCTGAGACCCTTCCCCTGATGTTTCTTCCTGTCTCTGGGATTCAGAGGTTTAGTGCCTCTTAATGTGGAGGTTCCCCTCAGCCGCCATGGACAGTAGACACTGATAGACTTATCCTCCATGAATTTATCTAATCCCCCTTTAAAGCAGTTTATTCATACAGCCAACGCTACATCCTCTGGCAGTGAACTCCACATTTTAATCATTTGGGGGAAATCGAGGAGACTGTATGCATTTTGCCATACTGATGCCCTTCCGCTCCCCCCTCCCCAACCCTGCCCTCTGTAGGATTCACCACCCAAAATCTCCAGGAATTTCCCAACCCTAGCTAACAAAAAAGAACAGGGAAAAGCAGATTTGGGGGAAAGTGTACTGCAGCTAGGAAAATGGAACAGCCAGAGCATGATGTTGTATAGAAGATTCCTCTCCTCAATAAATTAAAATTTAAAAAATCCAGTTTGGAAGCCAAGGTGGGGAAGCAGCCAATGAGTGTAACTGGTTAGGTTTGCGAGGTCTGGGTAGGAAAATACCTGGGGACTTTGGGGGTGGACCCAGGGGAGGGCAGGGTTTGGGGAGGGGAGGGGAGGGGCCTCAGCATGGTACAATGCCATAGAGTCCACCCTTCAAAGCAGCCATTTTCTCCAGAGGAGCTGATCTCTGTCAGCTGGGGATCAGTTGTAAAAGTGGGTGATCCCCAGGCCCCACCTGGAGGCTGGAAACCCTATAACTGGCCCATGCTCATCCAGACAGGTTTGTGCTGTGATCTGATCTCCCCACCCTAAACAATATCCCCTACTGTTGTTGCTTTCACTTAGCACCATCATTCTGTTCATTTATTTGTTTGGACATAAGATGATCATGAACTGTCTTGGTAAGGAACCCGAAACCGCAGAAACCCATTAAAACTGGGAGGAAGGGTGGGATTTTAACTGTAATCAGTGTGTGTGTGTGTGTGTGTGTGTGATTTCTCTTAACACTGCCTTTTAAAATTGACATTAATCTGCTTTTAGGCACTGCACAGAAATATATATATATATTAGCAAGGAGCTGCGTTTAAACAAATGAACACGTTCGTTGCAAACTGTGCCATCTGCTTTTATTGTGTAGGCTGCTGTCAGCAATTGTATAATAGTCTGCAAATGACAGCTTCTTTTTCAGCATTCTAAATAAAAACCTTCCAGGCTATCTGTTTTAGGGAGAGGGAGAGAGAGAGAGAGTTTTTTAAGATGTCAGAAAATACCTGTGTTGAGGGGGGGGTCGTGATGTAATCATGAGACTTCAAGAGAGAATTGGATAAACATCTGGAGCAGAGGTCCATCAATGGCTATTAGCCACAAAATATAGATAGGAACTCTCAGTCTGGGGCAAGTGATGCTCTGTATTCTCGGTGCTTGACGGGGGGGGGGGGCAACAGTGGGAGGGCTTCTGGAGTTCTGGCCCCACTGGTGGACCTCCTGATGGCACCTGGTATTTTTGGCCACTGTGTGCCACAGAGTGTTGGACTGGATGGGCCATTGGCCTGATCCAACATTGGCTTCTCTCATGCTCTTATGTGATCCATACTTCAGAAGACTCTTTCGACTCAGTCTTCTAAAGGTTCTAAACAAATTAAAACCACTGGTCTCCAACCGATCCTCTCCCCTGAGCTTGTTCTCAAAATGGCATTATGTGCCAGAATAATTTATATTGCATCTGCTTACATCCTAGAGCAGGGGTCACCAGCATGGCGACCGTGGGTACGGTGCCACACACCAACATCTTTCCTGGTTCCCGCCAAGTGTTTTTAGAAAGTGGGTGGAGCCAGATGGGGCTTTTGCCCAGGAGGACTTCTAACTGGCCATTGGAGATATGATTGGCAGAGCGGATTTTTCTTTTAATTAAAAGATCGCTTTGGGAGCAGCTACCAGTAAAACACAAGGATCTTCACTGACTGACTGAAGGTAGGCTGAACAGAGCCTCTACCTGAAACTTTAAAGAATTACTGTTACAGTTGTGCATAACCTTAGTCCTTTTGTGGCTGGCTTCGCTTCCTGCGGTGGCCTTTTCATGGCTGCGCCCACCACCCTGTTTCCAAATTCCAGAGGGTCCGCAGAGGCCAGTGTTCCCTCTAAGCTGAGTTGGTGTGAGCTAGCTCACAGGTTTTTAGCTTCCGGCTCACACACATTTTTTCCCCCTTAGCTCAGGAAGGGATGGCTCCAGAGCAAACTGATTTATGGAGCAGCCAAATGGCTCACTCACAACTTTAATTCCAGTAGCTCACAAAGTAGAATTTTTGCTCACAGGACTCCGCAGCTTAGAGGGAGCATTGCCGCTGACTCAAAAATGGTGGGGGCCACTGTCCTAGAGTGGCCCATCACTGTTGTGCTGGCGATGTGATGTCACTTCCGGGTATCTACGGGAAGTGACGTCTTTTCTTCCACCAGCCCTCAGCTCAGTGGGCAACAAACAAGGCAAATGCATCTCCCGAGTCCTACTTGAAGGGCTTCACGATGCTGGCACAGACTTTTTTTCTTTCTTTCCCTAAAAGGGCACCTTTTATTTAGTCCATTTTTTACCCAATTCATTTTTTTTTTAGTAAGTTTTAATCCCGTTTTTAGCCAAGGAGCTCAGGCTGGTATATGCTGGTCTATGGAACACCAGGGTCATGATGCCGACGCCGACAATGGCAAACCGCCTCTGAACATCTCTTGCTTTGAAAACCCTGTGGGGGTCACCGTATGTTGGCTGCGTTTTGATGGCGGGGGGGATATGCTCCTCCACTTTTATCCTCAAAGGCACCCTCTGAGATTGTGCGGCTTAGCCAGAGGTTGTCTCATCTAAGGTCACCCTGAGAGCTTTGTAGCGTAGTGGGGATTGAACCTGTGTGTCCCAGTTCCTAGCCCAAAACTTCAATCGCTACGCCAAGTTGGCTTTAATGTGGAATAGTTTTTAAAAAGTCAGTTTAAGTCAGTCTCTCTCTGTCTCTCTCTCCGTGTTGGTATTTTTGCATTTGTGTGTGTGTGTGTACCTGTGCCTGGAAGTTACTGTGACCTCTGGCAACTCCTGCTGGGGCACGGAGGACATTCAGAAAAGTGGGCTCGATAGCCTGCCTCTGGCCTTCCGGCCCTGGTATTCCCTGGAGGTCGCCCATCCAAATACTTGGCGAAAACCTGGGGGGAACCCCCACTGGGACTTGGGGACTGGCAATCCTATAAGAGTTACTTTTCTTTTTGACCCTAACATCCAGCATTGGGCAGTTGTTAAATGCTACAGGATGTGTCTTCCTTTCTCTCCCTTACAGAAATCTTAGGTCTCTCCCTGACTTGAGAAGCAGCCCGTTACATTCAAAGGTCATAATTTTGGCTGGAGAGACTGTGAAAGGTTTGGAAAGCTTGCAAGGTGTTTTGTTGTTGTTTGGGTTTTTTTTTTTTTTTGGAGCAGACTAAGCTTTCTGTCTCTCAAAAAATAATAATAGTGAAACAGGATCCAGAGAGCTGCTTTCTGTAGACTTTTTTTTGTGCACAAATCCTGGTATACTTTCATTTCCTTTCTTTGAGCGTCGGACTCCTGTTCTGCACCGAACCCTGCCTGAGAACCTGTTCTCTGTTTCTCATGTGTGCCGAACTTCGGACCTTGTGCTTTGTGCCGGTTACCCACCATGTCCCCAGTTTGTATTTACTTGTTACTGTCCTATGACAGGATCCAGTTACTGCCACAGAATCATGGGATCCTGGCCTTCTAGTCTTGGGGGCAGGATGTCGGATACTTACGCTATGGGGCGTGGGGGCGGGGGGTAGCTGGGCCAGGAAAATGACTAATTCTTTTCTGTTTCCGGCCCCCTTCCACCACACAACTGTTGCCCCCCCCCACACACACGTATTCTAATGATGCTCGACTGTCCTTTGTCCCACAACTGCAAAATAATAATAATAATAATAATAATAATAATAATAATAATAATAATAATAATAATAATAATAATAATAATAATTGATGCATATGTTTCTTTAAAAGTTCATTTGCAAGGAAATGCAACTGGCATGATAGTGGTGCTGGTGCAATCAACTTATGGCCACCCCATAGGGTTTTTAAAAGCAAGAGACGTTCAGAGGCGGTTTGCCATTGCTTGCCTCTGCGAACTTGGGCTTCCTTGATAGCTGTCTCCCATTCCAAATACTATCCAGGGCACACTCTGCTTAGCTTCCAAGACCTGATGAGATCGGGCTACCCTGAGCTACCCAGGTCAACACCTGTGGTTGTATAGCCATAATAAAGCATGTTCATAAAGTTCTTATTTTTTTAAAAAAAGAAGTATTAGTGTATTATAATTTTTGTACAGCAGGGACCCCATTTTTCCGCCTCTTTCCGACATTTATGCATCGCTCCTCTGTGGTTCAGTCTCAAACCATATGGAAATGTTCTTCCTTAGAGTTTTGGCCATCTGCACATCATCCCACGGTTCTCCTCGTCCATTTTTAGAAAGGGAAGAAAAACCCTGGACCACTCTCTCCTCTGCAGATTCTTTCAGATAGGTGTCTCCCACCCCGCCCCCGGCCACCTCCGCCGCTGCTGTGAGCCACAGAAAGGAGAGAAAGTGGAGGCTTTTGGAAGCACACAGATGGTAGAGTTGCCACAATTTTTATTCTTCCATTGCTTCTCAGTTTTGTGGCTCATATGAGACAAAGCGACTGCTTTTCCAGGTGACTGCTTCGTCTGGAAACCTGTTTCATGACAGTGGCAAGCTTCACAAGCCTTTTATATCTCTTGGTAGACTAGGGATGGTCTTAGCCAAAGGGCAACAGGGACAGCTGGCCTAGGCCCCATTGTTTTTTTGGGGGGGGGACAAGTGCCAACAGCCTTACCCCATCAGGGGAGGGGAGGAAGGAGAAAAGCAGGCTGTAGCTGCTGCTGTCATGTACGCCTGCCCCATCTGGGGCTCTGCCATCGATTTGGGGGGCTCCCTCCTGTACTGTAGTCCAGGACCCTAAAATCACTAAGACTGCTCCTGTGGTAGACCACAGAGCTTGTTCGGTACCACTGCGTCAGTTGTAAGTTGTAAGTGGAGTTCACTGGTTGCAGATTCAATGCAAGTTCTTATGTAAGATGAGTTGACGCTGCTTGCAAGCTCAATTCAACCAGTTTGGTGTTGGGGGTTAAGAGTGCAGACTCTAATCTTGGAGAACCCAGTTTGATTCCCTACTTCTCCACATGCAGCTGCTGGTATGACCTTGGGTCAGTCACAAGTTCTCTCAGAGCTGTTCTCTCAAGAGCAGTTCTTGAAAGAGCTCTCTCAGCTCCACTTGCCTCCCAGGGTGTCTGCTGTGGGGAGGGGAAGGGAAAGGGGTTTGTAAGCTGCTCTGAGACTCCAAGTGAAGTGCGGGATATAAATCCAATCTTCTTCTCCTCCTCCTCTTCTTTGTGTGTTTTGCCACATTTAATTCTTGGGGAGGGGGGAGAAAAGAAAAAAAAAGAGATCCCGCTATCTGTCTCCAGCCTGAGTGCTCCCATCCTTGGGTGATGAAGAGTTACGGTTGTGACATGAAAAATGCATGCTTTAGTTTACTTCTGAGTCATATAATGCACCTCCACAGACTGATCCTGTCAAAACGCCTTACTTAGTTAATATTGCTACTGGTAACATACGGCAGAGCTATAATGATGCTGTCACAAGGTTTCCACCCCTCACGTTTATTTAGGAATTCTAATTTGTCTCCTTTCTCTACTGGATGCTCTGGCTCGACTTCAAGGTGTGTTGCCGATCCAAATAAAACAGTCTGTTCATTGATGGAGTTTTCTTCTGTAGTTTGTGCTGAGGTGGCTCATTAAATTGTTGCATCAATATATTTCCAGGGTGTTTCCTCCACCCTTGAGAAGGTCCCTTACCCGTCTCCTTGTTTTCTGCAATGCAAGAGAAGCTAGGTAACTTTTTGAAGAGGGTAGAGGGGGGGAGAACACCTCCCCCTCCAACCCCCAGCTCTGTCTTTGATGCACAAATAGATGCAAACTTCTTTGAAGTGAGGCCTGCCAATCTCTGTCTTGATTCACCTGTCTGGGATAACAAGTTTCTTTCCAAGATGCAGGAAGCATAATGAAACAAAAAGATGAATACCCTGGAGAAACTTTCTAAATCGGTTGTCAGGTTTCCCCGGCATCAGCCTGCCGTTCATCAACTGTCCCGTGACCTTGACTGTCTCACACAACATTACAAGGGCTGCAAACTTAATAGTCTGTTAGTACTTTATTTCTTTATAAGATTTATATCCTGCCTTTATGCCCCCACCAGGGCCACCAAGGCAGCTAACAATTTAAAACATACATGATAAAACTACATTTAAGTAAAGATAAAGGTTCCCCTTGCTCGAAAGCCATCCGAATCCGACTCTAGGGGGCTGTGCTCATCTCCGTCTCCAAGCCGAAGAGCCAGCGCTGTCCAAAGACTTTTCCATGGTCATGTGGCTGGCATGACTAAACAACGAGGTGCACAGAACACTGTTACCTTCCCACCGAAGCGGGACCTATTTATCTACTTGCAATTTCTTGCTTTCGAACTGCTAGGTTGGCAGAGACTGGGGCCAGAGACGGGAGCTCACTCCGTCATGCGGCACTTGGGTCTCGAACTGCAGAACTACTGATCTGCCAGTCTGCAGCTTAGCGTCTTGACCTCTGAGCCACCACAGCCCTAAAAAAAACCACATTTAAAAACCATTAAAAACCAAACTCACCGAACACACGTGCATCATTAAAACAATTAAAAACAGAGAACGTGCAAAACAATTTTTAAATGAAAAACAACCATCAGCAATGTAAAATGTTGGTTAGGAAGGAGGGGATCGCTGAGGGAATGCCAAATGAAACAAACAAACAAAAAAGTTGTCACCTGTTGATGGAAAACAGCCACAGAAGGGGACAGGTTCATTTTCCTGGGGAAAGAGTTACAGAGCTTTGGGGCCATGGCTGAGCATACCATCTCCTGAGTTGTCACCCACCTAATCTCAAAAGGTGGGGTACTCTGAAGATTATTGGAGTGGATGGGCAGTTTTTGGAGTTGAGTTTGTGGAGCAGGGTTGACATTCCCCCGGTGTGGCCAGGGGATCCCCCAATTTCAGGGGTCCAATCCGCCATGGCTCAGTTGCCCCGGTGGGGAGAGCTCCACCCTTGAGAAGCCCTCTCCCGGCACCGCTGGAATGATGACATCGCCTGGGAGTGACCTCATCGTGTTTGTGGCATCGGGGCCCCCAAAAAACACAGAGTTTTGCCCAAAACCTAGAGCGTCACCCACGGTAGTGGAAATGCAATGATGTCACTTCCAGGTGACATCGCCGTGAAGCAAATGCACCAGAAGACCTACTGGAAGGATTGGGAGTCCCCCCACCAGCAACCAAATAGGACCTCGTAACCCGATTGTGGAGGCATAGTATTAAAACGCAAATCCTACCCCCCCCCCCCAAATCCTCAAATAGGATTGTCAAGTACAAAGATTGCTAATTTATTTCTGCTCAAAGCTGAGCTGTAAAAGTCTACAGAGCAGAGTCTTTGCTTTTGAAGCAACCATGTTCAGGGCTAAGCAGTTGATGGGCAGGGACCACTGCTGTCTCCTTAAGCCCTCCCCAGTCATGGCACAAAGGATGGGGAGGGGTTTTTGAAGTGGTTGAAGGGGTAGTACCACTTGCCTTTGAGGAGGAGGAGGAGGAGGAGAAGAAGATATTGGATTTATATCCCACCCTTCACGTGGAGTCTCAGAGCAGCTTACAAACTCCTTTCTTTTCCCCTCCCCACGACAGACACCCTAGCAGGTAGGTAGGGCTGAGAGAGCCCTTTCCAGAGCTGTCCTTGAGAGAACTATGGCTTGTCCAAGGTTACACCAGCAGCTGCAAATGGAGGAGTGGGGAATCAAACCCAGTTCTCCCAGATTAGAGTCCGTGCACTTAACCACGACACCAAACTGGCTGTGAGTGTTGCTGGATCCCATTCTGAACAAATGACCTTCCCTTTCTGTTATGTTTTGGGGCTGGAACATAACAAGGACTGTCTACCAGAGACGCGCTGAGCTTGGAGCTCTAGAACAATAGCCCACCAGGACTCTGGAGGTGACCAGTGAGGACTTAATGTGATGTAAATAGCCTATCATTGGGAGTTAATTTGGTTGGGTGTGGTGTTTACATGCTATTTAAACAGGGCTGTTGCCTTGTAGTTTAGTCATGTATTTGCTGAATCACTAATAAAGCTGAGCTGATTACTAGACTCGGGGTCTGACCATCCATGGAACCCAGTATTTAAAACTTTCCCTCTTTAGAGAAGTTTAAACTCTAAACATCTCAAGCTGTGGTTGTAAGTACGTGTACTTTAAAAAGGAAACCCACTGATAGTTAAACAACTGTCTCTAAATTAATGTTTTCTGTTATAATTATGCCAACAGCCTTTGGATATGCCAGCAGTAATGTAGACCAACGCTACTGGTTTCTCAAAGAGCATTTTCCTTAATGAAAGGAATAGCCAGTTCATTAAACATCACCCAGTGGCTGTCCCAGAGGGGTGTGTGTGTGTTATCGGAGGAGTTTCTGTTTGGCGTGGGGTTTTGTTTTGCTTTAAGATTAAAACCGTTGAGCATTAGCAGCTAACTCTTTAGATAGCGACACATTTTGAAATTAGTGCATGCTTAACACACCGGGAAAGTGGATGAATTCTTAAAACATTTTAGCGGGTCAATTAGATTTCTAGTTGGGCTTTTTGTTTTCTTTTTTCTTTTTTTTTTGGGGGGGGGGAGCAGCTTTCTGAAGTGGAATGAAAATGGAAGTTTAATCTGTTTGGCCCTGTGCCAAAGTGTAATGTTCTTTCTCTACAACCTGTTTTATTTACAAAGGTTGTAACAAAAAGTCATTCAGCAGAAATCCTGTTTGGAAATGTCAAAGGCTAATCAGCCTCCCCCACCTCCCTCTCTGTGTGTATATAATACAGGGAATTACATTATACCGGGCCCTTTTGATCTTCAAAACAAATAGTTTAGAAGAAAACAAACAAAAAGACTCTAAGCAAAAAACCCACCCCCAACAGAACCTTGTTTTACTGAATATGGTGATAGGAACTCCCAGAAGACAGCCTAGGGATCTCAGCCTCCAGGTGGGACCTTATAGCTCATCTCCAAACCATAGAGTTCAGTTTCCCTGGAGGTCAGTTCCCCTGGAGATAGTGGATACTTTGGAGGGTGGACTCTATGGCATTTGTACCCCACTGGCCCTTTCCGTGGTAGACCTTTAATTCTGGTTCAACACTGTTTCCTGCTAGCTATTCTGCACTACACTCGAGATCACCCCTCTTTTTATCCTGTTTTTTTTGGGGGGGCGGGGTCAATTCTACATTACATTGTGATCACCCCGGGTTTGGACCACTGTTGCCCCGGGGTATATGGATCCTGTTTTGCCATGGGCTTTCCCTTGATCCAGAGTGGCCCCGGTGTACAATTTTTAACTCAGTTTCGATTCTCCCCACCCCTTTCCCGCCATGCCTAGGACATTAAACCCAGGTTTACTGTTCGCAGTGCATAATTTGTAACCTGGGGCAAGCAAGCAAATTGGAGTGTGACAAAATTAGTACAGAAAACAACAGATAAAACGGAGATAACAGCGAGCTAAATGGCTTCAAGGTGAACACAGAGAAAACCCAGGGTGAGCTCCAAGTGCGGAAAGGGCTGCTGAGGTCCCTGTCCTCCTCAGACTCCACCCCCAAACCTCCAGAAGTTTCCCCACATGGAACTGGCAACCGTACCACCCCATCTCTGTCCATAGCCGGGGGGGGGGATATCTAGCAACCCCAACTAAACTGTACATTGTTTCCTCCATGCCTATTTTAAACATCTCCCCCCTGCACATGTAGTCAGTAAGATAATGGTATGACTAGAGAGGGTAACACTTTAATCTCTGGGCGTTTTCTTACTGGAAATAACCACTCATAAATTAGAAGAAGAAAAAGAAGAGATGGCATTTATACCACGCCCTTCACTACCCAAAGGAGTCTCAGAACGGCTTACTATCTCCTTTCCCTCCCCCCAACAGACACCCTGTGGGGTAGGTGGGGCCGAGAGAGCTCTTTCGAGGACTGCTCTTGAGAGATCAGCTCCGAGAGAATTTGTGACTGACCCAAGGTCACTCCAGCAGCTGCATGTGGAGGAGTGGGGGAATCAAACCCGGTTCTCCCAGATTAGAGTCCGCGGTCCTAACCACTACACCAAACTACACCAAAGTTACGTTTACTCCTGCTGGGTAGATGCGTGGGAATGCAAGTACTTGGGAGTTTTCCTTGGCAGAGACCAAACTGTCTTGAGGATGACTTTTCCCAGCACAAGACTAGTTGTTCGAAATAAGATCAGGAGAGAACTGTAATGTGTCATAACCCTGAGGGAAAAGTCATCTAAAAGACCTTGCTTTGCCTTCTTCCAACCTTTTAAAGAAGAGAGCACGTCCCCTGTGGCTGCCACGTTCTTTCTCTTTCACAGTCTTATGGCCTGAGATGTCCATTATTTTTTCTACGGGAAGCCGCATTGTCAAGCGTGTCTCACCATCACCGTAGTGACATTCAAAGCACACCCTGCCAGGTTTTTTAGTGGCATTTCTTTTACCTTGGCCCATCTCATCAAGCCCTCTTCTTTTCTTCTTTGAGTGAAAGTTAAAAGTGCCGGGATGTCAGGCTCGGAAAGGAACATTTCTGAGCGCGGACATTTGTCTTCCTGTTGACATTTTGCAGCGGCAGCTGGAAGGAACGGTCATGGGCTCGCCTCTTGTGTTTGTCCTCCAGTTAAAACCTCTCTGATAAGGTCACGGGGAAAACCTTGTCATCTATTTTTGCCGGCTCCGACTTGACTTCCTTTTAATACTGATCCATCTCTCTCTCTCTCTTTTTTTGAAAAGTGTGTGCATGCAGAGCCAGCATAATGGAATGGTTTGAGCACGGGTCCCCAGCGTGGAGCCTGCCCGTGTCTCACCGTGGCATGCACCAACACCTTTTTTGGCGCTCACTGACTTAACAGGTTAAGACGCTGAGCTGCAGACCGGAAGGTCGGTAGCTCGGTAGTTCAAGACCCTAGTGCGCCACGGAACAGAGTGAGCTCCCGTCTCTGGCCCCAGCTCCTGCCAACCTAGCAGTCTGGAAGCAAGAAATTGCAGGTAGATAAATAGGTACCGCTTTGGTGGGAAGGTAACAGCATTCCATGCACCTCGGCGTTTAGTCATATACCAGCGACATGGCCACAGAGAAGTCTCTGGACAGCACTGGCTCTTCGGCTTGGAAACGGAGATGAGCACTGCCCCCTGGAGTTAGATTCGACTGGCTTTCGAGCAAGGGGAAACTTTATCTTTAATAATTGTTCATAGAAAGTGGGTGGAGCGAGGTGGGGCTTTTGTCCAGCAAGCCTTCTGATTGGCCATCAGATATTTGATTGGCTGGGCAGATTTTTAAAGACCTTGCTTGGGTAGCAGTTGACACCATAGCAGAAGGATCTTCACAAGTTCTGTGTTAGCAGAATCTTGAGGGCTGTTCTGGTCCAGCCCGCTTTCAGTACCTTCGCCCCGGAGGGCCTCCCTGCACAGCATCAGTTTCGATCCCGGACCCTGCCTTAACTGTTCTGAAGTCAGGAATGTAGGATCATAACATCACAGCATTCGGAGATTGTGAATGCACATTGCAATCTTTAGCTTGGGCAAGGCCTCGGGAAGTTACGAGTTTACTGACAAAAACAATAGATACCGTTTTTTTCTCTCTTTTGTTTCTGTGAGACCTGAGCACTGGTGGCTTCACTCCTCTCTGCTGTGAGAGGCGGAGGTAATTTATTCCACTGTGTAGGTGTTGTAGAATCCAGGCGCTTTTGAATAGAAGCCATGCTGCATTTGATGTGTCTGCTCCCCCCCCCCCCTTTTAAAAAAAACATGCCTTTGCTGTTTGCACAAGTAAATTCTACCACCCGACGCAACTAGTATGCCTCTCCTGAAGCAAGAAGTTCTAAGGCATCGCTTGCCAAGCATCCGTTCACGCTATCCGGGAAATCTTGTTTTTTATTAGGTTTATGCTCCGAGGCCTGGATGTTTTCTTGGCAGACAGAAGAGGGTTTTTTTTGTTGTTGTTGTTGCTGTTGTTTTAAATGGTGTGCCGTATGTGCTGCACTTAACAATCAGGGTGCCTGCGTGGGTTGTCTTTCTACAGAGTGGTTACTTCTATAGAGTGGTTAATTCTGCAGGTCTTAATGAACTTCTGTCTGTGGATTGCAAATGTTATCAAAGAGAGAGAGAGAGAGAAAGAAAGAGAATCTTGCACCGTTTCACTGTTTGTTTTGGGAAATTGCTTGTCAAAATGATTTAAATGCAAACAGAAGGCTGAATTTATGTACAGGGCAAAGAAGAAAAAGAAGAAGAAGAAATGGGATTTATACCCTGCCCTTCACCACCCAAGGAAGTCTCAGAGCAGCTTACAAACTCCTTTCCCTTCCCCTCTCCACAACAGACACCCTGTGAGGTTGGTGGGGCTGAGAGAGCGCTGACAGAAACTGGCCAGCCCTTCTTAGCTTCCAAGATCTGATGTGACTGAACTAGTCTGGGCTATCCAAGTCAGGGCTCATTTGATTTAGACTAGGATTCTATTGTGCAAATCTTATCTCTACCATAATCTCACTGAGGATTTGGAGACTGGTGATTCAAATCACCATTCAGACTAAAATCTCAGATTCCACAACAAGGGGAAGCTGAATTTTCCCAAACTGCATAAATTATGTTGTTGCCAGTGTTCCCTCTAAGATGAGTTAGTGTGAGCTAGCTCAGAGTTTTTTAGCCTCTGGCTCACACATTTTAGTCTCCGCTCAGGAAGGATGGCTCCAGAGCAAACTGATTTATGCAGTAGCCAAATCGCTCGCTCATAACTTTAATGCCAGTAGCTCGAAAAGTAGAATTTTTGCTCACAAGTCTCTACAGCTTAGAGGGAGCATTTGTTGTTGTCTCAGAGTGTTTCAAAGGAACAGAAAATACAGGTCAGCTTTTGACTCAGGGGTAGCCAGTTGGTCCGCTATTAATAGACTTGGCTTGGAAGAAACAGGGCTGTGTGTCTGAACAGAGCCATTGTATCCTCTTTGCACTTGGGGATGGTGCTTGCAGATGGCGGTGCCAATGCGGCCATGTGTTATGTGCCACATTAATTATAATGGCAATTAATTTGAACTTGGAACTGCTGGTTATTCTGTGCCGCTTTTGCTCGGACGTGAGCAAGCTGGGGCAAAGGGGTCAAGCAGCACATCTGTTGAGTCTCCCAGCTTTCTTTGCAAAACCAGAAAATTTGTCACTAGCCCTCATGGTCATGGAGAGAGCCATAATCATATAGTGCGGAGGGGCCCTGGCTCAGCAGCAGAGCATCTGCTTGGCATGCAGAAGGTTCCAGGTTCAATCCCCAGTATCTGCAGCTAAAAGGACCTGGTAGGAGATGATGTGAAAGACCTCTGCCTGTGAACTCGGAGAGCTGCTGCCAGTCTGAGTAGACAATACTGAACTCAGTAGACCAAGGGCTCAATTCAGTATGAGGCAGGTTTATGGGGCAACAGACAAAGGCCCTTTCTGTACTGACATTGCTCTGGAGAATCCAAGGAGTCAAGCCTAAAGAGAGAGAGGTGGAAATGGGGGAGGGCAGTGGACAGCACTTAAATACCTTCATAAACAATTCTACAGAAGAAGAAGAAGAAGAAGAAGAAGAAGAAGAAGAGGGGGAGGAGGAGGGGGAGGGGGAGGGGGAGGGGGAGGAGGGGGAGGAGGAGGAGAAGAAGAAGAAGAAGAAGAAGATTAAGATTGGGTTTATACCCCGCCCTTCACTTGGAGTCTCAGGGCGGCTTACAAACTCCTTTCCCTCCCCCTCCCCACAACAGACACCCTGTGAGGTAGGTGGGGCTGAGAGAGCTCTTTCCAGGACTTGTCCTTGAGAGAACAGCTCTGACAGAACTATGGCTTGCCAAGGGTCATCCAGCAGCTGCAAGTGGAGGCGTGGGGAATCAAACCCGGTTCTCCCAGATTAGAGTCCATGCACTTAACCACTACACCAAACTGGTTAGTGATTTGATTAGTGGTTTGATTAGTTTGATTAGTGATTTGAAAGCGGATGAGAACAAAGAATCACTGCAAAGAAATTTCTGGAAACAGCCTGGATGAAGACTCCTGTAAAACAAATGCAGAAACAAGAAAAAGCCCCGACACAAACTGGAAGTGAAAGCAGGAGGGAATGCAGAGCAGAAGAATAGGATGTGCTCAGAAACTGAGGCAAAATACGGGGTGCAGAAAGGGCCAAAGTTTGATGTTTTACCTGTGCTCCCCTTTATTATCAGGAATGTGGGAAGTTCCAGGCATGCCTCTCCCGGCAACTCTATTTACGGGGGTTCCCATAAAAGACAACTCTGCCCTTAAAACCAGCGTTGGCTTGAGATTTTCAGATCTTTGCTCCCCTCTCGCTTCCCTTCCCCAACCTCAATATAAAGAGCCTCCATTTGCTAAACTCTTGAGAACCTGTGATTTAAGTAATTTTAGATAAAACACATTTTGCGGGGTTTGAAAATAGCTTCTGGTTATTTGAGCAAGGATGGGGGAAGGGGGCTGAGGCTGGGAAGGACCCCAAAACATTACTTTTCCCCCTCCGGTGTATTTGTCATCTCAGGTGTACCTGCTGGGTTTTTGTAATTTTTGTGTTTGCTCAAAATATGCAAACAAGACTGTTCCAAATAATAATGCAAATGCAATTTTTTTTTGGATTACATTAGTAGCAGTATTTGGAGGGGAGCAATATGAAATTAAAAAAAGGCTGCATTATGCTAAACTGGAAAGGGTGGGAGAGAAACCTTGAAGATTAATGGAGAAACTTCTCTGCAATGCTGTATGGATATTAAGAAGAAAGTCTAGAAAGTAGTTTGTAAGATATGGGGCTGCTCACAGATGCCACATTTAACCAACATGTACATGAGCTTGGGTTATAGTCTGGATCTTGGGCATCTTTCCCGCTTCCTTCTCAGAACAGAATGCAGTTGAAGGATCCCAGTTAGAAACTAAGAAGAGAAGAGAGAGAAGAGTTTGGATTTATATCCCGCCCTTCACTAAAAGGAGTCTCAGAGTGGCTTACAAGCAGTGTTCCCTCTAAGCTGAGTTAGTGTGAGCTAGCTCACTGTTTTTTAGCCTCCAGCTCACACATTTTTCTCTTAGCTCAGGAAAGATGGCTCCAGAGCAAACTAATTTATGCAGCAGCCAAATCACTCACTCACAACTTTAATGCCAGTAGCTCACAAAGTAGAATTTTTGCTCACAAGACTCCATAGCTTAGAGGGAGCATTGCTTACAAGTCTCCTTTCCTTTCCCCTCCCCACAACAGACAGCCTGTGAAGTAGGTGGGGCTGAGAGAGCTCTTTGGAGGACTGCCCTTGAAAGAACAGCTCTGAGAGGACTTGGGACTGACCCAAGGTCACACCAGCAGCTGTCCAACAGAGAATAAAACTTGGGCTGGTGGAATGTTGATATATACCGGATTATAGACATTTAAGTATCCTGATCTTAAACCATTTATGGCCTTATACAGATATGTATCAGGGTCATGAAATTTTTATTTTATTTTTTAAAAAAATAAAAGTATTCAGTGCCTAGATCCTGCTGTGGGAGTCGTGAATAAGTGCGATCTTAACAAGAGGCACAGGCGAATTAAAATGCAACGTCTCCAGAAAACATTTCTGGTATGGAGAGAGAGCAGTCCAGACAGTAGAAACGAAACTGTTCCCAATTATATACATGTTTTTCCTCAATATTGCAATGTTTTATTCATTTTTAAGGGAATTTTCCCATCTCATTTCACAGCAATGTAGCAACATTTGGTTTCCAAGCGCCTCCATCTGCCACTTGCTGTTAAGAACTAAATGTCTGGACAGCATTCCTTTCTTTGCTATATTCATAAAAAATAAACACTAACGACTCGGTGGCATTCTTATTACATTTGGCTGCTGATATAAAGTTTGCAACATGATATTTGCATACATACTTTATTTACTTATCACATTTGTATCCTGTTGCTTCCTCCTCTGGTGACTCACGCGACGGGCTATAAGAAACGCTTGAATCTCATGACAGCCCTGAGGTGTCGGTTATGAACCCTCTCTTGAGCAATTTAAGAGGTTACGAACAGGTCATGTACCATCTCAAGAGCAATTTAATGGCCGGACAGGTTAGTACTGGATTAAATTACAGTGCATAATCTTAATTTGCATAATGATCTTGGGGAGCTAATTTGGCCCAGCACTGACGGAATCTACTCTGAGTCTGGGCTTAGTCTGGGAGATGTGGTCGCCAGCTCTGGGTAGGGAAATACCTGGAGATTTGGGGGGGGTGGAACCTGGAGAGGTTGGGGTTTGCGGCGGGAGGGACTTCAGCTTAACGTAAGAGCCACATAGAATAAACATCAGATGTTTGAGAGCCACAAGACATAAACAAATATTAGTAACAGTAAAGGTTTCCCTTGCTCGAAAGCCAGTCCAATCCGACTCTAGGGGGCGGTACTCATCTCCCTTTCCAAGCCGAAGAGCCAGCGCTGTCCGAAGACATCTCTGTGGTCATGTGGCCATTTTTTATTGAAAAAATATGCACATTTGTTTTGTATTAACATTAAATTGATAACTTTAGATGGGAATGGAAGGGAGAAAGAGACAGGGAAAGAAAGAAAGGTGGAAAGAAAGAGGAAAGAAAGCAAATACACGGGGAGGGGGGGAGGGAGAGGTGGAAAGAAAGTAACTTTAAATGCATCCTCTAAGCTTCCCCCTGCCCCCATGCGGGCTAGCTTGGCTTTGGAGATGGGATTTAAAGAGACAAATGCCTTCTCCAAGTTAAAGTTGCTTTCTTTCTCTGCTCCCCCCCCCAACCCTACAGAGGGAGGAGAACACTGGCTGGGGAAGGGAAGACCGATTGGGGAGGCATGCCTTCCCTTCACTTCTCCAGCTGCCCTGCCGGGAGCCACACAATATGTGTGAAAGAGCCGCATGTGGCTCCCGAACCACAGTTTGGCCACCCCTGGTATAAGACCATAGAGTCCACCTTCCAAAGCAGCCATTTTCACCAGGGGAACTGATCTCTGTATCTTAGAGACTAGTTGTAATTCCTAGAGATCTCCAGCCACAACCTGGCAACTGGGAACCTTACTGTCAGACCAATCTTTAAAACCAGAAACGTGGGGGGGAAAGGGAGCATGCCCTCCTGAGGTAACGGATACACCAGAGGTGCCCAACCATTCTGAGCCTTCAGGCACCTTTGAGATCCTTACACAGTGTAGTGGGTGCAGCCACAAAATGGCTGCTACAAAATGGCTGCCTGCGGAGGTGGAGCCAGCCACAAAATGGCTGCCACAGCTTACCTTCAGTCATACAGTGACTGAAGCAATGTTTTGAACAATCAAATTTCCAGTGGCCAGTCAGAAATGCTGTCGGGCAAAAAACCTAACTGGCCCCTCCCACTTTCTAAAAAAAACCCCACTTGGTGGGTACCAGTAAAGGTGTTGGTGTTCATCATGGCATCGACAGATACCCCATTGGGTAACCTTGAGATAGACAATAGTCACAGCCGATCCGCCATACATTTGTCTGATGCTATTTTAAAGCCATCCTAAACAAGTGGCCGCTACCACCTGTCTGGCAGTGAATACCAGAAGTGTGAAGAAACGTTTCCCTTTTGCCTATCCTCTGTATACTGCTGATATACACAGTTGCCACGTCTGCAGTGCTCTAGGAATTCCTTCCATCTCTATGGCCTTTACTGTGGAGATTTGGGGGGATTCCTAGAGAGTCTCTATGAAGTGATGTCTCTTCTGGATGATCCCTTCCACATCTTGTGCTCCCTCAACTGTTCAGGCTTGCTGGAACTGTGCTGGCCACCCTACAACTGGCTTTTCATTCCTCTTTCCCCGCCCTCCAACAATGTGACGTTCTGTGTAGAGTCAAACCTATGTTTCCTGAAAAGTGCAAAGGCAGCGTTCCTAAGACTATCCCCTGACGGCAGGCACACCTGCTACCTTGCATTATTCAGGGATGGGTAAGCATTGGAACATCTCAGATGCTGATCCATGTGTCTCCTATAGATGGTCACTCTTTGTTTCAGCAGCCAAGAAAACATGGGCTAGAGATGCGTCTGAAGAGGGCGACAATAGTTTCCTTGATTAGTGCTTTTGTGGGGGGTATATTTGTTTTAATGTTGATGTCTGTAATTTTGTTATATGGGTCAGACAGTAACGGCCTTTTGCCGTAGTCAATAAACATTTATCGTATATTGCTGATCCATTTCATTTGGCGTAGCGGTTAAATGTGCGGACTCTGATCCGGGCGAACTGGGTTTGATTCTCCACTCCTCCGCTTGCAGCTGCTGGGTGACCTTGGGCAAGCCATAGTTGTGTCAGAGCTGTTCTCTCAAGGACAGTTCTGAAAAGAGCTCTCTCAGCCCCTCACAGGGTGTCTGTTGTGGGGAGGGGAAGGGAAAGGAGTTTGTAAGCCTCTCTGAGACTCTGAATGAAAGGCGGGGTATAAATCCAGTCTCCTCCTCCTCCTCTTCTTCTTTCTCCTCCTCCTCTTCTTCCTCCTCCTCCTCTTCTTCTTCTTTCTCTTCTTCCTCCTCCTCCTCTTCTTCTTCCTCTTCTTCCTCTTCTCCTCCTCCTTCTCCTCCTTCTTAACTGATCTTGGATTCTAGTGTTATAGGAAGCAGGGGAAGGGCAGAGGAAGTGTTGCTTCAAAACCTAACAGGTCGTTATGTAATATAAGTTTGGATGCTTTACCAGGGGAGGCGGAGAGGGGATATTTAAAGAAATCATCACTTTGCAGTGCCTGCCTCCCTTCTCCGCTGTTGACAGTTTGAAATGGCTGTGCTCTAATTTAGCAAAGAGATTTCACGGAACGTTATCACGCTGTCAGCGCAAACAGTGCCCACAGGAAAGAGAACACCAACAGCCCCCTGGTGATAGGATCCTGGCTGTCCATATCCTGAGTGCCTAAAAGATGGGAGAACATTAGAGTGCTCCTTAGCTTGGATTGACCGTGTCCTTGATTCTAGTTCTTGTGCTGTATTTTACCCCAGCTGAAGTCTGGTCTTGACATCTTTCCACCCAAGCAATATTGATGCATATCCCTTGCCCTGAGCTGGTGTGTACTTACACATGTGTTGTGTGCTTATGTAGACATAAAAGCATGTTCTTTTGTTGTGCCGCCTCCCCGAGTTAAAATCCAGCCTCCAACGTTAGCAGCGACTTGGGGAATCTGTAGATTTTTCTGATTGCTTCAGCCCATCCTGTGTGCAAGTGTGTGTGTAAGCGTGAGCGAGTGATCTAAGGCGTGCATGAGAAGGAAGTTGAGTCAGTCTGGTTTCTTAAAGAGGAAAAAAAGCTTTTACTGCTATAGATTCAGCCAGAGGACAAACAGAGAAAATAGCTATCAGTGACTACCGGTTACAGATCTAATGGAAAGAACAGAAACCCAGGTCTAAGCTAAACTTTAAAAATGCAGAATAATTATCTCTGACATCCCCTCTGGACGTCTGTGGAACAGATGCACTGCCAGATCCCCTCCTTCTCCCTGCAAAGAGAAGTCCTGCTCCCAGGGTTTGTATAAAGCATTTGAATAAAGGCTAATGGATGTTTCGACCTTTTAATCGTTTCTGCTTTTAGTGGGCAGGAAGCCTCTCCCAGTCCAGGCGTAGAGGGGACTAGCCCAGTGTAGGAAGGTACACCCCAGTCCCCCCTCCAATCAAACTAGTGCACATGTCTCCATACCTGGATAATGTTTTACAACAGCTATCTGTCTTGCCTCCCTGGCAGGTAGGCAAATGATTATCTCACTGCAGAAACCTATCTCCTTTTCTGCTTCACCTCTCTGTGCATTTTATGGCTCTGTGCCCTGGGAGAGATATATGTCTGTCAGGATCCCAGGAACTCCCCTGTGCACTTCAAAGGGCATTGCATCTCCAAGTCACTATATTCCTCAACACATGTATATACATGAAGCTGCCTTGTACGGAACCAGACCCTTGGTCCATCAGAATCTACTGTCTGCTCAGGCTGGCCAGTGGCTCTCAGGCAGAGATCTTTCTGATCACCTCCTACCTGATCCTTTAACTGGAGATGCCAGGGGTTGAACCAGGGACCTTCGGTGTGCCAAGCAGATGCTCTGCCATGGAGCCGCGGTGCTAGTTTGGTGTAGTGGTTAGGAGTGTGGACTCTAATCTGGGAGAACCGGGTTTGATTCCCCACTTCTCCACATGCAGCTGCTGGCGTGACCTTGGATCAGTCACAAGTTCTCTCAGAGCTGTTCTCCCAAGAGCAATTCTCAAAAGAGCTCTCTCAGCCCCACCTTCCTCATGGGGTGTCTGTCGTGGGGAGGGGAAGGGAAGGGAGATTGTAAGCCACTCTGAGAATCCTTTGGGTAGTGAAGGGTGGGGGTATACAGCCAATCTCTTCTTCTTCTCTCTTCCTCAACTGAAGACTGTATTATTGTCTTATATCATGTCCCTGAAAGGACGCTGCATTCTTTGGACAGCAACATGCTGGAAGTCCACGGCCCTAAGGATATCCGGCTGTCCTCAACCAGGGGCAGGGCCTTTTTGGTCCTGGCCCCAACTTGGTGGAACTCTCTGCCAAATATCACCAGGGCCCTGCAGGACCTTATGCAGTTCTGCCAGGCCTTTGGTTGAGTACAGCAATGGTTTTCGTCTCGGCTGGCACCCTCCTCTGCTTTCCGTGCTCGTTCCAACCTCTTCCTCCCCCCATCCACGAAGCGGCTGTCAGTTTGTAATACTGGATCAATTAATAAGTGCTAGTATCAGCCATCTGTCCTTTAAAATGTATTCTAATATGATTTATTTATTTTTTTTACCTGGCCAGTGTTCTTAAAGTTACTGTACATTGCCCAGAGCCCTGCGGTAGCAGGGATGGGGCGATTCATAGATTTGATAAATACATATATCTAAGTAAATGCCATTAGGCTTAGACACCTTGAGAGTAACCTACCAGGAAAACTGGTGATGGTGGGGCCGTCACTCCAGCAAATTTTCTCGGTTTCGGCTTCATGGGCTTGAAAAATCTCCGCTCATATAGTGTTGCAGAATTGTTCAGAATGGGAGGGACTCACAGGAAGACAGTATTTCTGAATGGCTTTAGGGGAGAGATGGTAGACCCACCGTACTGACCTAGGCGGGAGAGCGGCCCAGTCACCAGCCCTGGTGTGAGATCCCTGTGCTGAAGGCCAAACTAGCCATTATGACAGTTGCCATATTTGTTCACGTATCTGCCTGACTGATTATGGGTGGGATGGGTGTGTGTGTTTGTGCCATCAGAAGTTGTGTTGGTGCCCCATGCTTTTGCAAGTTGACTCAGTTGATAATGGTGGTGATGGAAAGTGCTGTCAAGTTGCAGCTGACTTACGGAGACTCCCCCCCCCCCCGGTAGGGTTTTTAAAGGCAAGAGATGAACAGAGGTAGTTCGCTATTTCCTGTCTCTGCATAGCGATCCTGGACTTCCTTGGTGGTCTCCCATCTAAGTACCAGCCAGGAATGACCCTGCTTACCTTCTGACAAGATCAGGCTAGCCTGTGCCATCCAGGTTGGGGAGACACATCCAAAGCACTCTCACAATGATGCTGTTTGCTCATCCCAGCTCCCACTCATACCTGGTTTGTGATGAACCACCTTTTGCACACTAGGGTTGCCAAGTCTGGGTTGGAAAATACCTGGGGACTTTGGGGGTGGAGCCAGGAGAAGGTGGGGTTTGGGGAGGGGAGGGGCCTCAGGATGGTACAATGCCAGAGAGCCCACCCTCCAAACAGCCATTTTCTCCAGGGGAGCTGATCTCTGTCAACTGGGGATCAGTTGTAAAAGCGGGAGATCCCCAGGCCCCACCTGGAGGCTGGCCAACCCTATTGTACACATCAACTGGTTTTCCACTCTCTTCAGTTGAGTGTCTCTTCTTCAGAACTTCCTGCTGCGTGCTGAAGTCAAATCATATCTCAGTTGATGGAATCTGTGTGATGGAGAGGGGCTGGTAGCTCAGAGACAGTGTATCTTCTGTGCATGCAAAAAGTCCCAGGTTCCAGTGTACTCAGAAGTACCAGGTAATAAGTGATGCGGAAGATCTGGGAACACGCAGAGCTAGTGAGAGTGAGACAGTGTCGGGGTAGATGGACCTGTGGTCTGACTCATAGAATCCTAGGATCACAGAGTTGGAAGGGCCCCTACAGGCCATCACGTCCAACCCCCTGCTCAATGCAGGATCAGCCTAGAGCAGTGATGGTGAACCTTTTGGAGACCGAGTGCCCAAACTGCAACCCAAAACCCACTTATTTATGGCAAAGTGCCAACACAGCAATTTAACCTGAATACTGAGATTTTCGTTTTAGGAAAAACAACTCATACATTAACATCTTTTGTCTTAAAAGAAAAACACAATAACGGAGCTTTCAATGATACAAACAAGTTTTTATTGAAAGGTAAAAGTTTGCACTTGGCATGCTTTTGAACAATTAATGTGATTTTTGCTGTCCAATCTTGCGAACTCTGTGCTGGGGTGATGCCGTGCGTGCCCACAGAGAGGGCTCTGAGTGCCACCTCTGGCACGCGTGCCATAGGTTTGCCACCACTGGCCTAGAGCATCCCTGACAAAGGCTTGTCCAGTCATTGCTTAGAGACTGCCAGTGAGTTCTATGGAAGGAATGTATTCATATGGTTCACCGTGGAATGGGGGAGTAAAGACATGTAGCCTGTTTTCTGTGGCCACCATACGGAGACACAGCCCTATAGTTTCTGAGAAACGTTCCAGTGTCTTAGTGAATCCCCCCTTGTATCCAAGACAACATCGGTCACCTCACTGACAAAGCGTCCTCAACAACTAGGAACCCAATTCTAAGTGTGCATTAATTGTCTCAGAACATATCCAGACGACTGAACCATTGTTGCGCCTCAGAGGGACGCGTGTAAGCAAGGAGCCAACAAAATGGCTGCAGCCATTAACTCTCTCTCCTTTTGTTATTTTACTTTTCCATTACATTTTAGATAAAAACTCAAGTATGTTCCAGGCTAGTAGGCTATAGCCACGAGAGGGGAATACGAGACTCCAGTGAAATATTGAACGCATAATAGGGGAAAGTGCGCGGAATGAAAATGAGGAGATAAGGTGGCTACGCGGGGCCGTTGCAGAATAAAATCCATGACCAATGAGTTACTGGGGAGTGCTCGAGTATTTAGGTGGCAAAATTGCTCAGGCAATGAAGGAGATATGACAGGGAACTCTCCCTCTGTCTGTCGCTCTTTCTTCTGCCAAGGACGTATTCTTTGTTAATATGACTTTGAATTATTGGAACATAAGCCAGCTGCTTCTCGATTTTCAAAGTGTATGGTGGGCCCTCCAAACAGAACATTATAGCATAGAGGATAGGGGCGGAATGAGATTTTGAGATTCCATCCTGTCTGGCATTAATCTGTCTTCTGGGTGGCGCGGGGAGATAGAGCGGGCTGGGTAACCAGAGGACAAACCCCAGTTGTCATGGGGTTTGGCCCTCACATCAAACGTTGCGGTTTCAATGAAATAAATTTGCATCGTTAAAATATTAGTAGCCCATGACATGGAGGGTGGGGAAGAATATTGGTGGGGGCTAGAGAAGAGAGAGAAAGAGTGACTGTCTGTCTGTCTCTCTGTGTGTAAAGAGATGTCAAGTTGCAGCCATCTTCTGGTGACAGTATAGGATTTCCAAGGCAAGAGACGCGCAGAGGTTCTTTGCCATTGCCTCCCTCTGCACAGCGACCCTGTAATTCTTTGGTGGTCTCCCATCCAAATACTAACCAGGGCCGCCTCTGCTTGGCTTCCATGGTCTGATGAGACCGAACTACCTAACTGGCACATTTTTTACTCTGCCTTCGCTCCAAAAAGTGACACAGGTAGGTGTCCCCTCCTCCATTTTATCCTCAGGAAAACCAAAAACAAAACCTGTGAAGCAGACAGCACTGAGAGGGAGACCTTCACGGAAGGGTGGGGCCTGGAGCCTGGAGCCTGGTTCTCCAGCCAGTATACCTCCCTAGCTCCCCCACACTGTGGGGCAGGGGTGTCAAACATTAGGCCCAGCGGCTGGAACCTTTTGAAAAGACAAGGGAGGGCACAGCAGGCTGCCGGGGGGGGGGGGGGGAGTGGGTGGAGCCACTCCTTCTGTGGCTTCAGCATGGTGGGACAACCTTGTCTGCAGTAGTCAAGCAGCATGGGAGCGTCTGCCCAGTGCTGCAGTGCTGGAACTCCAGTCCGCCCATGCGGGTTTTCCTCTGCACCCCCTTCCCAGCCCATGGGGCCTTGCAGTGAGGACTCATCGATTCGGAGCTTGCCAGCTGCTGTCCTTTATGCAGTTTAATCTCTGGTACCTGGCACTATGTTATGGCACACATGGCCCAGCCGGACAAAGTGGCATTTATGTCAGATCCGACCCTCATAATAAATGAGTTTGACACCTCTGCTGTAGGGTAATGGGCAGGCAGTTGGAACACTTTGCATTAAGCAGATGTGGTATAATGTGCTAGGAGCCTGGCCTTACTTACGCCAGTTGCTGGTCAGAAGTGCAGCATTTTATACCCGAGGCACTTCTGGCTCTAGACCAAGCCCTTGCTGTCTTTCTCTCTGTACTTTTATCTTGACCTACTACATCCAATCCCAGGAGTTCAGTTCAGGGGCCCTGGATTTGGGCATGGGGCCGCGGTGGCTCAGAAGTTAAGATGCTGAGCTGCAGACCGGGAGGTCGGTAGCTCGGCAGTTCGAGACCCGAGTGCCGCATGATGGAGTGAGCCCCCGTCTCTGGCCCCAGCTCCTACCAACCTAGCAGTTCGAAAGCAAGAAATTGCAAGTCGATAAATAGGTACCGCTTCGGTGGGAAGGTTACAGCGTTCCATGTGCCTCAGCGTTTAGTCATGCCAGCCACAGGACTACGGAAACGTCTTTGGACAGCGCTGGCTCTTTGACTTGGAAATGGAGATGAGCACTGCCCCCTAGAGTCAGATTCGGCTGGCTTTCAAGCAAGGGAAACCTTTAACCAGGGCTTCAGCCATAGATGGTCTATTATAGACTGCCTATAAGAAAGCATCAACAAGGGATAATTGTCTCTAGCTAAGTGGAGACCGAGAACAAACTCTTTTGCCCGCTGAGATGTAATAACTGTGTTCTGAGTCAATTTAAATACAACTAAAACTAAGTCCCTTTTTAGAAGATATTATTTGTCATCAAGCTGCAAGGTCTGCAGTATTTTTTTAAAAAAAAATAAAATAAGCCATTTCTAGAAAAAAAAATAGTGTTTCGGAACAAGCTTTCTTATCAGCCTGTTTTGCAATTAATTTAATCTTGTTTCCGTTATTTCCCCAGTATTTCTTCCCCCCATCTCCTCCATTCTACTGAACTTCATTACATTTGCAAGAACATTAACTTAGCGTTTCTGGATAGAAGTAAGATGATTATCAGTTAATTTAATTATGTTTCTGCATTCGGTCATTTAACAATACGTCTGCCATTGTTGCAATACAGCCCTTTTTCCTCACCAACCTCTGCCCACCCAAAGAACTGTGCAGGAAATCATCTTCATTCCTGAGTAAAGTATCCTTTATCTGAGGGAAACTCTGACAACTGGTTGAGATACAGCATTTTTACATATCTAATCGAACTGTTATCGCCATCATTGTGTCGCCGGCTCTTTGCAGGCATTGTAGGGCTTTCTTCAAAGCCATCCAGGGTTGATTTAATTAAGAAATGGAATGGCATATTCCAATAATTACGTGGATGATGGCTGCTTCTTGTGTTGATAGCTTTTTTCTACTTTCGTTCGGTTTGCAAACAGATGTTTTGTTTTGCATTGGGCGGGGGGGGGGGGGGAGCCAACTTTTGACCAGTATCTGGCTTCAGTCCCAACTGATATGTCTCCTGGTACAAGGACTTCTGCTTGCACAGTGTGATTTCCCTCTCTCTCCTCCCAAAGTCCACTGAAATAATAGTCGAGACCACTGACCATCTGGGAGTGGAAAGGGCTGTCGAGTCACAGCTGACGTACGGGTGACGCTGGAAGATGTCCAAGGCAAGATACCAGCTGTATCATGCATATTTTCTTCTTAGTCAACTCTAGTTTGTGCATGCCTTTTACACCAGGAAGATGAAGATCCTTAATAATGTTTTTGTTGATGCTCAGTATATTGCCTGCGGCAAAAAGAATTGTATGGAAATTAGACATTTGATTTAAAGATCAGTGGGCTAGTATTGTTATGTTTTTATGCTAAGACTAGGGTGTCCTGGCCAAGGTACAGTGAAACCCCACAGCAGATACTAGAATTCGAGGGCATCCAGTGAAGCTGACGGGAAGAAGATTCAGGACAGACTGAAGGAAAACTTCTTTACACATTTAGAGTCCATCGGCACCTTTAAGACCAACAAAGTTTTATTCACAGTATGAGCTTTTGAGGGCATGCACACTTTTTTTTTGCAGATACTTTTGAGTGTGCATGCCCATGGAAGCTCATATCTTGAATACAACTTTGTTGGTTTTAAAGGTGCCACCAGACTCGAAATTTGTTCTGTTGCTTCAGACCAGCATGGTTAACTACCTGGATCTACCTCTTTACCCAGCTACTGATTAAAATGTGGAATTCTCTGGCAGAGGATCTAGTGATTGCCACAGGAACAGACACCTTTAAAAGAGGATTAGATAGATTCGTGGAGGACAGGTCTATCAGTGGCTACTAGCCATGTTGGCTAAAGAGAACCTCCAAATTCAGATGCAGTCATCCTCTGAATCCCAGTGCCAGAAGGAAATATAAAGGAAGGCCTTGGCCTTTAGGCCCTGTTGTTGGCGCTCCAGAGGAACTGGTTGGCCACTGTGTGAGACAGGATCCTGGACTAGCTGGACCCTCACTGGTCTGATCCAGCAGGGCTCTTCTGATATTCTTATCAGGGGAAGGCCTCGGTCTCTATGCTCTGTTGTTGGCCCTCAGGAGCTGGTTGGCCACTGTGCGAGACAGGATGCTCCACTAGATGGACCCCTGGTCTGATCCAGCAGGGCTCTTCTGATGTTCTTATCAGGGGAAGGCCTCGGTCTCTATGCTCTGTTGTTGGCCCTTCAGAGGAGCTGGTTGGCCACAGTGTGAGACAGGATGCTCCACTAGATGGACCCCTGGTCTGATCCAGCAGGGCTCTTCTGATGTTCTTATCAGGGGAAGGCCTCTATGCCTTGTTGTTGGCCCTCCAGAGGAGCTGGTTGGCCACTGTGTGAGACAGGGTGCTGGACTAGATGGACCAAACTCTCAAACTTCGGGAAACAGAGAGGAACAAGGAAGCTGAAGCAAGTGGGCAGGAAGTGGTGGTGCTGAGGGAGAACTGCAAGGATATTCTTCATAATGCCAGTACCAGCCTTCAAGAAGGCATCGTTGCCATAGTCACCTGAAGGCTCCTCACCTTAAAGAGCCACATTCATCAGAACCTTCAGTGGCAGGACCCTTGTTTTTCCACGTAAGCATGTTCCTGTGGGGTAACTCAGGATTACTCGTGTGCAGGATAAAACTGAACTTGCCATAACAAACTCTTTTGTTCGTATACTCAGTGGTGGGTATATCTGCAGTTCCTCGACACAGTGAATGAAGATGAAGGCAGGGAATACCTAGGATTATTGAGGCAAGCCCTAACCTAATTATCTGTGCTGAAATCTGAAACTTGTTTGAAAGGATGTCCACTCTACATGGCAAGAAATTTGATGAGGATAATTTCCCTCCAGATTTTCCTCGAGCACCTTGGAAGCACGTTCATGATTGACATTTTAGAAATTAAAAAGAAGTTTGACCTTCAGGTGCTTAATATCTCATCCCTTATCGATAATAGCTTTTTATACGCTTTCTATCATCAACTTTCATCGGCTGAATTAATGAATTAAATTTATGTGCGAGGGGAAAGGCTGCAAGGGTTAACATCTCTATGGTTTAAAAAATATTTGGGGGCTACAAATCACCCTTCTTTGGAAGGTGTAGCCATAGCTAGGTTGGGTGCATAAATTGGGACAGTGCATTTCCTTGTTGTCCATAGCATATAAAATGTAAAACAAAACAAAGAAGAGAAGAGATTGGATTTATACCCCGCCCTTCACTACCCAAGGGAGTCTCAGAGCGGCTTACAAACTCCTTTCCCTTCCCCTCTCCACAACAGACACCCTGTGAGGCAGGTGGGGCTGAGAGAGCTCTGACAGAAACTGCTCTTCTTTTCAAGAACAGCTGTGCCAGAACTACGGCTGGTCCAAGGTCATCCAGCAGCTTCGAGTGGAGGAGTGGGGAATCAAACCTGGTTCTCCCAGATTGGAGTCCGTGCACTTAACCACCACACCAAACTGGCAAAACAAAAGGCAGTGTGCTTCTGTGACTGATAGAAGTTGTCTCCACATCCAATAAGTGTGTGAACACTGGAATTAAACGGGGGCGCTTAAGCCATGATCATTCCTTTTAATTTGTTTGAGAACTATCCGTCAGCCTCTGCAGGGAGCTTCTTTCCGTACCGGTGCCTCATTGTAAACACAAATACATGCATCAGGTCACCATTTGCCATATGAGGAATGAGAGATAGCTTAGTGTAGTGGTGAAAGCAGTGACTCTAACATGGAGAACCGGGTTTGATTCCCCACTCCTCCTCCACGTGAAGCCTTCTGGGTGACTTTGGGCCCCTCACAGTTCTCTGGGAACTCTCTCAGCCCCACCAACCACACAACGAGACTGTTGTGAGGAGAGGAAAGGAAGGCAGTCGGGAGGCATTTTGAGGCTCCTTAGGGTAGAGAAAAGCAGAATATTTAAAATACTTCTTCATAATGAAAAAGGAACATTCCAGGGCCTCGGCAAAATGTCCATTGTTATGACCAGGAGGGGTTATGTGTGCATGTGGGTGGAGTTTTGCAAGGACTTCACTGCCGCTTCAAATTAACTTTGGCAAATAAAAGCCTGAGACAGGCTTTTCGGTCATGTGTGTCTGTATGAGGGGAGGTAAAGCAGCATGGTATAGCCCGATCTCGTTGGTTCTTGGAAGGTAAGCAGGGCCATTACTTGGAATGGAGACCACCAAGGAAGGCTCTTCAAAGGAAGGTAGTGGCAAACCGCCTCTGCTTCTCATTTGCCTTGAAAGCCCCTTGCTGGGGTTGCCTCAAGTTTTCAGGTAAGCAGGGCCAGTACTTGGAAGGGAGACCACCAAGGAAGGCTCTGCAGAGGAAGGCGATGGCCAACCACCTCTGCTTCTCCCTTGCCTTGAAAGCCCCTTGCTGGGGTCGCCTTAAGTTATAAGCTGAGCAGGGTCAGTACTTGGAAGGGAGACCTCCAAGGAAGGCTCTGCAGAGGAAGGCGATGGCCAACCACCTCTGCTTCTCCCTTGCCTTGAAAGCTCCTTGCTGGGGTCATCGTAAGTCGCCTGTGATGGTGCTTTACACGCGCGCGCACAAACACACACACATTTGTATGAGATTTTAAATATACTTCATGAGCTGAACTACACATATTTGATTGTAGGTTTAAAGGCCAAGAGGAACACACACATTTTTTGTGATTGTGCAGCTGTTATGCTAGTTTGTTTGGGACTGTGCTCCAATCTGTAAAGAAAGAGAGAGAGAGAGAGAGAGAGAGAGAGACCCCAATTCCCCGGCAAGGCAATTGAGTGGGGCAACAGAAAACAACCTCTGTATTATAGCCCTTGTGACAAGGATTGGATGAGTAGAGGCAGCTAAGGTAATTTTTCAGTACAAGGGTAAAAAAGATATGTCCAACAACATGTAGATTATTTTGGGGGGGCGAGTACAGGGATTTAAAAACAGACCTCTATTTTTACCGAGTACTTAGAATGCATATGTGTGTGTCTATACACACACACACGACTGATTTGGCACTACTGCTGAGCTGAGTCTTTCCTCCCCTCCCTTCCCTTCCCAATAATTCCTTAGACGGCTTTGACCTGTTGTATCTTGGTAAGTTCTCCAGCTCAGAGCTTGACAGGTGTCTGAGCACCCTTTCGCTTAGTGTGCTGCAGAAGTTCTCGAAGATAAGAAGCAGCTCTGATAGCTTATTCCTCTGTTGAGTCAATAAAGTTTGGATTTATTGCCCTCAGATGTGCTCTCTCACCATAGAGGTTATCTATCGTACCACCCAGTTAATGCAAACTTTGGAAAGGTTAAAAAAAAAATCCAAATACACAGCGTTTTCTTCCATGCTGCAGTGTTGTTTGTTGTCAGAATGTACATGGAAGCGGGGGGGGGGGGGTTGTCAGGTTTAAACTAAATTACTTTTCAGTTTACAAAAACACAGGCATACACAAAAATGTTACTGAGTTTGTAATTAATCAGTAGTCATTCACCATTTTGACATGAGCACTTCTGCGCACTCTTTATAACACTGTAAAACAACAACAATAACAATGGGTTTTCATAGCCCGGTTAAAATACAAGAAACCAAAACTGTATCCAGATTGGTCCCAACATTAGCCAAACTTTTTATTAATCTGACTGGGGCCCAAGTCCAATTGGATTTCAGTTGACCCTTTCAGATCTGCATCAGCTCAACTTCACAAATTGGGTGGCATTATACCCGCTTTGTAAAGGTAAAGATAAAGGTTTCCCTTGCTCGAAAGCCAGTCAGATCTGACTCTAGGGATGCAGGGCTCATCTCCCTTTCCAAGCCAGAGAGCCAGCGCTGTCCAAAAACGTTTCCGTGGTCATGTGGCCGGCATGACTAGACACTGAGGCACACGGAACGCTGTTACCTCCCCACCGAAGTGATACCTCTTTATCTACTTGCAATTTCTTGCTTTCAAACTGCTAGGTTGGCAGGAGCTGGGACCGGAGACGGGAGCTCCCTCCGTCATGCGGCACTCGGGTCTCGAACTGCTGAACTACCGACCTTCCGGTCTGCAGTTCAGCGTCTTAACCACTTAAGCCAAAACAACAACAAAACCCCCCAAAACAACACTGACTTTAAAGCTGTGTGTATGTGTGTGTGAGATAAGGTAGGATGGAATCCTCACAGATGAGAAGGCCCAGTTTTATTTTTAACAGCATTATGGTGGTAGTGCAAAGTGACGTCAAGTTGTGGATGACTTATGGCAACCCTTCAAGGGGCTTTCAAGGCAAGAGATGTTCAGAGGTGGTTTGCCATTGCCTGCCTCAGTGTAGCAGCCCTGGGCTTCCTTGGTGGTCTCCCATCCAAATGCTACCCAGGACTGACCTGCTTAGCTTCCGAGATCAGGCTAGCCTGGGTTATCAAGGTAAGAGCTACTGGGATGGGCAAAATAGGTATATAAGGACAACTTTTTAAAAAATCCAGAACAGATTTGCAGTTGGGCGGGGGGGCTGACAGAGTTTTTCTTCTCTTACTTGATGATAAACTGGCTAGTAGACCATCCAAGGTACGAGCAACGAGCTCTGATCACCACACCTCAGAAAGAAGAAGAAGAAGAAGAAGAAGAAGAGATTGGATTTATACCCCACCCTCCACTCCCCAAGGGAGTCTCAGAGCGGCTTACAAACTCCTTTCCCTCCCCCTCCCCACAACAGACACCCTGTGAGGTAGGTGGGGCTGAGAGAGCTCTTTCCCAAGCTGTCCTTGAGGGAACAGCTGGTATAGAGCTATGGCTTGCCCAAGGTCATCCAGCCAGGTGCAAGCGGAGGAGTGGGGAATCAAACCTGGTTCTCCCAGATTAGAGTCCGCACACTTAACCACTACACCAAACAAAATTATAGCATTGGAAAAAGTGCAGAGTAGGGCAACTAGGATGATAAAAGGGTTGGAACACTTCCCCTATGAAGAAAGGTTGAAGCACTTGGGCCTCTTTAGCCTGGAGAAATGATGACTGATGGGTAACATGATCAAGGTTTACAAGATTATGCATGGGACAGAGCAGGTAGAGAGAGAAGGAGTTTTCTCCCTTTCTCACAATACAAGAACTCGTGGGCACTCCATGAAATTGCTGAGCAGTCAGGTTAGAATGGATCAAAGGAAGCCCTTCTTCACCCAAAGAGTGATTAACATGAGGAATTCACTGCCACAAGAAGTGGTGGTGGCTACAAGCATGGACGGCTTTAAGAGGGGATTGGATAAACATCTGGAGCAGAGGTCCATCAGTGGCTATTAGCCACAAGGCATAGATAGGAACTCTCAGTCTGGGGCAAGTGATGCTCTGTATTCTTGGTGCTTGGGGGGGGGGGGCAACAGTGGGAGGGCTTCTAGTGTCCCGGCCCCACTGGTGGACCTCCTGAGGGCACCTGGTATTTTTGGCCACTGTGTGACAGAGTGTTAGACTGGATGGGCCATTAGCCTGATCCAGCATTGGCTTCTGTTTCTTACGTTTAGCTGCAGAAGGAAATCAAACACTCTGCCTTCTGGGCTGGAGATGAAGTGTGGGATCCAGGAAGTGTTGGTTATCTTAACTTTGGACTGCAGATCCTTAACTTTACCAACACAGCTGAGTGCTTAGAAGAATCTTGGCTGTGGAACTGACATAGTGCAGGGATCCCCAACCTTTCCTGGTTCCCGCCAATTTTTTTTTTTAAGAGAAAAATGGGCTTTTGCCCAGATGTGGCTTTTGCCCCACAAGGCTTTTGATCGGATGATGTAGATTTAATTGGTTGTGCAGATTTTTTAAAAAGTCTTGCTTTGGCATCAGCTGCTACCACAGCACAAGGATTTTCACTGTGTGACTAAAGGTAAGCGGCGGTGGCCATTTTGTGGCTGGCTTTGCCCCCTACGTCAGCCATTTTGTAGCTGGGCTCACCACACTGTGTGAGAGTTCCAAAAATGCTCACAGACTCAAAAATGTTGGGGGCCCCTGCTGCTGCTGCTGAGGAAAAAGCCTCTTGATGGATAACGCCACAGGAATGGACTTGTTAGACTGTTGCAGCAAAAAATAAATAAATCAAAATCTTTCTCTTACCTTAAAGACGAATGTGGGTTTTTTATTCTAGTATCAGCTTGGACGCAATGAAGGTCCAGCCTTACTCCTTGAAAGTCCATGCCAAAGTCTTCCTAGATTAGGATGCAATGCAGCGAAAGTCTGAGCTTGCCCTCATCTGAGTGTGTTTATTGCTCTCTCACCCCTTAAAATGAATTTGCATGAGGAGCTTGCAGAGGAAATACGCTTGTGTGTATAATTTAACATGTAATATACTTAACTCTCGGCAATACCCTGTTTTTATTATCTTGGCTATCAGACTTTCATCTGTTCTCACTCTGAATTTATGTTTTCTTATCTGCTGCTGCTGCAGGGCCTTTTGTTTAAATGGATGCCGCTTAGATTGTTTTTAGTCTAGCCCTTATTAAATCACCTTAAGCAGTCGGAAGGGTTGCTTCTTGTTTAAAGGCAAATGTTAGTGTCTCAGAAGAAGGAAAGCTGAGCTCTAAACACACAAACTATAATTGAACTTGTGGCGATTATCATTAGTAGCCATTAGTATTCCCTGCACATGTGTATACCGATGTTTGAGCATGGGGACTGATCCACCAATGGATTGCTGATCTTTAGTTTATTCACAAGTTCAGAACAATGGACACACACACACCCCGGGCCATAAAATGCCATAAAATATACAAAACATTAAAATGCCATAAAATATACGAAACATTAAAATTCAGTGTGTAACTTAGTAAACTTATACCCTGAAACTTTTGTTGGTTTCTAAGGTGCTACTACTGGACTCAAATCTAACAGTTTCATATACCTTCTGTTTATTTGGTTAAGTGAACAGGTGATGTTCCTGATGGGGTTATAGCGAGTTCCAGGGTAGCCCTGCTGGTCTGATGGAGTCCAGCTTCTAGAAGGTTTACGCTTCAGTAAATCGGTTGGGCTTGAAGGTGCCACAAGACTGTTTTATTCCTGGTGGCTTGTGCAGACGATCAGTTATGCTTTGGTTTGCAGTGGAGAACGTGTGTTTCTAGTAAAGTTCTTTAAAAACGAAAGCAAACTTAAAAAAAAAAAAAGAGTCTGACATTTTGTCATTCCAAACAGTTCAATACTTAGTCTAAATACCCACAATATCTGCTGCCTGAAAGCGCTGGTATTTTTCCAGTTTGTGTGGTACTTTGCTTCCATCTGCTGACCGATCTTGATACTGCAGTGCTGTCTCTCGCACACAAAAAGGCCGGCTTTGTTCTGCTGCTTCAGACCAACGTGACTACCCACCTAAGAACATAAGAGAAGCCAGACTGGATTAGGCCGATGGCCCCTCCAGTCCAACACTCTGTGTCACACAGTGGCCAAAACCCAGGGGCCATCAGGAAGTCCATCAGTGGGGCCAGAACTCCAGAAGCCCTCCCACTGTTGCCCCCCCCAATGCACCAAGAAGACAGAGCATCACTGCCCCAGACATAAGAACATAAGAGAAGCCTTGTTGGATCAGGCCAATGGCCCCTCCAGTCCAACACTCTGTGTCACACAGTGGCCAAAACCCAGGTGCCATCAGGAGGTCCATCAGTGGGACCAGAACTCCAGAAGCCCTCCCACGGTGGGCCCCCCAAGCACCAAGAATTCAGAGCCTCACTGCCCCAGACATAGGAACATAAGAGAAGCCATGTTGGATCAGGCCAGTGGCCCCTCCAGTCCAACACTCTGTGTCACACAGTGGCCAAAACCCAGGTGCCATCAGGAGGTCCATCAGTGGGGCCAGAACTCCAGAAGCCCTCCCACTGTTGCCCCCCCAATACACCAAGAAGACAGAGCATCACTGCTCCAGACATAAGAACATAAGAGAAGCCATGTTGGATCAGGCCAGTGGCCCCTCCAGTCCAACACTCTGTGGCACACAGTGGCCAAAACCCAGGTGCCATCAGGAGGTCCATCAGTGGGGCCAGAACTCCAGAAGCCCTCCCACTGTTGCCCCCCCCCCAATGCACCAAGAAGACAGAGCATCACTGCCCCAGACATAAGAACATAAGAGAAGCCTTGTTGGATCAGGCCAATGGCCCATCCAATCCCACACTCTGTCACACAGTGGCCAAAACCAAGATGCCCTCAGGAGGTCCACCAGCGGGGCCAGAACTCCAGAAGCTGTCCCACTATTCCCCCCCCCCCCAATACACCAAGAATACAGAGTATCACTTGCTCCAGACACAGTGTTCCTGAAAAAAAAAGCCAAGTGTTAGCTAGGAGTTGTTGGTAACGAGGTCCAGTAGGTGTGAGGCAAAGCGTTGGCTCCCAGATGCTCTCATTTCCACTGACAAAATATCCAAGGAATTTAGTAATGGGATCACAGTCTCCCAGTCCCAAAGCATCTTTGTCTTGTTGCTTTCTCTCCTGCTGGCCAGATTCATCAGGCCAACACAATTATTTATCAGTCCCTGGTACCTCCAGAATCGCAAGTCATAGGAAAGATCACTCCTAGAGAGCAACTTGCTATTCAGAACAGACCCTATTTAGTTAGATGTGTAATGATAACCACCTTGATGGAGAGGAAAGTGTTTGTCTGGAACAGGAGTCCCCACCCTTTTGGAGGCTATGGGCGCTTTTGGAATGGACTCAAATCCAAAATGGCTGTCACAGGTGGCAGAACCAGGGGTCCATTGGAGCAGGAGTGCACAGGAGCGCAGCTCCGGGAGTGAGGAGCCCAGGGGGCGGGCACATGACCAAGCCCCGCCCCCTCCTCGGCTTCCCCGAGCAGTGCAGAGGCGCAGCGCCCCGGGGAAAGCCCTGCTAGGGTCTTTATTGTTTTTAATGTTTTGTTTTAATATTGATAATTTTATCATTGTTCCTTTTATGACTGTGTGCTACTTTTCCAGAGACTTGCTCAAGGTGGTATATAAATTTTCTAAGTATACCATTTTTTATCTGGGCACATGGCACATAAGTACTGGAGAAATTTCACCAACCCTTCAGCAGCTTCCACCCCATCAGTTTGGTGTAGTGGTCAGGAGTTGGACTCTAATCTGGGAGAACCGGGTTTGATTCCCCACTCCTCCACATGCAGCTGCTGGTGTGACCTTGGGCCAGTCCCAAGTTCTCTCAGAGCTGTTCTCTCATGAGCAGTTCTCAAAAGACCTCTCTCAGCCCCACCTACCTCACAGGGTGTCTTGTTGTGGGGAGGGGAAGGGGAAGGGATGGGTGGTGCACATGTCCTGGGTATCTCAAGTCTACTTGAAACCTGGTGGTTTCAAGAGAGCAGGAAGAGAATGAGGGTGTGTTCTTTATGCTTATTTTTATTGCACAAAGTATTGGATGGGGAAGGGAATGGAGGAAAAGCAGGTCAGTTTCACTCACCTGTGGAGTGGAGCCTGAGGGGTGGGTGTTGCCTTCTGACACACTTCCGGTATGTTAGGGGGTGTGGCATATACAAATGACTTATGCAAATGGGTTATGCTAATGAGCTCCTGCACCTCTTTTTCTACGAAATGACCCCTGGGCAGAACCAAACACAATACTTCCTTGCGCACTTTGCAAAAAGGATCACAGATGGACAATTAAAATGAATGAATGAATGAATGAATATTCCAGTAGAGAGAAGTGGGGATAAAAAGGATGGAAGTTTAGAATCATAGAATCATAGGGTTGGAAAGGACCTTCAAGATCATCTAGTCCAAACACCTCCCCCTCCACGTCTTCAGGGACCAGTGTTCCACGCCCAGAAGATGACACAAAAACCTCCAGGATCTCCAGCCAAACGGGCCTGGAGAAAAAGTGCTTCCTGACCCCAAAGTGGCGACCAGCATTTCCCTGGGCGTGTAAGAAAGGGCCATGAGAACTAAGCACTGAGGCAACCCTCCCTGCCCTCCCTTCTCAGGATCTGCCTAAGTTCACAGGAGATCAGCATTGTTGTCAGATGGCCACCTACCCTCTGTTAGCTTGAAGGGAGAAATGAAACCACAAGTCTGGATGCTGACTAGTTTTCTTGATTCTTCAGCAGTAGCTGCTGCTAATGATGCACCTATAGAAAAGCCAATAGCAAGACCTCTGTTACAAAAGCCCCCCCCTTACTGGAAAGTTCAGGGGGAACTAGGGGAAGTAGCGCCAGGTGTGAAGAGCACCCACGTTGGGGGATCCCTGGTTTAGGATCTGGGATAGCCGTATAGTTCTGAAAACTGCATTTGCTTTTGTTGCTATTCTCATTTTCTCCTTGTGATATTGGCAGGCAAAACACTGTCTTTCAGGTCTTCCGTTTTGGGGGCGGTGGAAAAGAAAGTAGATCTAAAAGAGTCAAAAGTTCTGTGGTTTAAATATGGCGCAGGCATACACTGCTCTAGAAAGATAGTGTGCATTTTGCTTATACCTTGTAGATTTCTTTTTGTTAGTGGAATGGCTGGAAAAACAGAATAAAGGGTTATAAGGTTCAGACCGTCTTGGCTTGTAAAAGAGTCCATATATGGGATATCAAATCGTGGTTAAATCCTAGCTTAGAATCACATTTTTCAGGGGACAATCAGAATATTCAAGCATCACAGTCAATTGGAGCGCGGTGAAACCAGGAGTGTTTTTTAACGTTCCAGTCATGTTCCCTTTTGAGACCTGTGTTTAAAAGCTGTGTGCATCTGCTTTCCATTCAAGCAAGATGTTATGCCTTCACCACTATGAATGCAACAAAAATTCAGTGGGTCTTTCAAAAAAGACATACCTGTCTTGTTCTAGAGAATTATTTACCATTCCATGTTCAGGTTTTCCCATTAGGTTTCTCAGCGAGAGAGCCGGTTTGTCTCTGACCAGTTGTTCCATTTCATTTTTACAGGATACTAAAGTGGAGTGCAGCTCGTGTGTAGAAGCGGAGGACAGAAAAGTAAGTCCTTCATTTTCCTTTCTAGATAGAGGTCACAAAGGGGGGGAGAGTCTTTAAAAATGAATGCTGCTTCTTTCCCATCAAAGTTACTTTTTTAAAATGTATGAACGCTTGCTATCTGTGTGGGTTTTTCTAAAGAATTTTGGTGAGAACATTTATTTGCAAAAAGAAAAGGATAAAGGATTAGATTTCTCCCCCTCCCCCTTCTGACATCTTTTTCTGCTTCACACCACAGTTTGCAGGTAACTTGTCTCTTGAATAATGCTGTTTCATAAAGTCAGTACAATGTGCATTTATGGGCTGATACAGCTATTAGATGCCTTAATCGTTTTTTCTTTTTGTTAATAACGTTCTATCCTCTTCCCATTTTGCATCCAAATCCCTCCCTCCCCCCCCTTTTGATATTAGCCTTAAATGCAGCAAAATCTACACAAACAACAGCTGCAAACCACAGTTTGCAGTTTTCATCTGTAACCATTCGTGTAAACCGTGGTTTGAAGCTAACCATAGCTAAACTTGTGGGATGTTTTATGGTTCGTTGTGAAAAGGAGAGGGGAAGGAATATGTTGCAAGGTGGGGCTATAATTAGTCCCTCATTATTTGTTTCATCTCTTTTACTCATTAGTTAGGAATTCGGGGATGCAGTGCTGGAACAAAACTGTGCATTATTTTATATTCATTTAAAATACTTTATTTATAACTTTTTGATCTTACAACAATAACATATAAGAAGAAAATAACGAGAAACTGTAAAACCTTGGTATAATGTTACAGGTAATATTCAATGTATATATAACTTTTACGGAACTAGTAATAAGAACAATACTGTAATTTCAATGTATGTCCACAGTGAATACGTGACTATGCAAACAATATGAACACTATAGTAGGGTAGAATGTAAAATTAAAACAATGCTATGATTTCTTTGGATCTCGGAGGGACTGAAGGAACAGGGACAATGGATTTTGGAAGAGAGGCCTCAATATATGTTACTGTGTGTTATCATAAAAACAGAATTAAAGCTGTCCCGTAAAAGAGCATTTAGGGATATTATGATACTTCCCAAGCCAGTTGTTGTATTTCTAATGCATGTTTTGAAGGAGGGAAAAGAAGTGTTGATATTGTCAATTGTATAGGCTGTGATCTTCACAAGGTGCAAACTTTGCTTTATCCCCCCTCCCCTTTCTCTGCATGAGATGGTGGCGCCACTCGCCAAAGGAGCAGTCTCGAAATGGACTCAGGGTATTTCTTCTTTTGTACAACCAATTAACACTGATTAATACTAATACTAGTTAAATTTTGTTGACCACCTGCAGCGTTTTTCTCTGTATTACTATACAACACAAAACCCTGTAGGTGCTCAACAAACATTGTCCACCTTAGACATCCACTTGCCATGTTCCAAACAGGTCTTACCTGTGCTGCTTGCACCTGATATTCAAGAATTCAACCCCCTTCCCCAACCCAGGGAAAGGTGATAAAGATGGCATCTCTTGTTTTAATCATGTTACACCAGCGTTAATCAAATCTCAGCAATGGTGTCTCTCTCTCTCTCTCTTTAAGTTCTTGGGGCCGATTTCTAAACCACTCATCTCTCTGTAGTCCAAAAGTGAATAGTTACAAAACTGTGAATGGTTTAATATTTGCTTCCTGGTTTTAATTGAAAAAGTGCTCTGCACAGATAATAGGCACATTTCTGTAATTTAGCTTCCAGCAGCTCCTTCAAGCTAATTCTCGCCTGTTTGCTCAGTTTAAGAATATCAATGACAAAGTGTGGTTGAAGACATGGGTGGTGGGGGGGAGAGAAATAAGTTGGATACAAGCACCATTGTTTCTAATTGTTTCCTTTTGCTTTGCTGCTGTTTCTGGTCAAATAAAATTTTTCAGGTTGTCACAAAACACTGCAAAACCAACCAACACCCCCCCCCCCCCCCCCGGACAGTGGATTATGCATTCATTGATACAACTTTCGTTTCTTTTTATTTCTTTTTTAATAGTGAAATGATAGGGTATTATTGACAGGAGTAATTAACACTCAAGCAGTTACAATAGTTTTCAGGCATACGACAATAGCACCAAATAACAGAAAGCCCACGTTAAGTTGCAGATAGTCCAACCACCTAAACACAAATGAACGCTGAGCAATGTGTATCACTCAAGAAGGGAGAAGCAAGAGGCGTAATAAAGCAGAGCAAGAAGGATATGAAAAAAACAACATATATGAGACACATATACTAATTTGCTGAATTAACAGTGGAGACTGGTAACTGGGAGGAAGATCCTAGAAGAGGACTTCTCAACGATTTCCTGTGTTCCACCACTTGCAACATCCCTCATTTATTCTGCATATGCTTGGTTTGTAGTGGCTTTCTGGACTCATGTTTTCCTCAAAGCTACATCCTCCAAATTTATTTTCTCCAACCCCAGATGAATGAAAGCTGGTTGCAATTTATTTATTTATTAGATTTATACCTTTTGCAGTTCCGCAGGGCCTGCAAGACGGAGCTCTTCTGCCAGGCTTTTGGGGCCGCCACTGGGGGAAATGGCCACGGGTAACTGGCCATCTAAGTTACTGGTATATCTGTAGGTGGTTGCCTCCTGGCTGTGGCGGATGTAGTTGCTGCCCTGGCGCTGGATTTGTAATTGCCACCATTTTTTAGTGGTCTGTGGTTGTATTGTAATTTATTATATTCTGTATGTATCAATTTTAATTGTTGTGAGCCGCCTAGAGCCGCCTGTGCTGGCTAGGCGGGATATAAATCCAAATAAATAAATAAATAAATTATACCCCGCCCTTCTCACCAAAGCAGGGTTGTCATTAGTACTACTTTCATACAAACAAAAACGCTTCCCAGCTCTTCTATCCGTAACATTTTCATTTATAAAGGCATGATCCTTCCCCCTTTAGGGGGGGGTGGGGTGTAATCCCCCAGTGTCATCCAAAACTCATCCGCTCTCTCTTTAATGTGTCAGTAAAGGCTATATGTGCTTTCTAAAACACTGCTGCCAAGCCTTTTGCTTCCTGTATGAGATAATTAACAAAGAATTGTGGTGCATAGTACGACTCTTGTTTGCTTTTTGCTGAAAACGTGAACAGAATGTGAGAAAATCTGGGCCATTTGAGGGAATTGCTTTCCAAAATAAGTGATGTCAAAATGGCTTTCGGAGATGAATTTGATATGTACAACTTGTTCCAAGTAAAACTGGCGCCTGACATTTCGGAGCCCGGCTTCGTATCATGGTGTGATAAACACACGTCGATACCTGTGAGACAGGAGGATGTTTCCACTTAAAGAGGTATAAGTGGGGGATTGAATCAGAATTCTAATACCGGTGAGTTATATAACTCGTCTTACATTACAGCACCATCACAAAGTTCAGTTCACTTTCCGCGGGTTCAAAATGCGCCAAAGTATTTCATTGACTGCTTTCAAAATTGCTTCTGAAATTGCTTTCAATACTTCCCATTGTAACCTCGATCAAAAAATTTTATTAGATTTTTGTAATGCTTTATGTGAGTAAAGGTGCCCCAGAGTTCACACGGATGAAAGGAGTAATACTTTGGCACAAACCAGCTAAAGTTAAGCATCCCCCCCTCCTTGATTCCAGTACAAGAGGTTTAAGCCACACGTTCACGCTTCCGTTTCGGGCGAGAACTTGGAAGTGGTGGACTTGGATTGGGTAGTGTCCATAACTCCTGGGAAAAGGAATTGCATTTTATTTATATTAATAGGTACAAAAGCTGCTGTTGATGAAGCTTTTGATTGAAAAGGACCTTCCCTGTTCCCTGCTTTGTGACTTGTTGCTAGGTTGATTCCCGTAACTGTTTTCTGAAGCCGCAATAATAGTGGTGCGTTGGTGAAAGAAAGGGCTTTCAAGCTGCAGCTGATTCATGGAGGCCCTGAGTAGCAATCCTGGGTTTCCTTTGACAGTTCCTATCCAAGCACAAACCAAGGCATGCACAGTCTTGTTTTTAAAACCCCGCTCCCCCTACGTAGAAGGGACTCCAGGTTAAATTGCTTAATATATGGGTCCTGCCATCTTGTTGAGCCTTCTGGAAATTTCCAATAAGAAATGTTTTACCATGGGGTGCTGGTACCAGTCACAAAATGCCCGGAGTTTCCAAGCCAAGCACCCTCCTATGATTTAATTATTTGTTCATTTATTTGTTTGTTTGTTTAAACTTCTAGCCCTGCATCACAAGGCTCAGGGCAGGCAACAAGTTAAAAACAATTATCATAATTCTTGATTAAAACAATTTAACATAACAGCAGTCAAAGATAAAATCAGACGCTGACATGACGTAGGCACTGATACAATTTATCCCGATGAGGTTGTGAAAACTGTGTGTTTGTGAAAGCTGGAACACAGTGCAATGAATAGTGGGGAGGAGGGCTGGGGGAGGCCAAATTAGATGGAAACTTCGCTGCCTGGCGGAACGTTTCTGTGTTTCTAACTGGCTGCCCCTTATAGACACACAGGTATAGACACGCCCGGTTAGAAACACCTGCTTTCTTTCCATCATTCTTCTGAAACTCCACTGAGGTGTAGGAGAAAAAAAAAGCCGGACTAATCCCTTTGCTTTGAGGAATAAGCATTATTTTACACCAACGTCGTCCGAAAAAAGGTATTTTGGACAGGGCCATTTGAATTGAGTTTCCAGGACACATTGGAAACTGCAGATGGAGAGGCATGGCTGATTTCTTCACCCCACACCCACACTCAGGCAAAACAGTGCTTTGACAGGGCTTGCTGCTCCATCTGGTTGTTCAGTCTGCTTTAACAGTTTGACCTCTGAGGTTTTGTCCTTCACCTTGCATCAGCTTCTTACCTGATGGATGGATGAGCAGGTGTTCTCATACATTGATCCTGGAACACCTTGCTGGGCTGAGGGCTAGTTCTGCCACTGTAGTGTCTCAAAGGTTTCAAGAAGCACACACTGCCAGATGACCTTACAACACGCTGTGTTGATAGTGCTGGAGGATTATTTTCAGTAACACACAATGATTTTTTTAAGAGAAATCTGAGGTTAGACTCTTAAAGTGAATATACATGTAGATGCACTTTTTAATATAAAATTTTGCTTTGATAGTTAAGTGAAGGTGCCACAATCTGCCTTGAATTGTGGGCCAGGATATTTTAATTTTACTCTCTATTAATTTTTAGCTAACGTGTTTTAATTGTTGTATTCTCTTTATTTTTCACCTCTGGACTCTTAATTTAACTTTAGGTTTTACCACCCTTTGGTCATATGCAATCAGTCTCTCCCCCACTTATGACGTTGGGTCAACCATAAATTCTCTCAGAGCTGTTCTCTCAAGGGCAGTTCTCGAGAGAGCTCTCTCAGCCCCACCTACTTCAGAGGGTTTCTGTTGTGGGGAAGGGAAGGGAAAGGGAATGTAAGCGACTCTAGACTCATTTGGGTAGTGAAGGGCAGGGTATAAATCCAGTCTCCTCCACCTCCACCTCCTCCCCCAGATTTGTTTAAAAATAGGCATTAGCCAAACTTGTTAATATGCACTAACTAACCAACTTGTATTAGCTGGGAGATGATGATGATGAAGAAGAAAAGAGATTGGATTTATACCCCGCCCTTCTCTCAGAGTCTCAGAGCAGCTTACAAACTCCTTTTCCTTCCCCTCCCCACAACAGACACCCTGTGAGGTAGGTGGGGCTGAGAGAGCTTTTTTTCAGAACTGCCCTTTCAAGAACAGCTCTGCCAGAACTATGGCTTGCCCAAGGTCATCCAGCAGCTGCAAGTGGAGGAGTGGGGAATCAAACCCAGTTCTCTCAGATTAGAGTCCGTGCACTTAACCACTACACCAAACAATCTTAGATTGTTTCTTAGATTGTCTCTCAGTTTAGATTGTCTCTCAGCTTAGATTGTCTCCCAGATTAGAGTCCGTGCACTTAACCACTACACCAAACAAGCTTACTTTGGGCACAGTCCTTTCCCTGTCCTCTGTGTCTTACCATCTCTGTGGCCAAGCAGCCAAAACGAACTTGTCATGCAGAGGCAAATGTGCCTCAGACTGTTCCAACAAAGAATGTTGGAACAGTCAAAGTTCCAACAAAGAATGTTGGAACTCTTAATACAATCAAGAATTCTGCTCAAATTGAAGGAATTGGTGACTTTTAAAGATGATTATGGTAGAAGCTGATAACTTGTCATCTAGATGAAATTATGTCGGTAGCTCCTAGGCCAGAATTCACAAAGATTCTCTCGGCGGGGAGGGGGGGGGGGCTGCTTAACGCTGAAAAATGTTTATATTTTATTTTTCATTCATGAAATAGACATTGTTTTTCATGTCAGTCTGGATCTTCTACTGCATGCTGTGTCAAATTCACCCTGGGGGCTCCCTCAACCTCCTTTCCCAGCTTCCTGTGTTCCTCTTTCTCCTCTGGTGACTTTGTGACCCACCTGCAAGAGAGCCACAACCCACTTTCAGGTTAGGGTTGCCAGCCTCCAGGTGGGGCCTGGGGATCTCCTGCTTTTACAACTGATCTCCATCTGACAGAGATCAGCTCCCCTGGAGAAAATGGCTGCTTTGAAGGGTGGACTCTATGGCATTCTACCATGTGGAGGCCCCTCCCCTCCCCAAACCCCGCCCTCTCCCGGATCCACCCCCAAAGTCTCCAGGTATTTTCCAACCCAGACTTGGCAACCCTATTTCAGGTTCTGATGCTCAGGTTGGTTTTAGAGAGAGAGCCGCCTGAACTTCTGATGGGCAGCTAATTACTGCGGTGCTGCATTTCAGAGTAGGAGAATTTGGCCAACCTCTCTTTTAAGAGCGGCCGTCAAACCCAGGGGTGGCCAAAATTGCTCAACGTTAGAGCCACATAGAATAAATGTCAGATGTTCGAGAGCCGCAAGACATGAACAGATATTACAAACACGTTTTCATTCTAAAATAGGGAAATTTGCTTTTGTATTAACATTACACGAGACTGCCAAAAATAAAAGCAAAAAGGGGTGAAACCAGATATTGATATTAATTTGTCCAATGATATATATTTGTTCGCTAATGATATTTATTCGTCTGAGAGAGGGAGGTGAAAAGAAAGAAGGAAAGAGGTGGGGGAAAAGTGAGAGAGAGAGAAACAAAGAAAGCAAATAGGAAGGAAGGAAGGAAGGAAGGAAGGAGGGAAGGAGGGAAGGAGGGAAGGAAGGAAGGAAGACTTATCATGTAATGATAAAGGTATTGATTTCCCAACCTGTTTGGTACGGATTTTTCTACACAACATTCCATCTGCACATTCCAAAGTCTTCATCTTTGTTGGGGAACAAAGCACAAACTTTTGCATCACACGCATGATGGGAGTTTTGTGCTTCCGGGTTTTCTTGCCTGCAATGGGTTCCATTGAAAGAAACTTGTCACTTACATGGCTACGTGCAGATTTCACAGTGTGCATCTGGGAGGCCCAAAACTTCCCTCACTTGAGATACAAAGACCTGGGGCCTTTTCTCACTAGCTTTCCCCCGGGGTTTACACCGAAGCTAGCACCGGAGCTTCTGGTCAGTTTCCCACCATTTGCTCCCTGCTCACAATTTCCTCCAAAGTCTCACTGCACTGCTCCGGAGCTTCCCTGTTCCAGCAGGATTTTCTTGCTCCAGGGAAGCTCCGGAGCAGTGCAGTGAGACTCTGGAGGAAATTGTGAGCAGGGAGCAAATGGTGGGAAACTGACCAGAAGCTCCGGTGCTAGCTTCGGTGTAAACCCCGGGGGAAAGCTAGTGAGAAAAGGCCCCTGGTATTGTTCCTCAGCAAAACACCAGGGCTTTGCAATGTGTAGACATCTCACAAGTGATATGATGGTCACCAATTGAGCTCTTCATGACAAACATGAGGACTTTGGAATGTGTAGATGTCACCCTGTGTGGTACAGAGGTCGCAGATGGAACTCTTCATGGCAAAAACCTAAAAACACTTGCTTCTTGTGAGAAACCCAGGCAGCCTTGCAAAGCACGCAGGTACGGGGCATATAATTTACCTTTACAACAAGCCTGCTGCGGCAGAAAGTTTGCTCCGCCTGTCTTCCCTGACTGTTGGTTTGATGAAGCCCTCCTCTCTCTCTCTCTCTCTCTCTCTCTCTCTCTTTTGAGAGTTCTACTAAGCTGACATCTGCGTTGACATTCTCCCCAGCCTTCCCTGGAGGGGCCATTATGTTGACCACTAACGAGGGAGCCCAATGACATTAGCTTTTTAGTTCAAGGTCGTGCTGAAATGCCACACTTCATTTCCCTATTCTCCGGCGGGGTGAGATGGTTTGTGGAAAGAACCTTTTCTTTTTTTGAGGCGCATCTTGATTTGGGGGGGGGGTGCTTTTTTGTATGCAAGAGCAGTCAAGAGGCCTGGAAGATCAAAAAAAAAAAAAAGGCTTTATGCCGTGCTGTGGTGCGGCAGCCGGTAACGTGATAGGTCAGCAGAGTTTAGCAGATTTCCCCTTTGTGCCGTAACGTTTCATGCTCTGCACAGCCTTCCCGGGGATAACACTACACAGTTAAGACTTGCGGCTTCTTCGCCTACAGATATGGATTTCTTTCTCTCTTTTTTTTATGGCGCCGTCTGTCCATAAAGGTCTCGCAGCACTTCCCAGAGATTAATTAAACGCACCTGCAAGGAAGGCAAATGCCATATTCATAACAGCCGAGGTACAGATGGGCAAAGTAAAGTGCAGAAAGGACAAACGGGGCAAGGTCGCACAATATGTCAGCGACAGGCAGAGAGCAAGGGAACGAACATCAGCATAGAGTCCAGCTGCTCCTTTCATAAACATTAGGCCATGCAGCTTAGAGGGAAATGACCGGTAGGCCAGCCCTCGAGTCTCTCTGCTAACATAGACGTGATTGGGGATGGGGCAAGGTTTTGTGAGGGTGGAGGGATCTTTGTGGTAACAGTGGCCTTGAGCAGTCAGGGACTGACATACCTACAGGACCGTCTCCTCCATTATGTCGCCGGGAGAGCGTTATGCTCTTCTGGTGGTCCCTGGTCCTAAAGCTGTCTGGCTGTCCTCGACCGGAGGCAGGGCCTTTTCAGTCCTGGCCCCAACCCTGGTGGAACTCTCTGCCAAATGCCACCAGGCACCTTGTGTAGTTCCGCAGGGCCTGTAAGGCAGAGATGTTCCACCAGGCCTTTTGGTTGAGGACAGCAACCGTTTCCATCATAGCTGGCACCCTTTCCCACTCCTGCTGCCTCTTATACAGTAGTGGCGTAGTGGTTAAGTGCGCTGACTCTGATCTGGGAGAACCGGGTTTGATTCCCCACTCCTCCACTTGGAGCTGCTGGATGACTTTGGGCAAGCCATAGCTCTGTTCCAGCTGTTCTCTCAAGGACAGTTGTCTCAGAGCTCTCTCAGCCCCCACCTACCTCACAGGGTGTCTGTTGTGGGGAGGGGAAGGGAAAGGAGTTTGTAAGCTGCTCTGAGACTACAAGTGAAGGGTGGGGTATAAATCCAATCTCCTCCTCCTCCTCCTCCTGTTCTTCTTCTTCTTCTTCTTCTTCTTCCTGCTTTGCCCTCCTCTCCTCTGCCCATGGAACGGCTGACAGTCTGAAATCAGATCAATTAGTACACACCATCTATGCTAGGTTAGCAGGAGTTGGGGCCAGAGATGGGAGCTCACTCCATCATGCTCCCATCTCGAACTGCCGAGCTACCGACCTTCTGGTCTGCAGCTCAGCATCTTAACCTCTGAGCCACCGCGGCCCCAACGTTTAAACATCATTCAGAGTTGGTTTGCCATTGCCTACTCCTGCATCATGACCATGGACTTCTTTGGTAGTCTCCCATCCAAGTACTAAACAGGGCCAACTCTGTATTTTCTGAAAACTGATGAGACTGGGTTAACCTGGGCCATCCAGGTAAGAATAGGGTAAGCTCTGGTGCTTCAGGCATGTAGTACAATTTGCTAGCTTCGGGTTGGGGAATTCCTGGAGATTTTGGGGGTGGAGCCTGAGGAGGGGGAGGGACTTCAGAGATTCCTGGCCATCATTTCCCAGAAGACCTTAGTGTGTGGGGAGAGGGGGACACTTGAACAAAGTGAAGTTACTTACCTGCTTTTGGGGACTGCTGATAACATGTGTGCCGTTACACACGGGCGTTCCAGTTTGCTAGTGTTATTTAGCGGTTTAACCAAATGTATCTAAAGGCAGCTCCCGTCGTATCCTGCCAGTCGTTAACTACAGGAAGGAGGATTTCGGAAGATCTTCAACAGGGCAGCATTGCGAAGCTGTTAGCTGACTGAGGCCCTAATGGGAAGCTTCCGTGCCATCCGAATTGGAAATGTTACCGGTCCTGTTACTTTGCCGGCGTTCTTCCTGTCAGCGTGACGAGCAATTATGGAATTTCACAATGGGGGAAAGATGACACATCCTCCCATGAGCGTGTCTCTGTCTCTCTCTGCTTTAAATCCGACGGCGTCGAGCATCAGTCATTTGATAAAATGACAGCGAGACAGCGGAGGTGCCAACGCGGTCCTCGCGGCCTCCCGCGGAAGTGTCAACACACGGAACCACGTGGCTTTCCCTCACACTGACTGTTCAAGAGCTGTCTAGGTGGCACCTCTTTACCCGCGTTAGAAAGGACTGCCACCGAGGAGGTTGCGTTAAGTAACGGAACAGGAATTGCTTTGCTTTGAAGGGGGGCATTCTGCTCTAATCCTCCCCCCTTCCCCACTTGCTGTTTTAGTTTGCATTCGATCAGTTTTAACTGCAGAATTTGCGAGTAACATTTCAGTATTTGCTGGTAGCTTGCACGGCAGACACATGGAGTCCCCACCCTCCTTGGCTGTTCTCAGGAGAAATGGCATCAAGCTTTGATTCAGAACTCCAGGGTCTGAGGCTGAGACTTTGCCTAGAAGGATACCCGGGACTTTGTTTACTTGTAAAGAAATAGGGATGTTGCAGCAGCATCCCCTATAATTAGCTGGAAGACTCCGGGCAGCCCAAGTTTAGGATTAGCTCTCTGATCTTGGCCTTATTCTCTTTCCAAGCCAAGGGGAATACTTCTTATTGCAGTTCAGGCCATGATTCCAGCTGGTGTTACCATCTTTGGCTGCATCCTTTCCTAGTAAATTTGTCAGCTCTGGGTTGGGAAATATCTAGAGATTTTGTGGGCGAAGCCAGGAGACTACACAGTTTGGGCAATAAAGGGATCCCAGCATGGTGTAATGCTACAGTCCACCCTCCAAAGTCGCTATTTTCTCCAGGGGAACTGATCGTGGTCATCTGAAGATCAATTGTAATACTGGGAGATCTGCAGGAGCCACCTGGATGTTGACAGCTCTGTTTCCTAGAACTCTGCCTCCCATCCATTTAAGGAGGTCTTGGGGAGTTTGGGATCCTGTTCTGGAAAAGCTTTTGTCGTTTCAGATTCCTCCTTCACTAGGGTTAACACTAAACTAAATCATCACACACACTAAATAATCCACTCTCAATCCAATTTCAGTGCACTTTCCAACTGGATTTTGCCACTTCACATGGTACAATCCAGTCGGAAAGTGCATTGGAAGTAGACTGAAAGTGGATTATTTAGTGTGTGCGATCGCAGCCCAAGACTCCCCACACAGTGCACACCTGGCCCATCGGCTGTGGTCACACACACACTAAATAGTCCACTTTCAATCCACTTTCAGTGCACTTTCCAACTGGATTTTACTCTTATGAACTGGCAGAATCTAGTTGGAAAATGCATTGGGAGTGGATTGAAATTGGATTATTTAGTTTGTGTGACCGCAGCCAATGACTTGCAAATACACTTAACTTTCTGCCGAGGTGCTTCTACTTATGTAGTTAAGGGCTGTGTGCGTACATGGAACACACTTCTACAATGCGAGGAAATAAAGGGTTAAACATTCTTTTTTCTCCCCCCCTCCCCCTTTTCTTGAGCTTGCCCATTTGACTGTCCTCCAGACTGATGGTTGACAGGAAGTCTTCATGCTTTAAATATAAGGCAGTTGTTGTCCAGACATGATTTATGTTGTCTCAGCAGATTGGGGGTGTTTTTTTGGTTGTTGTTGTTTTGCACAGTTCAGCTGAAAATTTTCTCCTCAGTGATCAAGGTCAGAAATCCCTGGGATTGCGCTATTTATCTCAGCTGCTTGAATACTGACATAGCGCTTCGGGAGACAATGCAATATCGTAAGAACAGATAGCGAGCCAAGGGATATTGCTTGTGTCCGTGCACAAAATGGGTCGAGTGGGCATATCTGAACAGGAGGGAGGGAAACGTCACAGAATCTGGTGAATGCTAAGATTCTGCATGGGAATGTAGATTCAGGGGTCCCCAAAATTCTTTGAGCCTGCGGGCACCTTTGAGATTCTATATGGTGGATGCAGGCACAAAATGGTGGCTGCAGGAGGCGGAGCCTGCCACAAAATGGCTGCCACAGCTTACATTCAGTCGCACAGTGAGGATCCCTGTGCTGCAGTGGAAGTTGCTGACAAAGCAGAAAACAACAAAAAACTGCCCAGCCAGTCAACTCGCCAGTGGCCAAATAGAAGCCTTGCTGAGCAAAATAATTTGGAGAATGCCATCCATCATTGGTGTGCGCCTTCAGTTGCCAGACACATCGATGCGCTCTTTTATGCCTTCACTGGTGTATCTCTGAGGGCTTTGCTGTTGATCTTGTTGACATTTTCACGTTGATGTTGATTTCCACCTAAATGCTGAGCACTCGATTCAGTTCTTCACGCTCCTGCAAGATGAATTGGTGCTCAAATCAGTAATGCTGTGAACCTGACCACAGGCTCTTCTGTAAGGCTGTCAAATACCATGTTCAACAGCCGTGATCGCTCACGGGCTGGCCATTGGACTGTCTGACTTTGTTTCCGTCTACCTCGAGGAGCTGCCAAACAACTTTGCAATGCTGCAGAGCCTGTGTTGGTTCAGTTTCATTTATTTATTTATTTATTGCCCTGCAAATGAGTTTTGCATCTGCATGATCAGTCAACTAAGGACATAGGAACACAAGAGAAGCCAATGTTGGATCAGGCCAGTGGCCCATCCAGTCCAACACTCTGTGTCACACAGTGGCTAAAACCCAGGTGCCCTCAGGAGGTCCAGCAGTGGGGCCAGGACACTAGAAGCCCTCCCACTGTTGCCCCCCCCCAAAGACCTAGAAGATAGAGCATCAATTGCCCCAGACCAAGAGTTCCTATCTATACCTTGTGGCTAATAGCCACTGATGGACCTCTGCTCCAGATGTTTATCCAATTCCGTCTTAAGGCTGTCTATGCTTGAAGCCGCCACCGCTTCCTGCGGCAATGAATTCCACATGATTTAATGACTCCTTGGGTGCCGAAGTAGCTAATCCACTACGTTCTAAAGCACTGTGTTCTAACTAGTACCCTATGTGGGCAATCTGGATCAAGTATGGATTTGGATTCCATTTGGAAGTAAAAAAGGGTCCAGGAGTGAGCTGAGCTGAGCAGCCCCAGCAGCATCAACAATGGGTCTCATCTCTCTCCTCTTGCCGCTTCCTGCAAACTGGAGTCAGTGCGGATTCCCCCCCCCCCCCCCAGCTGCCACTCTCTGAACCCTATCAGCTGGCGGGCAGGGAGGAATGGCACAGAAAGTGGGGAGGAGGCAGCACTATCCCAATGCTCTGATGCCACTCCCTGTGAGCCTGAAAGCGATGCCAACACATCACTGGAGGTGCTGGGGACCCTCTGGTATTTGAGCAGTACTCTACCGCAAAACCAGTTTTGCCTCAAATACCAGAGTGCCCCTGCTATCATCCAGGAGGTGCTGTCATCCGGTACGCACAGGAAGTGACATCACTGTGTTGCTAGTCTGGCCCCCCACCCCTTCTGGGTTGCCAGGAGGGACCTGGCAACCCTAGAAGGAGGAGACAGTGGGCGAGCCAGCATCCATCATGATAGTTGCTGAAGAGTTTGACCCAAATGGCTCCTGAGGTGTTGGAAGAGTTTCTGGGGCTTAGTTCTGCTTGCTGTCAGCTGCCGATGATCCTGTGGTTCAGTGGCCCCCTGGGAAATCTCTTTCTAAGTTAAATGGCCGGTCCGCCTTCATCGTCTGCTACATATTTTAATATTAATCAGCGGTGTGTGAAGGGAGAGAGTGGATGGAGGTTTGAAACGTGGAGCAGGGTTTTTCCTACACTGCTTTCCTGATGGAATCAGCTGGAGTTAACCGTGATAGAAGAAGAAAAACAACAACCACAACAGGTAGATTGCAGAAGTCAGTGCGTGTCTTTTTACTTCTTATGGCTAATAGCAACTCAGGGAAGATTCAGGGAAAGTAGTGCAGAGGACTGGCTTAACTTCTCCCTCCCTTCGTCTGCCCTCAAGTACATTGGAATAACCATTCCAGTGCCTTTGAAAAAATGTGCATGCACACAGAAGCTCATACCTTGAATGAACCTTTATTGGTCTTAAAGATGCTACTGGGCTCTAAATTTGTTGTACTGCTTCAGACCAACATGGATGACCAACTGGATCTGTCTGTCTGTCTGTCTGCCTCTCTCACACATGCACCCTTTCTCTCTCTCTCTCTCTCTCTCTCACACACACACACACACACACACATCCTTTTTTTGAATCTTTAAAAAGATGTCAGAACCAGATGGTAACAGGGAGCAGACTATTTCAAGTTTCAGGTATCTTTCCATAACACTAGTAATTATTGCAAAACATCCCTGCGAGGTCGATGCAGAGCGCGGATGGGAGGAGCTGGGGCTGAGGCGGAGGGTCATTTGCTGCAGGCCACCGGAAGGCTGACAGAATATTTAAGATGGGAGTGTCCCCAGGATTTAGGGTTGCCAGCTTCCAGGCAGGGCCTGGAGATCTCCCAGAATCACAGCCGGACAACAGACTGCAGAGATCAGCTTCCCTAGAGAAAATGGCTGCCTTGGAGGGTGGACTCAGACATTATACCTTGCTGAGGTCCCTCCCCTCTCTAAACTCTAAACAGTTTGGTGTAGTGGTTAAGTGCGTGGACTCTAATCTGGGAGAACCGGGTTTGATTCCCCACTCCTCCACTTGCACCTGGCTGGATGACCTTGGGCAAGCCATAGCTCTGTACCAGCTGTTCCCTCAAGGACAGCTTGGGAAAGAGCTCTCTCAGCCCCACCCACCTCACAGGGTGTCTGTTGCAGGGAGGGGAAGGGAAAGGAGTTTGTAAACCGCTCCAAGTGAGTGAAGGGCGGGGTATAAATCCAATCTCTTCTTCTTCTTCTTCTTCTTCTTCTTCTTCTCTGGTCTGTACCCACCAGGGCTCATTTCGTAGCAGGAGCTCCTTTGCATATTAACCCACACATCCTTAATGTAGCCAATCCTCCAAGAGCTTATAGAGCTCTTCTTACAGGGGCTACTGTAAGCTCTTGGAGGATTGGCTACATCAAGGGTGTGTGGCCTAATATGCAGAGGAGCTCCTGCTACGAAATAAGCCCTGGTACCCCCCAAAATTTCCAGGAATTCCCCACAGGTGGCTATTTTACTTGGGCCTTGTTCGCAGTTATATTCCCTGCACTGTGGTGAATCGAGTGGGTAAGAGTTGCATCTTAAAACAAAAACAGTTTTGTGGTTGTTTGTGTGTGTGTGTGTGTGTGTGTGCGAGAGAGAGAGAGAGATTGGAATATTTCACTACATAGATCTTCAGCAACGGTTTGTGCAGAGTTTTCTTAAAACTGAAAATGAAGAGTCATGATAAAACTTTTAAATAGTGCCACTGTTCAATCAAAATCTTTGTGTATACACACACACAGTATACAATATTGTATGAATGTTTGCATATACTGTGTGTGTGTGTGTGTGTGTGTATATATATATATATACACACACACACACACACACACACACACACACACATATATATATATATATATATATATATAACGAGAGCACTGAAATTAAAAATTAAATAACATGCCTCCAAGCTGAGTAATGACCCATCTGTTCATTACAGCCTCAGTTTCTATCAAAGACACGAACTCATTAAAAGTCTATCTTTTGATTAGAGAATGAGTTTCAACCACATAAAAGTTTCATTACTTTGTTCTTAGTTATTTGAATCATGGTGTGATCTCTTCCTTCCCCCCCCTCCCCCCCCCCGCTCCGCCAGCAAAAAAGTGAGCTTGAGTTATATGTTGCTGTTGTTGTTTTTTCCCCAAACCAGTAATAAGTTGTGTATATCTGGTGGTAGGAAGGCAATTTCCCAAAGTGTGTGTGTGTGTTTTAAGCCAAAACTTCCTAAGTCAACACGGGGTGTACTTTCATGCCAAACTGAAAAGTTTCATATGACTTGGGTTTTTCCCAGGTATGGAAATAATTAACTTTACTCTCTTTTTTTAAAATAATGAGATGGAGAATCCCCCCCCCCCGTCCTTTCAAAAGCTGCTTCTCTGAAGGTTTATCCTCCCCCCCAAATCTAATGGACATGGCTAGAAACCATACTGAACTTTTTACTTTTAATAATTTCCAAGGTGCCTTTTCTGTTTTAGTTTTGGGGAAGAAAGCACACTTCGGTGAACTAAAAGACTTCAGTGGAACATTAGAGGTATCAGAACCAAACCCCCCCCCCCCCACACACACACACAAAATCCTACAGTTTGTGTGGTCGTTAGGGAGAGAAATACAACTTCAAAGGCTGATTCCATAGTCAAAGGGAGTGGTGTTCTTGAAATTGCAGCGGGACCTGAGCACAAAGAACTCTGAAATCTGGACCTACCTGTTTATAACATCAGCTACCTGTGAATAGCTGAGATTTGTGGTGTCAGCATGACTCCCCTCCAAAACACACACACACACACACACACAAACCAGACCACTCTTTTATTTTCTGGGTTTTAAACACATGGTGGAAAGTGCTGTCAAGTCACACGGCCAGCTTATGGCGACCCCAGAGGGTTTTCAGGGTAAGAGACATTCAGAGGTGGTTTGCCATTCCCTGCCTCTGCGTAGCAACCCTGGACTTCCTTGGTGGTCTCCCATCCAAATATGAACCAGGGCTGACTCTGCTTAGCTTCCGAGATCTGACAAGATCTGGGCCATTCAGGTAACATGTAAGTGTACCTTCAAGAAATTCCCAAGTGTCAAGTGTGAGTGTTGTTTGTAACGTGTGATTCGCAGGTGTGCACATAAGAACATAAGAATCCTGCTGGATCAGACCAGTGGTCCATCCAGTCCAGCATCCTGTCTCACACAGCGGCCAGCCAGTTCCTTTGGAGGTCCAAAAACAGGGCAGAGAGGCTGAGGCCTTCCCCTGATGTTGCCTCCTGGCTCTGGGATTCAGAGGTTCAGTGCCTCTGAACAAGGAGGTTCCTTTTAGTGGTGAGTAGCCACTGATAGACTTGTCCTCCATATCATTCAAATCCCAAAGCATGCTGATTTTTGTAAAAAGCCTCTGGGGGGACGAGGAAGAAATGGCTTCATCAGCTGTCAAGCCTCGTGGGAATCCAGGACCCTGCCTGCCATTTTTTGGGCTGTTGGTTGGTCTCTGCCTCATCTGATGTAGGTAGTTAGGTGAAATATCCAGTGGGGAATAATGTATAGTAAGTCCGGGGTCAGCTGCCTCTGTTTCCCTCCCTTTCTCTTCCCCTCTGCCAGGGCTCATTTCATAGCAGGAGCTCCTTTGCATATTAGGCCACATGCCCCTAATGTAGCCAATCCTCCAAGAGCTTACAGAGCTCTTCTTACAGGGGCTACAGCAAGCTCTTGGAGGATTGGCTACATAGGGTTGCCAAGTCCAGGTTGGAAAATACCTGGGGACTTTGGGGGTGGAGCCAGGAGAAGGCGGGGTTTGAGGACGGGAGGGGCCTCAGCATGGTACAATGCTATAGGGTCCACCCTCTAAGGCAGCCATTTTCTCCAGGGGAGCTGATCTCTGTCAGCTGGAGATCAGTTGTAAAAGCGGGAGATCCCCAGGCCCCACCTGGAGGCTGGCAACCCTATGGCTACATCAGAGGGTGTGGCCTAATATGCAGAGGAGCTCTTGCTACAAAATGAACCCTGCTGAAATGATACAAAAAGAACATTCCCGAATTTTCATGACCTGAAAGATCCTGAACCTGTAGCCACACACCAAGTCAATTAGATCAGCCCCCCTCCTGAAATCCACGTCCAGAATGAATATGAAAGTTTGTGGTTTTTTTTTAAGTGGGAGACCACTTTGCAGTCATTTGCGCTGTGATTCGAAGTTGCAAAAGTATGGTGTAGGACAACTTGCTCATCAACTATACGTAGTTTGAATCCTGATCCCTGAGAGGACGCTGCCCTCTGAACCGCCTGGTTACCCTGCAGGTCTAATAAACCACCACCGGTGAACTCTGCCTGCAAGAGAACTTGACTGTTTATTAATCAGCTCCCTCTGTGTGCATTTTGAGGTTTGAAGGGGGGGGAAAGGGTTGCAATAACTTCAATAGCTGCAGACCCTGGGCTGCTATTATGCTTCGGGGGGGTGAGGTCTCCAGCTGTGCAGACTGTCTACTCCTGTTTCTGTTCTCAGGCTCTTAAACTGTAGCTGGGCGAAAGATGATCTGCTGTTTGCTCTTCCTTGCAGATATATTGCACTGGGCTCTGCAGAATTTCCAAGATTTTTCATACTTGAGAGCAGTCCATTTCTTGAGCAAGTTCAAACCTCTTGTGCCTTATATTTATACAACATTTTTTTTTTAACTAGACTATGTTATGGTACAGTCAATGTATTATTCTTCAGCAAAGGGATTTGGGGGCTCAATTGGCCTGTTGTGTTTCAACATGCGTCCTTTCCTGTTTTATTTTTTTTTTCCATTTAAATTTGAGTGTCTCCTTTAAAGGCACTGGGATTAGCCATTAATGATTGCTAATGGATTAGATTGTCAGTTCGGAGAGTCTGTGGTGTCAGATTGTATTTTCCTCAGGAAGTCTGTGATGGTTTTCAGACCCCAAATTTTTATTATCATGTACACAGCACAATAAATATTTATTTTGATAACATTTTATCAGTTGTAGCTTGACCTATGTATAATTCGTATATTCATATGTGAGAGCCAGTGTGGTGCAGTGGTTAAGAGGGCTGGGCTAGTACCTGGGAGACCCAGGTTCAAATCCCCCACTTGTGCCATGGAAGCTTGCTGGGTGACCTTGGGCTAGTCACATATTCTCTCACCCACATTGGTTAAGAGCAGGGACTCTAATCTGGGAGACCCGGGTTTGATTCCCCACTCCTCCACATGCAGCTGCTGGGGTAACCTTGAGTCAGTCACAAGTTCTCTCAGAGCTGTTCTCTCAGGAGCAGTCCTCAAAAGAGCTCTCTCAGCCCCATCTACCTCACTGGATGTCTGTTGTGGGGAGGGGAAGGGAAAGGAGGTTGTAAATTGCTCTGAGACTCCAAGTGAAGGGTGGGGTATAAATCCAATCTCTCTTTCTCCTTCTTCCCTTTCTCTCAGGGTTGTTGTGAGGATAAAATGGAGGAAAGGAGAAAGCCATAAGCACCTTTGGATCCCCCATGGGGGAGAAAGTTGGGGTACAAATTACTTAAATAATAATGTAGCATGTTGAATTCAGATGGGTCGCCATGTTGGTCTGAAGCAATAGAACTTGGCTCCAGTGGCACCTTTAAGGCCAACAAAGCTTAATTCCTGGGTATAAGCTTTTGTGTGCATGCACACTTCTTCAGATACATTGAAACAGATTTCACCAACCATTATATAGAGATGGGGGGTTAGTTGCCAGGAAGGGCTTATTAGAGTCAGGATGCATAAGTTCCTGAGTGATAAGTATAGCTAAGAGTGGATTAAAGCAGATGGTAAGAACTGTGAATAGCAGCAAATTAGCATATAGATAATAAAAGAGTTAACAAACAGATGTAAGAACCAAGTGACTAAGCATGTGTCATGAGATAAGAACCTAATATCACCGTTAAGCCCTGGGGGTTCCATTGTCCTGAGTTTTGTGATAACTTGTCATTCAGCAATCTCCTGTTCTAGTCTTTTTCTGAAATCCCTTTGCAGTAAAACAGCTGCTTTGAGCATGTCAATATATAGCATGTTGATTGTGTACATATGTATCATTACTGAAATGATTTAAACAGAATACTACCATTAATAGGAACTGGTGTGACTACTGTTGGAGACAGGATGTTGGCTAGATGGACCACTGGTCTGATCCAGTAGGATTCTTCTGATGTTCTTAACAGTGGGGTTTTTTTTGGGGGGGGGGGGGAGTATTTTTTTCCCCTTGGTCTTACTAAACACCAAAATACAGATTCCCTTATATAACTTTGTGTTACAAAGGTGTGTTTGCCTTCCAGATTTAATGTTTCTTAGCTGATGTAGTACATTAGGAAGAGTTTTAGACTAGGAATGCAGAGACGTGGATATAAATTCCCAACTCAGATATGAACCTTAGTTGGGCCAGTTAGTTACTGTTTCTCAGCATAATTTACTTAGCACGGTTGTGGAGAATAATAGGACTGTAAAAACAGTGTCCCACACTCTTTGGAGAAAGGGCAGGATAAGATGTCCATAGATTAATCGATTAAAATACCGCTGATTGATAAATAGGGGTCTTGTCACTCCATAACGACTAACACAAGTTTATTCCACCATAAATTCGCTTATACTAGAACACATTTTGCCAGATACATACAGTGAGATAGATTTTTCTTTAAATTATGCTTATTTTCCATACACCAATGAACAAAACACAGAGAGAATATTCCATACATCAGTGATCATATATCCAATTCAATTTAAAAATAATAAAATAAAAAGGACCCATATTCTTACAATCTTTTACATTTACTGCTTCTAATAATATACTCATAAATGTGTGCCTACTGCTGTCCAATTTATTTTCTTAATAATTTTTTTTTCTGATAAGTTATTTTATTTATCTTGCTCCTTCGGTTTATTTCTATTCCAGTATGCAATAAACAGGACCATGTTTCCACAGACATGCAGAGAGATGGATTGATGAATCTTCAGAGTCTTTTGGATTTTACGTGGTCTCTCTTTTTCAAGCGCCGGATATATTTTATTTCTACTTTAGAATTATATTGAGGATTCCATCATCCATGCCAAATTTTGCTGACAATGTCTTTTAAACAAAGCTTTCAGATCTACAGTCGGCCATTAGTTTTGCCAAAGTTTACATTTAGAAATTAATGTCATTCAGTGATCGTCGCCTTGTGCTTACATATCCAGGAGATGGCAGTACAGGACAGATTATCTCTGCTTCACCATCGAGTTAATTAAGGAAAGTGAAAAGAGATCGTGAATTATAAATCCAAGTTTTCTAATATCGCCTTGGCTACTAGGCTAAGCGTAGGGGCTTGACGCCGGTTTCTTTCTTTTGCTCACCTGGGAGCGAATAATAACCCTTTCTTTTTAAAGCCAAAGTATCACAAAATGGGGCTTTGTAATTATCTTGTAATGCACATTCCTAATAATCTCAAAGTGTTTTTGATTGAAGTACAGGGAGGGGAAATAAATAGCCATTACTAAAACAGGGATGTGTTGGTGAGGCCTGCTCAGTTTGAATCTGTACAGTGTAGTAACTTTTGTGGGCATATTGATTGATTGCATTTATGCCCTGCCTTACTCTTCAATAGGGACCCAACACAGTTTAGATTATTCTCCTCTAGGGTTGCCAAGTCTGGATTGGAGACTTTGGGGGCGGAGCCAGGAGAGTGTGAGGTTTGGGGAGGGCAGGGACCTCAGTGGGGTGCAATGCCCTAGAGTCTACCCTTCAAAGCAACCATTTTCTCCAGGGGAACTGATCTCTGTCAGCTGGAGGTCAGTTGTAAAAGTGGGAGATCCCCAGGCCCCACCTGGAGGCTGGCAATCCTATTCTCCTCTCCTACATTTTATGCTTACAACGACCCTGTGAGGTAGTTTAGGCTGAGAGTGTGACTGCCCCAAGGTCACCCAGCAGCTGCCAGAGCAGAATTGGATTTGAACTTGGGTCTCCCAGACCCTGGCCTGGAACTATAACCACTACAACACACTGGTTACATTTGATCCCCCTCCCAAAATATGTTTATTTTTGAAGAAAAGGGGGGTGGGATAAGATTGCTAGATCCAGGTTGAGAAACTCCTGGAGGTTTGGGGGTGGAGCCTGGGGAGGACAGTGACCACAGCTGGTTACAATGCCACAGAATCCGCCCTCCAAAGCAGTGATTTCCCCCAGGGGAACTGACCTATCTGGTCATAGGCGTCAACTATGGGGGGGCTCGGGGGCTCAGGCCACCCCCGAAGTTTCCCAGGGGGGTCTGAGCCCCCCCCCCCCGGGGAAACGGGGCGCCCGCCCCACCCACCACTGCTGCCGCGCCTCCCCGCCTCCCGTGTTAGGCAGGCAGGCAGGCCGCTGCAACAGCTGCCCGCCCGCCGCCCCCACCGCTGCAAGAGCTGCCTGCTTGCCCAGCCGGCTGGCTGGCTGGCTGGCTCCCCTCCCCTGAACCCACTGGCTTCCTCCCTCCTGGCGTGATGATGTCACCCGGAAGTGACATCATCATGCTGGGTACGTTGCCGGGGCGATGCTCTAGCAATCGCCCAGAAACTCTATGGCACCATAGAGGGAGGAAGCCAGTGGATTCAGGGGAGCCAGTCGGCCAGCCGGGCCAGGGGGGAGGCTCTTGCGACGGCGGCAGCGGGGACACTGTTGCAGCGTGCGCAAAGCATGCACACAAGAGCCCACCCCCCCCGGTAAGTACAAAACTATACGCCCCTGTATCTATTCTGAAGATGAGCTGTAATTCCAGGGGATCCACAGGTCCCACCTGGAGGCTGGTATCCCTAGAATCAGCCCTGAATTACTATTTTTGGTGGTCACAATGGCTGTCACGCCAGTCCTTGTTAAATATATTTTAATTCATACATTTCTCTTCCTTCACCGGTGCACGTTTATCTGAAGTTAAACCCTTCAGATTTCTGCATGCCTTACTCTCAAAGTGAATGTCCGTAGGATCAGGTGGCATGCCTTAGAAAACAAGAGTATTTCAGTTAGCTTTGCGCAAGCCAGTGTGTCATTCTTGACCTCATGGCATTTCCGTGCAGGGCATTCTTAAGAGATTAATGTCCCCAGCTTGTCTTTTTTATTATTTATTTTGGTATTCCTTCTTTGTGTGTGTGTGTGTGTGAAAGAGAGAGGTGGACTGTTTAGACCCATTTTACCTACTCTGAAATATTAATGGTGGCTGAAAGCCCACGGTTATTATATAACCAGACGTTTTTGAAGTGCTTTACAAGGCAGAGAAAAATGTGTCCACTGGTGTGAATACTGCACTCCTAGGCCCGCGTAATAGATTGCAAGAACGTATCCATGCACAACTATGAACAATTAATTCAAGAGTGATGTTTGGGGGTAGTTTGGTGCTTTAGCAATGCTGACGATTGGTCTGTCCCTTCTTAAAGTTTCTTGGAAGCCTGGCTTTAAAATGTTTTGCCAAATGTTGAAATACCCCACCCCCAGCTCTAGATTTGAAAAGACTTTAGAACTTTTAATGTCTTGCTGGGTTTTTTTTTTAGATTTAAAGGTATGGTTTTGTTCTGTGTGTCCATTCACCTCTACTTCTCACCCGCCCCCCAGCTTCTTCCCTTCTTCAGGTTGGTGGGGTGCAGTGCCACCAAATCCCAGCCAACTTAACGGCAAACCTGTTGGATTGTGGTACCTGATGTAGGATAACGTGCTTTGAGTGCAGATCTACTCCATCCCACCTCTGACATTCTCCGTGACCCTTGCTAGTTAAATGTTCTCTTCCAGCCTGAATAGGTGAGTGGTCATTCCCTTCCCAATCTATAAGTGTGTGTAACAAAGCGTAGCTTTTAAAGCTGCAGTAATCCCTGGCACGGTATAATTTGCGCTGCCCTTGGTTAAGGACCTGTCCTTTCCCTTATCATCTTCTTCCCCACTGCCTCTGCTTGAAACCTGTAGTACTCATTTTCTCTCTCTCTTTCTAATATATGGGGGGGGGGATTTTTTTTTAAGCGCCCACAGATGACATGACTCCTGTGCACAGTTGTTAAAAGCATAGCAATCATAACATCGGAACAAATTTTAGAGTCCAGTGGCACCTTTAAGACCAAGAAAGGTTCATTCAAGGTATGCGCTTTCGTGTGCATGCACACTTTTTGAAATGCATTGGAATGGAGCATCGATTAGAAGCAGGGGTCCTTTCGTAGAAAAAGAGGTGCAGGAGCTCATTAGCATACCTATTAGCATAACTCATTAGCATATGACACGCCCCCTGACATCACCGGAAGTGTGTCAGAAAGGGAAGCAAAAGGGGGGGGCATCTTCAAAAGCCTCCCCTTCCCTTCCCCAGCTGGCCTGCCAAGGCGGGCGGGGGGCCGGGAGCGAAGCGAGAAGGGCCCCATAGAATACAATGGAAAGATCGTGCCACCACTACCACGCGACTCTAAACAGAAGGAGTTTAAACTTTAAAACCCTTCTCGATTCGCTTCCTCCGCAGGCTTGCTGGGAGCTGGGGGAGGGGCTTGCCACCACTGCCATTTCTGCCCACGAGGGGTGTGCAAATAAAAAAAAAAAATGGGCCGATTCAGATCAAGCCAAACCAGGCCACATCTGTTCCAGCTGCTGAATGACCCCCACATGTCAGTTTCGGCAATGCAAGCCGATTCTGGAGCAAATGGGCCGGCCGAATGTCAGTTTCAGCCCCATTATACCCTATGGGCCTTTGAAGTCAATGGCAAAAACTCATAGGGTATATGTGGGGCTGGAGGAGAGGGGGTTTGAGGGAGAGGCTCCAAACTTGCAGGGTAGCTGCTGGGGCCTCTCCCCAAAATGCCCACCCCATTTCAAGAAGATTGGACCAGGGAGTCCAATTCTACGGGCCCCCAAACAGGTTGCCCTGTCCCCGCCATTGTTCTCTATGGTGGGAAAAAATGTTACTTTAATACAACAGTCTTTAAACAACCTTTAGACAATAATCATACCAGTGGCGTCAACTACAGGGGGGCTCGAGGGCTCGAGCCTCCCCCGAAATTTCCCGGGGGGGGCTCAGCCACCCCCGGCAAAATGAACACCCGCCGGTGGTCTCGACTCGGAAGTTAAGCCTCACGGTGCGTCTTTGGGGCTTGCTCCTGTGTCGAGGACTACAGATCTAGCCCACATTAAAAACAAGAGTGTAGTCAGTGGAAGGGGGCGCGTCTTGAAGACTAAATCGCAGCCCAGTTTAGGCTGGAATAAATACTGTAACCCTTCAGGAGGTCCCTGGGGTCTGCGCCAGCCACCCGTCTGGAATGATCCTGTTTGGAAATTTTCAGTTTCCTGCAGCTGCCGGGCGAAACATCATCGAGCTATTTGCAGAGGACCTAGACAGCGCCGCCGGCAGCCTCCAACCAGCCCCTTTTCCTCCTCCTCCAGCTTCCCCCGCCCACTTTTGTGGGCGGAAGGGGCGTCGCTTGTCGCTGCCTGGGGTGGAGGTGTGTGCGCACTGGGTCGCCGCCGCCGCCGCTGCTTGTAACGCAGTAGCCTGAGTACATTGCAGCGCCGCGGCTAAGTGCCGCCGCCGCCCTCTCCCGGGATCCGGCTTCTCTGCAGTCTGTGGCGGGGGCAGGTGGGCAGAATCGGGGAAACTGAGACGAAAAAGGGGAACGATGCGACGCGGGGCGCAGCGCAGCCCGCAGCCAGGGGTAGTGGCGTGGCGCCCGCGGTGGCCCTTGGGCGCCTGGTGAGGGGCATGACTTGGCACTTCCCAGCTTCGGGAGTTCAGCGGGGAGGACAGCGATGGGCATTGTCGGGGAAGGTCAGGAACTGGGGGGGGGGGCGCTTTGGGGTCCTGTCGCAGCCTGCCTAGGGGGTGTGTTTGTGCCGTCTGGTGGCTTGGGGAGGCGGGGGCGGTTTAGTTCCCAGGTGAGTTCCGGTGCTTTGTGCCAGGGTGGGACGGTGGCTTTGCCTCCGGTGTCATTCACTGCATGTCCTTTTCAGCGCTCTGCTTTATTGGGTTGAAGTTGACCGAAGTTTATAACGGGAGCTGCCTCCTGCCAGAACCGCGTCGAGACGTTTATTTGGGGAGCGCGCCGGTGATTCTTGCTTCGCGCGCGCGCACGAAAGACAGCCCCCGCCCCCCCCGGGGATTGAGAAAGTCTACGCCCTTGAATCATACAACACACACACACGCACAATTAGTGCCAAGCAAGTATAGGAAAAAGCAGCCTAAATGACGCACCTCAAGAACCAAAAATGAAATGAGAGTAAAGGAGAATGTGGCTATAGGACTTCTATTTCATATCATTTCAGAGAAAAGAGAATATGTAGTGATACGAGTGTTCCAGACCACGGTTTCTCAACTTCAGATCCTGAGCTGTGAAATCCAAAGAGGCGAACTGTTTTTCTGTTAGATTAAAAAGACTAAGTTGAGGTTCAGATTGGGAAACAGAATCTGCAATTTTGTCCATTAAAAAACAAAACAAGACAAAAAAACAGACTTTTAAATATCAGTTTTCTATAGTCGGTAAAGATGGGCTTTTCCAGATCTGAGCTATGAGGCATTTAGCAGCAGTGAGTTGGATAGTGATTAATTCCTGACGTATTTTAGGAAGTTCTGAATTGTCCCACATAGTAAGTAATAATAGTTCAGGTTTTTTGGGGGTAGTATAACTGGTTATATACTATACTATATAGTATAACGGTTATATACTATACTATATAGTATAACCGTACGGTGGGTAGGGCGGGATATAAATCTCAAAAATAAATATAAATAAATATATTTCAGATGTGGTTTAGGATTATACCCCAAAAGTGTCTAACAGCCCTAAGAGACCTGCAGAGACATGTGTCTCCATGGAAGGCCATATGCACGGTACCAGAGGGCAATTCCAAAACGAAAATATCACCACGAGATTCCACAGCAACCATCAGATAGGCAAACTCTGTCCCTGTGATTCAAACTCTCTTTCCTCCCTCCCTAATTTGTAATGAAAGCTTTCCTAATTGCTTTGTACTTTGAGACATCTGCTGTGTGTTTGGGTTTTTTTTGTCTCTGTGTTTTGTTTAATGCTAAGACTGGCCTTTTCATCTTGGGAGGGAAAGATCTCTTTAACGACTTTAGGTGATAACTGGAGTTCAGCTTGAAGCTAAATAGCCAACCAGTAATCCTCTCTGATGTGTGTGTCTGTGGGGAGGTGTTCCTCCAAGAAGTGGGAGGGGCGATGGGGTCGATTACCGGCTTATCCTTATCATCACGGCCAATTTCTTTTGGGGGAACTGAGAATCACCGCTTCATCTGGCGTGGATTAATTACCCAGATTGTATCAGTTGTCTCCATAAGGATCCTGTAACAGTCAGGAGGGAGACGTCACACTTGGCTTATTCTGCTCTCAGTCAGTCACGTGGGGGATTGGTATTGATTCAGATGTCCCTTTTTCAAATGTCAGGGCTTAACCCAACTCCCACAATGGGGGACAACTCGACTGTAAGGCCGGCCAGAGTGGAAGGCTAACGGGCCCTCACCAATGCAATTTGCTTTATTCTATCGGTGTTGGTAGATGAATTAAATCTTGTTAATATTTTTTTGGATTATGTCCAGTCCAAAGTGCAAATACAATAAGGCTAATGGTTGACAAGAGAGGGGTGGTGGTGGAAACATTGCTTTTAGGCATCCCTTTCCTTTCTAACACCTGATTTAGATTACAGCAACGTCCATCCCAGTTCGAAGCAAAACTTCCCGCATCAGTTTTACCTCCACTTTGCACAGATCAAGCCAGTAAGCTTTATTTTTTTTGCCAGTTTCCATGTTCTTACTCCCAAATTAATTTTTTTCCCCAAAAAATATTTTTTGCAGCCATTGCATATGCAGGTGGCAGTGGAGGTGGAAAATGGTGTTAAGAGCCCTGACCTGGATATCCCAGGCAAGCCCGATCTCATCAGATCTCAGAAGCTAAGCAGGGCCAACAACTGGCAAGTACCTGGATGGGAGACCTCCTTGGAATACCAGCAGTCAGGAGGTGGGGGCAGGCTTGATTCAGCCCCCTCTCTGACTATCCTCCAGGCCCCCAGTAGGGGTCAGTCACCAGAGGTCACCATGACTTCCAGGTGCACACACATTCACATGCGCGTGCACACACACACACACACAAACGCACACGAAAAATACAAAAAAGTACAAAGAGGAAGAAGAGATTGGATTTATACCATGCCCTTCACTACCCAAAGGAGTCTCAGAGTAGCTTACGATCTCCTTTCCCTTCCTCTCCATACAACAGACACCCTGCGAGGTAGGTGGGGCTGAGAGAGCTCTCTCGAGGACTGCCCATGAGAGAACAGCTCTGAGAGAACTTGTGATTGACCCAAGGTCACACCAGCAGCTGCGTGTGGTGGAGGTGTGGGGGATCAAAAGGTTTCAAGGCAATAGACATTCAGAGTTGGTTTGCTGTTGCCTGCCTCTGCGTAGAAACCCTGGACGTCCTCGATTGTCTCCCATCCAAGTATATATTTTACTTAAGTCAGCTTCATTGGTCAGGCAACTCCAAAAATAGACAATGGATTTTACTTTCTCCCTGCTTAAATAGTCAGTTTCAGGTCAGTTCCTGGGCCCACTGAAGACTTGGTCTGACATGGGTCTGAAATTACCCCCAAGTCCCTGTTCCTTCTCTCTGTTTTTTTTTTGGGGGGGGGCAGTGTGGGAGGGACAGAATAAATCCAGTTCATGCTCATCCCATAGTTTGAAGGTGCTAGGGATTGCAAAATGTATAGTTTCTCCGAATCCTTGGAAAATCACAGCAGGTAGGTGCTCGTAGGTTTCAAGGAGTTGTCTGGCTGCGCACATGGAAAGACTGGTTTTGTGCTAACGGGTTCCCCAGACCACCAAAACCCGCTGACTTGCACTGATAGACGCACCTGAACCTAGAAGAAGAAGAAGAAGAAGAGATTGGATTTATATCCCGCCCTTCACTCACTTAAGAGTCTCAGAGCGGCTTACAAACTCCTTTCCCCTCCCCTCCCCTCCCCACAACAGACACCCTGTGAGGTAGGTGGGGCTGAGAGAACTCTTTCCCACGCTGTCCTTGAGGGAACAGCTGGTACAGAGCTATGGCTTGCCCAAGATCATCCAGCCAGGTGCAAGTGGAGGAGTGGGGAATCAAACCCGGTTCTCCCAGATTAGAGTCCGTGCACTTAACCACTACACCAGACTGGCTCTCACTACACCTAACATGTTGATTATACCTTGGACCGGTTGCACAGCCCTGGTTTCAAAACTCCACCTCCCCATTCATGGAAAAAATGCAGTAAAGGGCAACTAGAATGATAAAAGGGTTGGGACACTTTCCCTATGAAGAAAGGTTGAAGCGCTTGGGGCTCTTTAGCTTGGAGAAAGGGTGGCTGAGGGGTGACATGATCGAGGTTTACAAGACGATGCATGGGATAGAGCAGGTAGAGAAAGAAGTCCTTTTCTCTCTTTCTCACAATGCAAGAACTCGTGGGCACTTCATGAAATTGCTGAGCAGTCGGGTTAGAACCAATAAAATAAAGTCTTTCTTCACCCAAAGAGTGTTTAACACATGGAATTCATCGCCATAGGAGGTGGTGGTGGCTACAAGCACGGACGGCTTGAAGAGGGAATTGGATAAACATATGGAGCAGAGGTCCATCAGTGGCTCTTAGCCACAAGGTATAGCTAGGAACTCTCAGTCTGGGGCAAGTGATGCTCTGTATTCTTGGTGCTTTGGGGGGGGGGGTTAAAAGTGGGAGGTCTTCTAGTGTCCTGGCCCCACTGCTGGACCTCCTGAGGGCACCTGGTGTTTTTGGCCACTCTGTGACAGAGTGTTGGACTGGATGGTCCACTGGCCTGATCCAACATATCATCATTTTTGTTTTATGACATATACCACATGGTTTTGCTGCAGACACACAGGGTGATGGATATTCTGGTTTGCACGTTAGCAAGATGAGACACTATCGCTGTAATATAGGAAGGAGTTTCGGGACTCTTTGGAAATGGGTTCAGAGACTACCCGTATTGGGCTGCAGTAGAAAACTTAAGAGTCAAGTCCAGCAGCAGCTTAGTAGGGTTGCCAGTTCTGGGTTGGAAAATACCTGGAGGGTGGAGCCAGGAGAGGGCGGGGTTTGGGGAGGGGAGGAGCCTCAGCATGGTACAATGCCATAGAGGCCACCCTCCAAAGCAGCCATTTTCTCCAGGGGGACAGATCTCTGTCAGCTGGAGATCAGTGGTCAAAGTGGGAGGTCTCCAGGCCCTGCCTGGAGGCTGGCAACCCTACACCTTAGAGACCAACAAGATTTTTGGGGTGTGACGTTTTGAGATTCAAAGAACTTATGCTCTGAAACTCTTGTTGGTCTTTAAGGTGCTACTTAACTCTAGGGATTATTTGGTGAGAAGATCAGTCCCATGAGGGGTGATGCACTGTAGCGTAGCCTAACCGTTAATCCTCTTAAATTTAATTCTGAGTTTAAGCTTACACCCGGAATTAAACTTCCCTTAGTCTTAAAGGTGCCACCGGACTCAAACTTTGTTCTGCCGCTTCAGACAAACATGGCTTACCCACCCGAGTCAATCATCTTGTGTTCGGATCTTCAAAAGTTCTGTGCTGGATCCTTGCCTCCCCCTTTTTTTGCTTGTGTTTGTGTTGTTGTTGGTTTCTTAAATCACTCTTAGGCTAGAACTTTGGGTTGCCAACCTCCAGGGGGTAGCTGGAAATCTCCTGGGATTTCAACTGATGTCCAGGCAGCAGAGATCAGTTCACCTGGAGAAAATGGCTGCTTTGAAGGGTGGCCTCTGTGGCATTGTACCCTATTGAAGTTTCTCCCCTCTATTATAAATGTTTCCCAAACTGATTGGAACTAGAGTGGATACTCCCCCCCACTTCACTTTATTAGAAAATATACAATGAAAGGGAGGGAGGGAGGGAAAGGAAGGAGGGAAGGAAGGAGGAAAGGAAGGAAGGAGGGAGGGAGGGAGGGAGGGAGGGAAGGAAGGAAGGAAGGAAGGAAGGAAGGAAGAAAGAAAGAAAGAAAGAAAGAAAGAAAGAAAGAAAGAAAGAAAGAAAGAAAGAAAGAAAGAAAGAAAGAAAGAAAGAAAGAAAGAAAGAAAGAAAGTTAGTTAGTTAGTTGGGGCTTGTCTATAGTGTTTCCAAAAAATATACTGCAGGGTACTTCAGAAGAGAACAACAAAACCCTATTGTTCTCTACTTCTTCTATCCTAAATAAGAAATGGAATTGCTACCTTTTGGAGGGGAAGTGGAAACAAAAGCCAACTCGTTCTTTTAAAAATAATGGCCTGGGAAATGTTTTTAAAAAGCTCCTTTATTCATCCATTTCTCTCCCCACCCCTCTCCCCTTCCCACTTCCACCTTGTGGTAATGAACGTTCTTTGTGCAAATGTCAGAAACCGCATTAAAAAAAATAAATCTCAGGGGTTGGTTAATGAAACCTTTGTGCCCAGTGGCAAATGGTGGCAGGAGCCTTGCCTCTGTGGTGATCCACACTGGATGCTTTGAGGGGTAATATCTCAAGGTTTGTGTAACGCACTCCATCACCGGGCCCTAATTTACTTAAAGTCTCCCGGGCACCTGGCCGTGAGAGAGAAACAAAAGGCAAATAACTCTGTTACAACGTAATTTCTTTCCCCAACCACCTCCTTCCAGCTCAGGTCTGCAAGTACAAGAAAGTCTGTGCTGCATTCCCCATTTCCAGCAAGACTCAGAGCTGTCCTGCAGGTGTGTTGAGGGGCGACAGGCTCTTAGGGGTTCATTTTGAGCACCATTAAAAATGGCAGAAGGCGAGGGGAGCCAGCCATCCCAAGGAAACATGCCAGCAGAAACCCCTTTGCAATAAATGAGATCTGCTCAAGAGTTGTTGTTTTTTTAAAGCCGTGAAGGGGTGCCATTTGGTATCTCAGCCACTGCACTCCAAGTGTGGATGGGCAGGCTATCATGGAGCAGGAATCGCCCAAGCCCAGGACAAAATGGGCAGCTTTCTTGCATTCGCACTGCTTCGTTTTGGCCTGAGCTAGATTAATCATTAAGCTTAAGTACTCCACCGAGCAATGCTGGAGCCAGACTATTCTGTCCCACCGTGGTTGGATTGTTAAACCGTTTACCACTGGAGGGAAAGAAAGTTTGCCTGGTCTGTGTTCCAGCAACAGATTTTTTAAAAACTTTGCTCAGTTTGAAGAATCGGAGGTTTAATTTCATCACAAGACTGTGTGCTCAATACTACGCAAACACACAAAAAAGATATTCAGTGATGAGATGGTTCGGGAGGGATAGACACAAAGCGGGCTGTGAGAGAGAGCATTTGTGTCCACTTCTTTCCTTTCCTTTTGTACCCTTAGAAGTTCATTGATTCACTAATTTTGAGCAGCAGAAGACATTTATATCTCCCCCCCCCCACCCCCCTAGATACAAGGGCTAAAAAGACTGAGACAAATTTTGCTAGAGTGATCTTAGGAACCTTAGCACTGAGCGAAAGAGCCAGGGTTTTTGGAGTATAGGGGGACGATTGGTTGAATAAAGGCTTAATATAGCAATCTCTCATAATCTCAAAGAATCTGCATTCCAGCAGGGTGTGAAAGGATGTATCAATCCAGCTAAGGTCATAAGGGCCTATTCCCTTGCAAGTGTAGGGCATATTCCCTTGCAAAACCATTGGAGGTATAATCAGTGGGAGTTGGTGCCAGCCCCCCCCCCGGGGGGGGGGGGAATGCCTGCTTGTGTCATGGCTGCAGCAAAATGACCCCGTCCCCTGGAAAGGTCCTTGTTCCTCCGACCATCCTTCTGAAGGCTTCAGCCACCACTGAAGCTATCCTCCCAGAATAGTGGTATTTCTGAGGCTTGGATTAGTAGCTGTCCCCTCTCTTTCTTTCTTTCTTTCTTTCTTTCTTTCTTTCTTTCTTTCTTTCTTTCTTTCTTTCTTTCTTTCTTTCTTTCTTTCTTTCTTTCTCTCTCTCTCTCTCTCTCTCTCTCTCTCTCTCTCTCTCTCTCTCTCTCTCTCTCTCTCTCTTTCTCTCTTTCTCTCTCTCCGTCTCTCTTCTTTCTTTCTTGCCTTCTGACATACTTCTGGTGATGTCAGGGGGTGCGGCATACGCAAATAAGTTATGCTAATGAGTTATGCTAATGAGCTCCTGCACCTCTTTTTATACGAAATGACCCCTGGTTATAATGTTTAGTCTTGCAAACAAAACACTCTGCAATAATGTGAGATGGTAAGATAGTACATACAGGGGGGTTAAGGCTTGGAGTAAGAAAGACCCCCACAAAATATGGGTGAACATACCCTGCGGGCTCTCAGAATCAAACTACGATGCTCAATTTCCAGGACTTGCTTTTTGATCAGAGAAAATGCGAAGAAGAAGAAGAAGAAGAAGAAGAAGAAGAGAAGAGATTGGATTTATATACTGCCCTTCACTACCAGAGAGAGTCTCAGAGTGGCTTATAATCTTTTTTCCCTTCCCCTCCCCACAATAGACACTCAATGAGATAGGTGGGGCTGAGAGAGCTCTTTTGATAACTGTCCTTGAGAGAACAGCTCTGGAAAAAAAAAAAAACTTATGACTGACAACATACCCCCCTCACTGAACTAGGATTTCAGAGACCTTCTCTTGGATCCCTACACAGCCATAAAATTTGCTAGTAGACTCAGAATACAAATATATATAAATACATGAAGCCACCAGGTACTGAATCAGACCATTGGTCTAACAAAGTTGGTATTGTCTACTCAGACTGGCAGCATCTCTCCAGTTTCTCAGGCCGAGGTCTTTCACATCACCTACTGTCTGGTCCTTTTAGCTGGAGATGCTGCTGGGGGTTGAACCTGAGACCTTCTGCATGCCAAGCAGATGCCTGGCCACTGAGCCACATCTGATTCCCACTCTCTTTTAGGCTCCCTCATAGGATCATTGCGAGGATAAAAGGAGAACCGCATATGCTGTCTTGTGAGCCTTAGAGGAAGGAAGGGTGGCAGAGTCAGACAGAGAAAACGTGTTTGCAACCCCTTTATAGACATGGGTCCTTTTCATGTCATGTGACAAGCAGTGTTTTCAAGTCAAAAGTTGTTCAGAGGGAGTTTGACATTGTCTGTGTCTGTGTAGCAACTCTGGACTTCCTCGATGGTCTCCCATCCAAATGCTAACTTGGGCTGACCCTGCTTAGCTTCTAAGATCAGGTGAGATCAGGCGATCCAGGTGACTCATGTTCTTAGTCACAGGAAATACTAACTCTCTCCTTAAGTACCACAGTGGACTTCTGATAGAACATAAGAGGCCTGCTGGATCAGACCAGTAGTGGTCCATCTAGTCCAGCATCCTGTCTCACACAGTTCCTCTGGTGGGCCATCAACAGGGCAGAGAGGCTGAGGCCTTCCCCTGATATTAGGAACATAAGAAGAGCCCTGCTGGATCAGAGCAGTGGTCCATCTAGTCCAGCATCCTGTTTCACACAGTGGCACCAATGTTCCCTCTAAGCTGAGTTAGCATGAGCTAGCTCACTGGGGGGGTTTTAGCCTCCAGCTCACACATTTTTGTCTTAGCTCAGGGAGGATGGCTCCAGAGCAAACTAATTTATGCAGTAGACAAATCGATCGTGCCAGTAGCTCACAAAGTAGAATTTTTGCTCACAAGACACTGCAGATTAGAGGGAGCACTGAGTGGCACCCCGGCCCGAAACTCCGCACCAGCTGGTCAAGGGGGCGCATATAGATGTTGAATGACATTGGGGAAAGGACTGCCCCCTGACGAACCCCAGACATTAAGGGGCACCTAGTTGACATCTTCTCTAACCGGCTGAATTTGCACACAGAGCCAGAGAGGTTGGCATTCCGGATGCACGTGAGGCAACGTAAGAAAGGTCTTCTAACCTATCAGGGACGTGTTTGCATCCTGGGTTCAACTTCCGCTTGAGATTAAGGAGAGCTGCTTCCAGCCTGAGTCGACAGTACTGACTTTGCTAGGTTCTTCAGGCAGCTTCTTGTGTCCACTGAGTCCTAGAGGGAAGCCTTTGCAAGACGTCAGCACTATGGTTCCGACAGGTGGTTTGACACAACATAAACAAACCTTGTATTAACTGGGTAGAGCGCCTCCCTCCCTCCCCTTTCCATCATTATTAGGGCTTGCCGGGCAAAACTGGAGCCTTTCCTTTTTTTTTTTACATTAAACAAACACACTTGTTGTTTAGAGGGTCAAGAATGGGTATCCGCCGCCACTTAGCTGGATTTAGAGGAAATCGCTTAGATTTGTAAGTGACAGGCGTACGGCAACAGCTTGATTTTTCAAGAGAGCTGACGATCCACTTGGCCATTGATGCAGGAGTGTGCTGAAGTGGACTCGTTCCTTTGTGATGCTTTCAATCTCTCTCTCTCTCTCTCTAGGCCTAGAAGTGCACTCATGTCCTTGTGCTTACAGTCTTTGTAGACGTCTCCGCATCTCCAAGGAGAACTGTAATGTACCGGATTGTCTTGATAGCAGTTGGCAGTCGTAAATAAATGGCTTGGGGGAGATGGAACTTGGATTTGTGGAAGGACATTATGCAGTGTAGAATGCTGCATAATTAGCCGTCTTCAGGGAGAAAGGGCGGCGGGGGGGGGGGGGAACCCATTCCGTTAATTTGATAGCACAGTTTGTGAACTTGCATCTCCCGGAGATAGCCGGCCTTCCAGGTCAGAGAGGCAGTTGGCATTTGGGCAACAAATATTGCTTTGTAGCACTGGGCGATTGATTCTGCTCCCGGAGTTTAAATAACCTCGAGTTGCGACAATAGCAATGCCCCAAATACAAAGAAAGAGGTTAGTTAAATTATCTCTTTTATTTACCTGCAGGATTTGGTCAGACTTAGTTGAGTGGATCTTGAATTTGCAGGCTGAGGCAGAGTTTCCCATTGGAATCTACAAAAATATTGCAGATTTGTATTCATGGGGGAGGGAAGATTTTTCTTCCCTGTTCCCATGTTATCCCCCCCAATAGATAAATTGGAAATTTAGGATTTTAGGATTTAGGATTTTAAACAAAATCCCCCCCCCCCCCAAAATGGAACAAGCTAAGTTATTGTCTCAGCTCCTTCGGTAGCATTCCTGAGCACACAGTCTAGGATTCTCTGATATTCGGGTTGAGATGCTGAGAAGAAGAGAAGAGACAAAGAGACTGTATTTATACCCCACCCTTCACTTGGAGTCTGAGAGTGGCTTACAGTCTCCTTTCCCTTCCTCGCCCCACAACAGAAAACCTGTGAGGTAAGTGGGGCTGAGATAGCTCTTTCGAGGACTGCTCTTGAGAGAACAGCTCTGAAAGAACTTGTGGCTGACCCAAGGTCACACCAGCAGCTACATGTGGAGGAGTGGGGAATCAAATCCAATTCTCTCAGTAACAAGTTCTCTCAGAGCTGTTCTCTCAAGTGCAGTTCTCGAGAGGGCTCTCTCAGCCCTACCTACCTCACAGGGTGTCTGTTGTGGGGAGGGGAAGGGAAAGAGATTGTAAGATGCTCTGAGACTCCTTCGGGGTAGGGAAGGGAGGGGTATGAATCCAATCTCCTCCTCCTCCTGTGGTGATTTTATAGCAGATTCAGCCCACTTGTTAGCAGGCTACTGTTACAAAACTCTGATTATACTAATAATTATTTTTTTAGAGATCAACTTCCACTGCAGCATTTCCCCCCACCCCACCCTGCACCAGATCATCCTTTCCGATGATTTAAGATGCCCCTTAATTGCTTTACTGAAGGGAAGAGGGGAGCACCCTTTTAACCAAACAGCTGAGCAATTTGCTATGACAATCCTGCCACTGTTCATTCACTTAATTTCCAATTAATCAAACATTCAATAAATCATTAGTATAATTACACCTGCTCTGGTTTCTCCCCCCTGCCCCAACTTCTTCCTCCCCCCCCCCCCCCCCACGGCACATTAGCTATGCTCAGACAGGTTCCTTCTCCAACAGTGTAGATGGAGTCATTCGTCTGACCTCAGTGGCTTAGCCTCCTTGGTTCCTCTTGAGCCTTGTGAAAACAACTGGGCAGGATTTTAAGAAAACAATATTTATAGTGCAACAGGTTTACTTGTGGGTCTCTCCCCCTTGCTTCCCACCTTTGATTCCCCAGTTCGCCCTTCCTTTCTCCCTTCTCCTGCAGCAAACTAAAGCAAACATCAGTGCAGCAGTGACTGGTTAATTTCTCACACTTTTCTAATCATTTTTATTCCCCTACTGCGCCACTTTTCTAATTACACCATCTCCCCAGGTGTGCAATAATTCCCTCATCACCATATATCTCAAATACAGATTATTAAAATAATATAGCTCGTGTCGTATAAATGTAGCAGAAAGTGTCTTAAAGAGGCTTTATGGAAAGCCGGTAAATTGTTTCAACGGGATGATGTTTTAAGGGGCTTAAAAGAGAAATAGTACATTTGAACAGGTTAAAGTCTTTGAAATAGATGTGTATCCTAAAAGAACTCTAAATTAAACAAAACAAAACAACTTTTTAGAGTTTCCCTTCTTTTATTCCGTGTCTCTGTCACCCCACACAGCAAAATATTAGAAATATGTTCATGGGTAAAGCCAGTTTGGTGTAGTGTTTTGGAGGGTGGACGCTAATCTGGGAGAACTGGGTTTGATTCCCCACTCCTCCAACATGCAGCTCCTGATGAGACCTTGGGTCAGTCACAGATTCTCTCAGAGCTGTTTTGGAGCGAGCAGTTCTCAAAAGAGCTCTCTCAGTCCCACCTACTTCACAGGGTGTCTGTTGTAGGAAGGGGAACGGAAGGGAGATTGTAAACTGCTCTGAGTGAAGGGCAGGTTATAATTCCAATCTCCTCCTCCACCTCCTCTTCCTTGGATATCCAAGAGGCTAGCTCTCAAAAAGCTGACAGGAGAGAAATTGAGCCATTTGGAATGGGGTGTTGGAGGAGAGTTTTACACGTAACAAGGACCTCCAAAAAGACGAATAAGTAGGTTCTAGACCAAATCAAACCCAAACTCTCCCTAGAAGCTAAAGTGACTAAGCTGAAGTTATCGTACTACGTACACACTCTGAGAAGACAGAAGTTACTGGAAAAGACAATAATGCTAGGAAAAGGTGAAGGCAGCAGGAAAAGAGGAAGCCCCAGTGTGAGATGGGTTGACTCCATCAAGGAAGCCACAAAGGCCCTCCGCTTTCAAGACCTGAGCAAGGCTGTTAACGAGAGGACATCTGGAGGTCGTTAATTCATAGGGTTGCCATAAGTCAGATGGTCACTTAACACACACACATAGTTCTCTAATGGATGTTCGTCACTCTGAAGGCAGCAATATCAAGTTAGTTATTGATTTAGATGGTTACGGCCTGTTTTTCTCCCATAAGGGGGACAGAAAGCACCTTAACACCTTCATTCTCCCCGCCTTTATTCTGTCCTCACAGCAACTCTGTTAGGGAGGCCACGTTGCGATAGAGTGATAGGCCCAAGGTGTCTCAGCGAGCTTCCGGGGTGGTGGAGTGGGGATTCGAATGCGGAAGCAATGCACCTTGCTTCTTTCCCCCCCTCTTTTTTGGTAATCGCTGTTTGGTGAAGATTCTTCTTTTCTTTTTAAGTTCCTCATCGTAAAAGTTACCCCCCACAAGAGCTTAGGTAGGCGGGCGAAGCATTCCATCAAAAGAATTCTGAGGGTGTTTTTCTGGTTATATTGGGAAAGCTTCTTTTCAGTGTTTTTATCATTGTACACGTACACCGTGGTAACTTGGAGAGGCTGAAGACTGTGGGGGGCTGAAGGTTGTCACAGACAGTAGACCGAAATGGTGCTCATGGGGGCCATGACACCCACCAACACCTGTCCTAGCACCTACCTTGTTTTTTTTAAAGAAAGTGGGTAGTGGGTTTGGGGTTTTTTTTTTTGCTCAGTAGGGCTCCTGATTGGCCACTGGAGATCTGATTGCTGTACAGATTTTTTTCTTAAAATGTTCTGCCGCCACAGCAGAAGGGTCTGAATGACTGAAGATAAGCCGTGGGTACAAAACAAGAGATTTTGAAGCACTAAGTTCATTTTAAAAAGCACCCTGTTAAACAGTTGCCTGAATTATAGAACCATAGATTTGGAAGGGACCTCCAGGGTCATCTAGTCCAACCCTTCCTGCCCTCTTTTCTCGTGGTCTGCCTGAGTTCACAGAATCAGCATTGCTGTCAGATGGCCATCGAGCCTCTGCTTGAAAACCTCCAGAGAAGGAGAGCCCACCACCTCCCGAGGAAGCCTGTTCCACTGAGGAACCGCTCTAAGGGTGCGATCACACGGGCATTTAAACGCGGCTCTCGTGTGCGGCTTTTTCCAGCGTGATGGCTGGAACCCGGGTTTGGGGTGACCAGACACCCCTCAGCAAATCGCCTCAGTCCCGCAACTGGGCTTTGCCGGCGCGGCTTCTTTTTTTTTTTTTAAACTTCCTTGAGCATGCGCACAAGCGCATTTACAAATCACAGGACATGCACAGAATGGCGATCTTTAAAAAAAACAACAGCAAGAGGGAAGTCGGGATCGTTGCGAGTGGAAGTCCAGATGGGCACAACTGCAGGTTCTCACCAGGAGAAACAGTAAAATACTTGTTTTTGCTGGTGTTTGGAAAGGCGAGATCGAATGCGGTAGATCACGGGGGGGGGGCACGGGATTCAAAACGGGAGACAGATGCGGTCGTCTGGTCAGCCCTTTTAAATGTGATGGGGAACAGCGGCAAACCCCGCTGTAAATGCCCATGTGATCACACCCTAACTGTCAGAAAGTCCTTCCTAATGTTTAGCTGAAAACTCTTCTGATTTAATTTCAACCCGTTGGCTCTGGTCTGACCTTCCGGAGCAACAAAAAACATCTCTGCCCCATCCTCTATATAACAACCCTTCAAGTTCTTGAAGATGGTTCTCGTATCACCTCTCAGTCGTCTCCTCTCCAAGCTAAACGTACCCAGCTCTTTCAGCCTTTCCTCATAGGACTTGGTCTCCAGACCCCTCCCCATCTCTGTTGCCCTTCCCTGGACACGTTCCAGCTTGCCCCAAATGTTGAAGAGTTGCTATTACAGTTAGATTGGGCTCTTTTTTCTAGCAGGAACTCCTTTGCATATTAGGCGACACCAGGGGTCCTTTCATAAAAAAAGAGGTGCAGGAGCTCATTAGCATAACTTATTTGCATATGCCACACCTCCTGATGTCACCGGAAGTGTCATGAGGCCACACATCCCTGACGTCAGGTGTGTCAGTAGGCAAGAAGGGAGGGAGGGAGGAAGGAAAGGAACAGGAAGGAAGGTTGGTAGGTGGGGGAGAGAGAGAGAAGAAAGAAAAAGAAAGGAAAGAAGGAAGGAAGGAAGGAAGGAGGGAGGAAGAAAGAAGGGAGGAAGGAAGGAAGGAAGGAAGAAAGAAAGGAACAGTAAGGTAGGTAGGTAGGTGGGGGGGAGAGAGAGAAGGAAGGAAGGAAGGAAGGAAGGGGGGAGAGAGGGAGGAAGGAAGAAAGGGAGAGGGGAAGGAACAGGTAGGTAGGTAGGTGGGGGGGAGAGAAGGAAGGAAGGAAGGAAGGAAGGAAGGAACGCTTCTCACCCCACTGGGGCTGGCATTTCCTCCCCCCCCTTGCTTGGGCCTCAGTGGCTTCAGGCCACTGGGGCCCGGCTTCTTCACTAGGTGGGGAGGGAGGGGGCTTCTTCTGGGAAGAGGGAGGGAAGGGCTTCCCTTTCCCCAGCTGGCGGAGCACCGCCAGCCCCGGGAGTCTTGACAGGGGGGAGGAGGGAAGGGGCTTCCCGGGGCCGGCGGCGCTCTGCAGCGGCCCCGGGAGCAGTGGGAGGGGGGAGGGAAGGACTTCTCCTTCCCAGGGCTGGCGGAGCGCCGCTGGCCCTGGGAGTATTGAGGGGGGGAGGAGGGAAGGGGCTTCCCGGGGCCAGCAGCGCTCTGCCACAGCCCTGGGAGCAGTGGGAGGGGGGAGGGAAGGACTTCTTCCTGGGGCCGGCGGAGCGCTGCTGGCCCTGGGAGTCTTGACAGGGGCGGGGGGAGGAGGGAAGGGGCTTCCCGGGACTGGCGGCGCTCTGCAGCGGCCCTGGGAGCAGTGGGAGGGGGGAGGGAAGGACTTCTTTCTGGGGCCGGCGGAGCGCTGCTGGCCCCGGGAGTCTTGACGGGGGCGGGGGGAGGAGGGAAGGGCTTCCCGGGGCCAGCGGCGCTCTGCCGGGGCCCCGGGAGCAGTGGGAGGGGGGAGGGAAAACCTTCTCCTTCCCGGGGCCGGCCCCGGGAGTCTTGACAGGGGCGGGGGGAGCATTGACGGGGGGGAGGAGGCCGGGGGGGCTTTTTTAAGTTCCCACCCCCCCGCCTCCTCTCTCCCAGAGCGGCGCTCCGGCGTGCCCCGGCCCCAATGGAGCCCTGGGCGACACACTTCTAATGTAGCCAATCCTCCAAGAGTTTACAGAGCTCTTCTTACAGGGGCTACTGTAAGCTTTCAGAGGATTGGCTGCATTAGGGGTGTGTCGCCTAATATGCAAAGGAGTTCCTGCTAGAAAAAGACCCCTGTAGTTAGACATACATAACCTAATTGACTGGCATTTTGTGGCTGGCTCCACCTACCGAGGCAGCCATTTTGCAGCTCCACCCACCTACCCTTTGTCAGAATTCCAAAGATGATCACATAATCAAAAGTTTGGGAACCCCTTTCTTGTGCATAGCTTCCGCATCAGAAACAAGACCACACATTTTAGATATCCATGATCTGCCCCTTCTATGACATTCAAGGCTGATCAAATAATGTAGGACTCTTTCTTAAGACGTTTGGTATTCTAGGAGCTTCGTTCAATTCTGCAACATGTAATGATGGCCACTAAACCAATCAGGTGAGAACGGATAAAAGGAAGTCCTTCTTCACCCAAAGAGCGATTGGAATTGAAAGCAAACCAGCCAGTATCATAATGCCCCTGTATGAAATGATGGTGCGACCTCATTTGGAATACTGTGCACAATTCTGGTCACCACGCCTCAGAAAGGATATTATAGCATTGGAAAAAAGGGCAGAAAAGGGCAACTGGGATGATAAAAGGGTTGGGACACTTTCCCTGTGAAGAAAGGTTGAAGCGCTTGGGGCTCTTTAGCTTGGAGAGACAACAGCTGAGGGGGGACAATGCAAAGGTTGACAAGATTATGCATGGGGTAGAGCAGCTAGAAAAAGAAGTACTTTTCTCCCTTTATCACAGTACAAGAACTCTGGGGCATTCCATGAAATTGCTGAGCAGTCGAGTTAGAACGGATAAAATAAAGTCTTTCTTCACCCAAAGAGTGATTAACACATGGAATTCACTGCCACAGGAGGCAGTGGTGGCTACAAGCATGGAGGGCTTGAAGAGGGAATTGGAGAAACATCTGGAGCAGAGGTCCATCAGTGGCTATGAGCCACAAGGTATAGCTAGGAACTTTTGGTCTGGGGCAAGTGATGCTCTGTATTCTTGGTGCTTGGGGGGGCATTAAAAGTGGGAGGGCTTCTAGTGTCCTGGCCCCACTGGTGGACCTTCTTATGGTACCTGGTATTTTTGGCCACTGTGTGACACAGAATGTTGGACTGGACGGGCCATTGGCCTGATCCAACATGGGCTTCTCTTAAGTTCTTATGTTCTAAAGGGGTTAGACACCTTCATGGAAGGTGAGAGTGGATTGCTGCTGTCCGAAACAGCTGAATTGGATCACCCATGTTTAGAAGCAGTGTACCTCTGAATAGCTGATGCTAAGGATAAAGAGAAAGGAAGGGTTGTTACCTTGCAAACTTGAGTGATAGCAGGAGGGTGAATGGCCATTATTGTGAGCCAGTTGCTGGACGGGACCTTGATGTGACCTGAACAAAGCCATTCTTGTGTTCCTCGGAGAAATGGCAAAGCCCTTCACATCACATCACATCACCCAGAGATAAGAGCTGGAATGCTCCTTTTCCATCATTTGTGCTGTGTACAGGGGGAAAGAGAGAGAGAGAGAGAGAAGTCTTTGGAATCTTTTCTGCACTGCGGAACTGGCAAGTGTTCCCTTTTGCAGGTACCGGTGAAGCCTCTCTCTCTCTCTCTCTCTCTCTCTCTCACTCTCTCTCTCTCTTTGCTTTAAACTGTTGATCATTTTAATTAGATAGTAAGCATCATGTAAAAGCAGGATAAATACATGGCACTTTGCCTCCTAAATCAGGGAGCAGATTACATTCGGAGCAATCACTTCCAAGACTAATGGGTGCTGTTATAGCGTCTCCCTCACACCGGCCCCCAAATTATTATTATTTTTTCTCAAAAAAAGTTGAACTGTGTCACATTTGGGCAATCCACAATTAGGTGATTTGTCTGAGCCACCGGGAGGCAAAGGCTCTCTGCTCATCAGCACGGTGTGGATTGATGTGGGCGCTGCTTCATCAGCCGCTTGTCGGCCTCCTCTTTTAATTTCCTCTCCCCACCTCTCCTCTCCGTCCACTGCAAGCAGATGGATTTGATGGCTTGCAGCATCCGTCAGCAAGATCTCCGGAAAAAGGACAGCAACATCTGGCCAAGGTTTGAGCTCCCTGAGAACTGGGTGGATACTGCTCGACTGCAGTACTCGATTTAACAGAGTGAAGCAAAAAGGAAGGGAAAAAAATGTGACCTAAAAAAGTAAACCGTTTTTCTTCTTGCGCCAGACAATACAAAGCAGCCAAGTGGAGACACAGGCTGGTTCTGCATCTGGGAAAGGTGCAGCTCGAAACCACATTCAGATACCCTGGGCCAACACAGTACTGACTGCAAAGTCACCCCTGTATGGCCATAAATCTATGCAGAAGGCACCGTAAAACCCGATGATAAAAGAAAGTGAAAGCGGCATGCAATGCAGAGGGTACCACAAAATCCGACGATCAAAGGAAGTGAAAGCGGCATGCAATGCAGAGGGTACCACAAAATCCGATGACCAAAGGAAGTGAAAGCGGCATGCAATGCAGAGGGGACCACAAAATCCGATGACGAAAGGAAGTGAAAGTGGCATGCAATGCAGAGGGTACCACAAAATCCGATGATCAGCATGAGCAGCATGCAACACAGAGAAGAATTTCTGTTTCAATGTGGATTTGCTGAAGCAATGGAGGGAAAAGCCAATGCGGAATGGCCCAAAGTTCCCCCACGAAGAAAATAATATTTCCAGTGCAAATTAGCATTAGGGAGGGAACCAGAGCACCCTTGTAGGTGTGTTTGGTAGCTTTTGTCTGTTCTGGAGGCTGATACTTTGCAGTAGAGCAATGGGTGAACTAGTTAGGGTCTGTGTAATTTGGGGATTTCGAACAGTGACTCTTAACAGAAAGGATGACTCTGGGTGGCTTCAAAGGAGGGGAGGGGAGTGCCCCCCAAAAGTGTCTTCTGGTACACCTTCTTTTGCTTCATCTGATGCGATTAACTAGCAGAATTTCCCCCACAATTTGCTCATCAAGGGATCACGGTTGATCGGTGTGAGTCAGAACTGAAATCTCAAGTTTTTAAGTAAAGTTTTACTCTCTGTCCCCTGCAACTTCCTCCATGGAAACCACAAACTCAGATGTGGAAAGGAGTTCAGGCTTTGCAGCTGAAGTTTTTCTATGTCTCTGGGATTAATGGGGGAAGACAAAAAACAACAACAACAACACACAGGGAAAATGTGTGTGTGTCCCCTCCTATATTTTCTGGGCTATCATGTACCTCAGTTATCCATATATTAGACGAGCAATTTCCAGCCAACTTTTAAATTCTTCTTGTGTTTGTCCTGCTGCACGTCTGTGTGGTGGAGATCTGGTGAGCGGGGTCGTAACCAGGATGCTGCTGTTACAGGATTCCTTTCCGCTCAGAGCACCTTACCCTAAAGCAGGAGCTTTAGGATTGTGTTTAAGTATTTGCCCACAAGGTGGAGGTGTACCAGATTTTTGTCATGTATTGGATCATAAACTGCTAAAGAAAGGGGGGGGCTTAATCTTAAACATTCAGATGCAAATGTTCAGATGGCTGGTTAACACACATAACCATATAAGATCAGTGTGTGTGTGTGTGTGTGTGTGTGTGTGTGTGTGTGTGTGTGTGTGTTGCACATTCCTCAAATATGCAGTGTGGTGGAAAGCGCTGTCAAATTGCAGCCGACTTCTGGCAACCCCCATAGCGTTTCCAAGGCAAGAGATGTTCAGTTTGCCATTGCCTGGGTGTCTCCTAACCGTTGATACGAAGGTCAGACTTGGCAACCCTAACCTGCAAAATCAACATTGTCAGTTTGCCCCTGAATTTGATGAAGTGAACCCACAATTCTTGATTCTCAGAAAATGTTCTTTTTCTTTGCACCTGTCGTGGGCAGTGGTTAGGGAGGCTGCCACCACCCTGGTACGGGTCTCCTCAGGAGGGCCCAGAGCACCCACCATGCCCCTTTATACAGTCCTCCTCCAGAAGGTTCCTCCTTATAAATGTCCGAATGAGGCGTGAAGAGGACCCAGGCAGACTATTTTTATTAAAGAGATTTAACAACAACTATAATTCAGTAACGTGTAGGAAAATGAACACAGTAAAGAGACCTGGAAAATGTTGGCCCCGATAGCTACTCTAGTACAGGCTTCCCTGGAGCCACTAGGCCTCTCTAGAGTCTATAGGCCACCCTACTATAGGCCCAGGACCATGACAGAACCTTTCCCTGCATTAAAACGTGAACATGTTTCAACTTCGTGTTGCCAATAAATTAACTTCTATACATGTACGTAAATTGCACCTAGCTTGCACACATGAAGCAAACAAATGTATAAAACTAACAGAGAAAATTGGAGAACCCAAGCCTCTGTTGTTGTTGCTTTTGTTTTGTTTAAAATCTCAATAGCCTCTCACTCTTAAAGACATGCATCCTGCCTTCCCCCTTTGATTTCCTGAGTGAAAACTAGCAATTGCAATTGTAGAACATGGCACTTTGGGTCTGTCCCACATGGCAACTTCAAGACACATTTAAAATCTAATTATTTCATCAAGGTGAACAGAAAGTAGAGAGTACAAGTCCAGGGTGAGGCTCTTGAGTTCACTAATCTATCCAAAGCATCAATCTGCCCCAGTGTGAGATCTTAACTTAAATTTAAAGAACCACTCTATAATCTGAGTATCATTTGTAATTCTGGATCTCCGGGCCCCACCTGGAGGTTGGCAAACCCTTAAGCACAGCACATACGTCCTCCACATTTAGTCACAAACACGAACAACTGTAATCTTTCAGTCCTTTCATCACCAGTACCAAACCCTGAAAGGCTGGGCTGTGAATGACTGCACCAGCTGTGGTGTTTTGTCTGGACCCAAGGTTTGTAAAGGATTACTTCTTTGGGATATACAAGAAGCAGTGCAAAAAAATAGGTGCCGAAATGAAGGCCATGAAGATGCCTCAAACACATTAGTATGAGATGGATACTCGTCGGAGCAGAGCAACATAAGCTTAGAGATGTGAACTATGAAATGGAAATAATATTGTTTGTGCTACAGAATAGAGAGCTCCGTCTCTCTCACACACCCTGTCCTCAGCCCTTTGATAGGGAAGAATATTACATGTTAGTTTTGACTGAACAAGTACACCGGCTTTACACTGGCTCATTAGTGTGTGTATCGAGGTTTTCGTTTGTTTGTTTTTTTCTCAGTTTGCGCATGCACATAACTGCTCATCCGTATAATTTGGTGGAGGGGGCTTTATCCTTGCATATGCGCAAAACCACTAGGGCGAATCATGGCTTTCATTTGATAGTTCTGCAGAGCATTTTGATTTCACCGCTGCGACAGAAGACTTCCCTTGAAACTTTTCGCCCGAAACTGGCCTCTTTGGGATTCCAAACTCAAAATGAGTGACCATTTACACGTTGGTTTTATAAATGCAGGAGTGGAGTGGAGCTTATGTGCATACCGCTGATGCACAAAAAAAAAATCGTGGGCGAAAAGCGGAAGCCTTGGGCTTCCAAGCAGAGAGGGGGTTTAAACGGAAGGGGCTTGACACCAGAGGAGCGATCGCACTGCGAAAACTGCAGCTTTAAATGGGAGAGCTGAGAAAACACCCCTCGGGACCTGGTAACAAAATACTTCGACTTAAAGGGGGGTTGAACCGTAAACCAGTGGCTGGGGATGGGAGGCAGATGTTGCTGTCTGAATGCGCACATAAAATCCATTATTGAAGAGTGACAGAACTGGATCAAAGGACACGTCTGAACGCACCCTTGGTGTGAGGTTGTTTGTGGATTCCTTGTGGTATGTAGTCTCTACTGAATTTTGTGGTTTGGTCAAAACCATATATATATACTCGCCTGCTCATGTACACACATTCTATATCTTTTTTTTCTACCAATCCAGGAGGGGGCAGTAAATTTCTTTTCATGCCTTATGTAAAACAAAACAAAAGCAAACTCGCAAAGTTATCCACAGAGAAGACTTTGCACTTTTCTTTTCTTTTTCTTTTTTTGCTGCCTTTGCAATTGACTGTTTTGTTTTGTTTCTTTTTTCCACAGGGGGGAAAGGTTGTGATATGAAGGATAAGTCTTAGCTTTATTGCCTCGGCCATTTTACAGTGTACAATCACCGCTTTTACATGTTGCTATGGGACGTGGATTTTATATGAAACAAAACGGAGGGTCATCTGGTCTTTTTAAAAAGGCAGCGGGTATTTTTGAGAGATATTACAAGGCTAAGGCCAACTGAATTCATATACCTTTTTTAAAAAAATAGATGTTTCAAAAGGCTCTGATCCAGCAGAATGTATCCCTGACACCGGATGTGCCCCAAATAAAAAGTGAAATCTCAGCAATCAGCTTTTTACTGGGGGCGCAGAGGAGACTAAATTTATACTCAGTGCATATCTGATCGGTTTCAGAGGTTAGCTATATTCAGTGGTGGACATGAAATTTGAAATCACAACTTAAGTTCTGGGTATTGAGACACTTTCCCCAAATAAAACAAACAAACAAATATCAATTTAAACTCTAGAAAAGTGTCCTGGAGCACCTTGAAGATCAACAAAATAGTCTTTAAGGTGCTACTGGACTCTTGCTCTTTTCTACTGCTACAGACAGACTAAATGGCTGTGTTTACACAATCATTTTGATCGGGTCTCACCACTGTTCACTCTTGCATTTAAAACTGCTGATCACACACCCACTTCCGTCTCCCACACCGAAGTGGGCTCACTCGCACAATCTTCCCGGTTCCCTAGTGCGTTTCCTTACACCTGGAAAAACAAGTTCTTTCCGGGTATTTGTGCTTTGAATCCACGATTTTGCCTGTCTGGACAGCCATCTCTTGCAATGGACAGCCATCTCTCATCTGAATATCCTTCTTGCCATGGTTCCCCCACAAGCCTCCACTGTCGTGCGCATGAGCAATCTTGCGCTGAATACATTCAATGTATAAACATTCAAGTGCACATATAGACTCCAGTGCTCAGTTGTACGTCGCCGGTTAATTTTGTTCGCTGTTGGGTGCCCAGAGCCTTGTCCTGCAGGCGGTTCAGAGAAGAATGTGTGGTCATCCCAACCCGAACAAAAAACAATCCTGATCAAATCTGTAGTGGGAACAACAAATCAGGATAAGCTTGCTGTGTGACCGCAGCCTAACACGGCTACCCATCTTAATTTAAACCCCGGAGTGGGGACAAACTAAAGACGTAGAAAAAGTTCTCTCTCTTCTGTTCCCCCCCACCCTTCCCCTGCAGTCTCCCCCTCGCCTGCTGGGCCTCAACTTTGCCAAATTCTGTAGATGCATTCAGTGGCATAAGACCGTTATGAGCTCTGTGCCCGTTCCTCTTTACTCTTTCATTAGGTGAGGGACACTTGGAGGAACTGGGCAAATGGGCCATTTTGTGTGCCCAGAAAGACTGCTTGCATTCCCTTCTTTTCCAGGCCCACACAGTCCCTTCTGGCCCTCGGACAGACACGCTGAGCGGAGGCCAGTTGGTGAGCTGTGCGAGAAAGCTAGGGGAGGGCGCCCTGGGAGAGAACCATCCTACAGTCTGGCTCCGTAAATGCCCTGCCCAAAATATATTGCCTAGCTGTTTGGAGGAGCGTTTCCCAAATGTCTCCCAAGACAACTTTTCTTTTTTCTTTAAAGGCTTGTAATATCTCCATTTAAAATGTGTTCCGTTGCCGATTCATGATCCGCAGTGTACAATGTGGGATAATGGCTTAGCTCATCTCCAGTACAAATTGCTTCTTGCAAAATGGGCAATGTTTCTTCGAGTGCTGTTATTTACTGCTTTTATTACTGCTGCTATTATTATTATTATTAGTGGTGGTATTATTATTACCGTGGCGTGGTATGCACTGGAGGGGAGGGAAGAGAGAAACCAGCTGAGTTTGGATTATGGGGGGAAAGTGGTTGTGCACTATCATCTGCTTTTCGGTGGTTCTGTAAAGTTTGGATCATGTGTGAGGTTGCCAACCTCCAGGGGGAGCCTGGAGATCTCCCAGGGCGGGAAAGAGAGAGGATAGGCGGGAAAGGGGAGGGAAAGAAGCAGAGGGGCGTTAAAGGGGTGGAGCAAGAAACCCCAATTTTGGAGTTCCCCACTTGAATGCCCTGACTTCACTCCTGTGGCAACCCCCCCCCCGAAAATCCCGGAAACGGAAGATCCAGGGGAACCGAGGATTACATTTGGGCCAACTGCAGACCCGGAGCAACAAGTGGGGAACTGTTGCTCTGCCCCGGATTTTATCGAGGAGTGACGCCGGGGCAACAACTAGAGCGGAATCGGCCATACTGAGACAGAGGAATCAGAGAGAGAATAAAACCTACATTGTGGTGGCAGCCAATGCTCCCTCTAAGCTGTGAGCAAAAATTCTGCTTTGTGAGCTACTGGCATTAAAGTTGTGAGCGAGCGATTTAGCGGCTGCAGAAACTAGTTTGCTCTGGAGGAGCCATCCTTCCTGAGCTGAGAGAAAAACATGGGAGCCGGAGTCTAAACAACTGTGAGCTAGCTCACACTAACTTTAGCTTAGAGGGAACACTGGTGGCAGCTGCCATCAAAGGGCGCCGCTATTTTATTTTACTTAGCTGATCAGATTGCTAACAGCCAATCAGAAGCCCTGCTGGGTAGGAGCCCCATCCGGCACCACCCACTTTCTTAAACAACAACAACAACAACAGTTGGAAGGCACCAGGTATGGGGTTGGTGGGTGCCCTCTTGAGGATTCCTGCTAAAGAGGTTCCAGAAGTCCTCTTGCTGCAAGAGTTCGCCAACATTTTCGGTTGCCCAAGAAAGAGGCGACCAAAAACGTTTCGCCGGCCCTGGTGATAAAGAAGGGGCCTCGTAAGGACGGGATGACTGGCACGCAGGGTTTGCCGTGCTGTTTTTAGCGATAAGGAGGATTTTTCTCCCCTGGCTCCCCGGCCGTCACAAGTGGGAGGCTGGCTGGCAGATGATACAGGAGATTTCCACCCCCAAAATTCGACACCTCAGGCAAGTTGCCTCATCAGGCGTCATTACGCAGCTGGTCTTGTCTCTGTCAATTATGCAGAGAAACACAGGTAGAGGGGTTTTTTTGTGGGGTTTTTTTTGCAGTATTCTGTCTCAATAGAACTATTTAAGTGTAATCACGTCATTTTTATAACTTTTATAAATGTACATGTGAGCATCAGCGTTGGGAGGGGATTGCACACAAGTTTGCTGTGTCCTAGATTCCTGTGCGCCTGTTGTAGGTTGTGCATACCGTTAAGTTGTGGGTCTTATTTTTGAAACTGTTCTAAACAGGGCTCCTTCCTTCCTTCCTTCCTTCCTTCCTTCCTTCCTTCCTTCCTTCCTTCCTTCCTTCCTTCCTTCCTTCCTTCCTAGATGCAGAATGGGCCTCTTTTAGGGTTCTTTGAATAAGCATCAGGAGAAATTGAATTGGTGTGATGGGTCTCCTTTTGAGGCCACTAAGGGATCGGGGGCCACAAAACATCCCTGTCTGTGACCCATTCTACATCTAGGATTCGCTCTGTTGTTTTACCATTCAAGTACCATTGGCCAAAGTTACTTTGGAAGATACACTGAGGATCATCCATTACACATTTTTTCTCCCCTTCCAGTTAAATATCCAGGGGTCATTTCGAGCAGGAGCATGCAGGAGCACCGTTCCGGTAGTGACAAGCCCAGGAGCAGGCACATATGGTGATGTACTGTGGAAAAAATCAAAAGCATACTAACTTGATCTGTATTTTCATGCTTGTTGTAGGGCAGCTTCCCTGCAAGAGCAAAGGAAACCTAAAGTGTTGGCTCACCAGCTCTGAGTTGGGAAATACCTGGAGATTTTTGGGGTGGAGCCTGAGCGGTGGGTGTTGCCTTCTGACACACTTCCGATGACCTCAGGGGGTGTGGCATATGCAAATAAGTTATGTTAATTAGCTCCTGCCCTTCTTTTTCTACAAAATGACCTCTGTAAATATCACAAAGGTCCAGTTAGATCGGGGTCCCCAAAATGGTGTTTGCGGGTCCTGTGGCACCTGCCACCTTTTCTGGAACCCAGCAATTGTATTTAGAAGGGGGTTGGGTTGCTCAGCATGCTTTTGATTGAGCATTGGAGATCTGATTGGCTCTGCCGGTTTTTAAAGGTGTTGTTCTATCAGCAGCTGCCACCATGACACCAGAAGCTCTACTGTGTGGCTGAACATAATGCCAGCTATCTTGTGACTAGCCCCGCCTCTTCTGGCAGCCATTTTGTGGCTTCCCCCACCGCACTGATTCGGAATTCCAAAGGTGCCCACGGGCTCAAAAAGGATGGGGACTCCCCTGAGTTAGATTAAAACTGCAGCAGAAACGCCATGGTAATTTGTTGCAACAAAATTATGGCCTTAAATTTCATATGGAGAGGGGAGGATTATGTTTGAGAAGCTACTAGCAGGCTGAACGGACAAAACTGTACTTTGGTTAGAAAGTTAACAATCCAGAAAACAGGCGATTTTTACACATTTCCTTTCAAAGCTTTGTGGAAGTATGTTGTGTCGTGTTTTGCAGTGCAGAGTTTTTGAAAGGGAAAGCGGTAGAGATGCCACAGCGTAGTGTCAAGCGAAGAAAATACCTTCTTCTGTCTAATTTGCTTTCTTCCTTCTAGGCACCGAGGGGATAACTGAAGAAGGCTGTTCACTGACTCTGGATGACTAGGTTATCTTTATGTTAAAGCTCATGGGTGGGTTTAGGCTAGGGATAAAAATCCTCCTCCTTTTTCTCTTTCCTTTTTATTTGGTCCCATAACTCGCCTCAGCCCTGCATTCCAAATTTAATTCTGTGTTAACTGGGAAAATTGATTCCAGATCGGTGTGCACTCTCCTACCACGTTTAGTTCCGAAAGTCCCTGCACTCCTTTCCCCAGCCCATCCCACACACAAGTTATTGGTGCATTGCTGAAACATACTGCAGCAGCTGTCTTGCTGCGACCGCACCTGAGTCTTACAGTTGTTTGTGAGTGCTGATACACCTTGATGTATCCCCACACATGCACAAATAACCTTTCTTGCAAACATACCTTCAATTGTGGCAGTGTTTTGTTTTGTTTTTCTTTTGTTTTGCTGCGTTTTATCCGTGTCAGTAATTTGCACTGGTAATTTACTTGAGGTAGATTTTGGTTGCATTTCTGTCTGCCAGTTTGGTGTAGTGGTTAAGTGCTTAGACTCTGATCTGGGAGAGCCAGGTTTGATTCCCCATTCCTCCACTTGCAGCTGCTGGATGACCTTGGGCAAGCCATAGTTCTGTGAGAGCTGTTCTCTCAAGGACAGTTCTGGAAAGAGCTCTCTCAGCCCCACCTACCTCACAGGGTGTCTGCTGTGGGGAGGGGAGGGGAAGGGAAAGGAGTGTGTAAGCCACTCTGAGACTCCAAGTGAAGGGCAGGGTATAAATCCAATCTCTTTTTCTTCTACTTTCTGTGGCTCATCCAGATGTTCATTTGGGTGCAAGAATACAGCTAGTGAAAGGGAACAGACATCTTAAGTGGCTTGCAAGGTTGAACGGTGTTGCTGTGGGAATGCGAGAGTGATTCTTCAGTGTGACACCTCTGTGTGGTATTGTTTTGGGGAGCAGCTGGTCCTCTTCTCTCAACTCTGTACATAAAGAGCCGGTATAGTGTTGTGGATAGATTGGCGGCGGACCCTGGGCGACCCAGATTTGAATCCTTGTCTGTACCATGGAAGCTTGCTGGGTGACCTTGGGCCTGTCACATGTTCTCAGCTCCTTGACCTACCTCACACAGTCGTCGTTGTGAGAAAACAGAAGAGGGGAGAGTGATGTTCTAAGCCGCTTTGAGTTCCAGTGGTTTTGATGGTGCTACAAATAAATGAAAAGGCATAATTACATATATTTGTTTTGTTAAATCCTTTCCTTCCACAAGGATCCACAAGTGTCGTGGGGGAAAGATATTTATCGTGGAGTGGGGGGGGGGGAAGGGACTCTGTTTTCTTCTAGAATGCTACTCAGACAAATAAGCCATTATGTTTAAAACTATTCACAATTATTCATTCTAGGAAGAAAATGCCGTTTTTTAGATTCTTCTTTCTTTTTAAAGCTTTCTCAGCTCTAGCTAATGCCTGGTATTGATTCTGAATAATTTAAATGGCAATAAAATTGGGTTTTCATGACAGTCAATCAGAGACATTTTATATTTAATGTTCATTTAAAGAAACACAGCACTTTCTTAGCTTCTGGATTTCAGAGCCATTAAAGTGATTGCGGGTCATTAAGCCAAAAAAATTGGGGGGAGGGAAATAATCATGGAAGTTAATCTAATTTATATGCCATGGAAAATGTGGACATTAAAACATGTTGCTTTTTTTAAGGACGTTCCCAATGGGTTTTTAGTTTCAGATTTCACTTATTAACTTGCATATCAGCTGTCTTGCTACATTTATATGCCACTTCTTTACCACAAATGGTTCAAGCTGTTTACAATTTAAAATTATGGCCTAGATATAAAGGGCGGGGCCTGAAATCTCCCAAAATGACAAATTGATCTCCAGAGTACAGAGATCAGTTCCCCTGGAGGATGAAAACCACTTCCGAGGATAGACTCTATGATATATCAAAGAGTATAGGAGAAACATCCTAGAATGCTTTCACATCCGTGCTAGGTTGCCTCGGTTCCCCAAACTCCACCCTTCCTGGGGACATCTCCCAGTCTCTAGGAATTTCCTACACTGGCGTTAGCAATCCTACCTACAGGTCTAACGCTGAATGAATCACAGACGTGATAGGGGAAAGAAAGGAATTTAAAAGGAGAAGAAGGGAAAACAAGACATTTTAAGGCTCCCCCCCCCCCCCCCCCCCACTGGCTTGGAGTGATGTTGCTTAGACAAGAGCTAGTTATGGGGGAGTTAAAGTTCCTGTCGGATTGGCCCCAGTAGGCTGCTAAGAACGGGTCTTCACTGTCTCACCTATGCCCCTGAACCACTTAACTTTTACCATATGTGATAACTTTTACCAGTGTGAGCTGTTCTCAGCTTCTTTTAACAGCAGCAATCTGCACTCCTTTGTACTGTTTCAGTCCCGTAGAAACCAGAGGGGGTTTAAAGCAAACTAGTCTAAAGAGCACAACCTGAAACGTAATAATTAGGGAGGAAATCTCATGGGATTCTGTGAGATTCTTACTTCTGAATTTGCTGTCTGGTCTCTGGCATGGGATTCTCAGGATGAGAACATTGTTTGGATTCGGGTAGTTGGAAACGAGATTGGTGTGACACAAGAGACTTGTCAACATGTGGATTGTCAATAAGAAGCAGGTGGGCATGTTACCGAAACCATTGTTTACTTTATTGCATGCCCCAAGTCGTGGATTTTTTTGTATATTTTTAATATGTGTGAGTGCGCGTGCATGTGCATGCACCTGGAAGTCATGGCAACCCCTGGTGATTGACCCCTACTGGGGGCCTGGAGGATATTCAGAGAGGTGGCTGAATAAAGCCTGCCCTCGCCTCACGCCTCTGGTATTCCAAGGAGATCTCCCATCCAAGTGCTTGACAGAATCAATCTTGCTTAGCTTCCAAGATCAGTCTTGCCTGGGCTATCCAGACCAGGACAAGTCACGGCTTTTCATTAAGCATGCTTTTTTTTTTTTTGGCTATGTCACCAATGGCATTGGGTAATATCTAAAGGTGAGCTTTCCAGTTGCAGGGCATACATGAACTCTCTAGGGCAAGGGTCCCCAATCTTTTTGTGCTCATGGGCGCCTTTGGAACTTCAACATCGTGTTGTAGGTGCAGGCACAAAATGGCTGCCAAAAAATGTCTACTGCAAGAGGCAGAGGCGGCTGCCACAGCTTACTTTTGATCACACATTGAAGATCCCTTTTTTGTCGTGGTGGCAGCTGCTGCCACGGGAGGTGGCGGCGACTACAAGCATAGAAGGCTTCATGAGGGAATCGGGTAAATACATGGAGCAGAGTTCTGTCAGTGGCTGTTAGCCACAAGGTATTGATAGGGACTCTCGGTCTGGGGTATGTGATGCTCTGTATTCTTGGTGCTTGGTGGGGGGGGCAACAGTGGGAGTGCTTCTAGTGTCCTGGCCCCACTGGTGGACCTCCTGAGGGCCCCTGGTGTTTTTGGCCACTGTGTGACCCAGAGTGTTGGACTGGATGGGCCACTGGCCTAATCCAACATTGGCTTCTCTTATGTTCTTATGTTTGTTTGGAAACAGTTACCATAATAGTAGGGTTGGGCTGGATATCTCCTCTGATAAATCACTTCTTTCCTGTCCTTGGCGGGTTCCCTCCTCATCCATTACGTATGGGAAATAAAATAAGATAAAATAGTTTATTTGACTTCTTCTCCCCACTTTTGTTTCATTCTTCACCCCTGTAGATAAAGGCATGGGATATCCCAGCACCTTCCTCCCCCCCCCCCCCCCGCCCTGCCACAACTACCATGTGCTGTACATTAGGCACCCTGACCTGGGTAGCCCATGCTAGCCCAATCCTGTCAGATCTCGGAAGCTAAGCAGGGTCGGCCTTGGTTAGTATTTGGATGGGCAACCTCCAAAGAATACCAGGGGTGTGATGCATAGGCAGGCAATGACAAGCCACCTCTGAAACATCCTCTTGCCTCAAAAACAAGTCTAGCTCTCTGCCTAGTGGTGCATAACACTAAAAGAGCTAGAACTTTGGGCTGCCAGACAACCTTAGGATCTCCCAGATATTCTACACACAATTCCATACAATAATTGTTAATTATTAGTACATTAGGCTGTTAGTGCTTGGTCCGTGGCCACCCATTGAGCTTAATTGTCAAGTGAGGGCTTTTGTCCAGCCCTCTAACCACTACAAGCCATAGTTCTATCAGAGCTGTCCTTGAAAAGAGCAATATCTGTCAGAGCTCTCTCAGCCCCACCTACCTCACAGGGTGTCTGTTGTAGGGAGGGGAAGGGAAAGGAGTTTGTAATCCGCTCTGAGACTCCCTTGGATAATGAAGGATGGGGCATAAATCCAATCTCCTCCTCCTCTTCTTTTTCTTCTCCTTCTCCTTCTTCCTCCTGCACTGCCTATATACAGAGTTTCCTTACTGGGTTCTCTGCGATAATGAATCTGAAGTGCTTTGAATACTTGGAAATGTGTTAATCTTTCTGTGAATATATTAAACTACTTGGAGGCAATTCAAAAAAAAAAACCCTTGCATTGTGCCCACATCGGGGTAAGCGAGTTTGAAATCTAGAACTGCGATTCATTTGCATTAAGTTTAATTTTTTTTTTTTTTGGCACATATGACATTTTCTTTTTTTTTCTTTCTTTCTGTGCACAATGTACTGGAGATCTCCGAAATGCAAGGTAATTAATTTCCAAAGGAGATAATTTATCTTCATTTGACATCACCTTGAAAATAACACAAGATCTTTCTCTCCCTCCCTCCCTTCCATATCTTAAAAAAAAACTTAAGTTTTTTGGGGGGACGAATATGCATTTTCCAAAAGCGTGGCATCTTTAATGCCGACCTCTATCAATGTTGGCAGGGAATACTGGGGGGGGGGGGGGGGAGGCCTCCCTTGGTGAATCTCCACTTCAGAGAAAGCACTTAGCTCTGTTCTTTACTCAAGTCTGCACTTAAACACTGCTTACATTTAATCTTTGAATACCAAAGGTTTTTCCTGAGCTGGTGCTAGGGAGCATAATACACTTCTTGAGATCAGAGATCAGGAGGGACTTGAGTGGGGGAGCCTGGGGGAGTTTTCTCTCCCCCCCCCCCGCCTTTTTCTTGGTCTTTTGCTTTCATGAATCCCCACTTTCTCTTTTTTTATATATACAATAAAGTTTATTGAAATTTTGAAATTTCTGTGAACATTACAAAAAAATAGAAGCTTTCGAATAGCAAAAGTTAACAGGTAGAATAGCAGGTGAACCAAATACTATGCTGTGTAAGAACAAGAACATATTTAACAGAAAAGCAAGGGACCTAAGGTACCATTTATAAGCCTAGCGTGTATTTATTATACTCAGAAGCAAACATTATAAGTCTACTGGAGTTTGATGATAAGCATGACCATAACCACAGATCTTCCGTTACTTTGGGGATGTCTTGTTGCTTAGTTAAGTATTCCAAGATAGAAAACCACGTTGAGACAGATGTAGTCGGATCCCCACTTTCTCTTTCATAGGACAAGGCAAAGGCAATGGGCGATTTTGCGCCTAGCATTCGCTACACGTTTTCTCAACACTGAGGAAAAGGGGCAGCTCAAAACCACATTCAGATACCCCAGGGCAACTCCGTACTGACTACGAAGTCACCCCTGAACGGCCATAAATCTATGTAGAAGGTATCATAAAGCCCAGTGATCAAAGAAAGTGAAAGCGGCGTGCAGTACAGAGGGGACTTCCTTTCCCAACGTGGGTTTGCTAAAGCAACGGAGGAAAAAGCCAATGCAGAATCACCCAATGCCTATTTTTAAAAGCAGTGTAGCATTTCTGCAATGCTGTAAAACGTTTGAGGTATTTTATATGTGATACCTCGCCATCAGCCATACAATGACCTTCTAAGGTGGCCTATTTTGAAGTTCCTTTCTTAGAGGGGGAGCTTAGGTCAGAACTGAGAGAGATGCTGGTGCCCCTTTTTAAGTAATTAGGGTTGCCAGTTATGGCTTGGGGGATTCCTGGAGATTTTGGGGGTAGAGCCTGAGGAGGGTGGGGTTTGAGGAGGGGAGGGACCTCAGCAGGGTACTGTGCCAGAGAGGCCAACTTCCAAAGCAGCCATTTTCTCCAGGTGAACTGATCTGTTGGCTAGAGACCAGCTGTAATTCCAGGAGCTCTCCAGCCAATACCTGGAGGTTAATAGTCGATGAGGAATTCATGGAAAGAAAGTTAATGCAAATAGAAAAAAGGGAACAAATTACCATGAATCGATATGTGTCTTATATTCTGTGATTAATAAAGATACTTTCATACAATCTCTGTCAATGTAATTCATGCAAAAATCAGATAATCAATCCATATATATTCAATATTCCTTTCTCATTCAATGTCTCAAAGAGTAAAGTGCCCATATCATGTAAAAGTTTCCAGTTCATCAGTTTCAAAGCATAGTAGATGAATATCTCAAGTAATTCAGTTCACTTTCAAAGTGCATACGTGAAGACTGTTGAAGGGACACTTCTGTTCCACCTTTTCTTGTCTTTTTAGACGTGGAACGGAAGTGTCCCTTCAACATATGCACTTTGAAACTGAACTGAACTGAAACTGAACAGCCGCCCTGAGCCCGCTTGCGGGGAGGGCGGGGTATAAAAACAAAGATAAATAAATAAAAATAAAATAAACTGGATTACTTGAAACGCAGCCAGCTGGTGTGACCTTGGGTCAGTCACAAGTTCTCTCAGAGCTGTTCTCTCAGGGGCGGTTCTCAAGAGAGCTCTCTCAGCCCCACCTACCTCACAGGGTGTCTGTTGCAGGGTGGGGAAGGGAAAGGAGTTTGTAAGCCGCTTTGAGACTCCTTCAAGTAGTGAAGGGCGGACATAAATCCAATCTCGTATTCTTCTCTCTTCTTCAAAGCAAAATGGCAGCTCTTTCATGGGATCGTGACCTAGCAGATGGCTATCCACAAACCCACGTTGAAGGTACTGATCAATGGTTTCCTGGAAGATACACAGTGTGTAGGAGTAGTAACAGAAATCACTGGGGAACCCCCGATAAGCTATGAAGAAACCTCGAGCTATCCCAGAACAAGTGTGAAAAATCTTGTTATTGCATTTTGAAAGAATATAGGCACTTGCCTTGGTGTCACAGCGTCCATCAGCTATGTTGACCCTCGGCTTGGCATCCTGTTTCTTTTCTTTTTTTAAATGTGTTTCAATATGTCAGCAACAGAGAGCTTTAAAATAATCTCCGTCTTCTTCTTTGCTTGCAGTCTCTTGCCGCTCAGATGCATTAAAATGGAAAAAGTATTAAAACTATTGATTTATCATTTATAACGGTAAAGTGATGCATTGAAATAAAATCTGGGTGCCATCCGGCTCCCTGGCAGCTGTGACATTATTGGATGGAGCTTGGAGATTTCAATTTCTTTTAATGAATATGTCACAGCCATATATGAGAACCGTAGAGAGAAAACGCACACACACGCCCGAGACACATCCAGATCTCTAGATATCCAAAAAACGGGTGGTTTGATGTCGTGAACTGCCGAGTGCTCCAAGTGTTAAAAAATTATGCTAACGTCTTTCTTGGACGCTTGCTGAGAATCCGCGGCTTTGTTTTTGATCTCACGTCTGTGCGAGTGTTTATATGTGTGATGGTTTGATATCTTTGTAAACTCTGGTAGTGCAATGGAGAATGCCAGTATAAGAAATGGAGGCTTTCAGTCAATAAACATCATCCTCTGAAATTGATAAAACAGTAATTTTAAGAGAAAACCCCTAGCTGTGTCGTGTGGTGCTTAATCAGTCGATCGTAATAGTTTTCCAATAGTATTTTCTTGGGGGGGGGACCCGGGAGTTCCTAGAAGAAGAAGAAGAAGAAGAGGAAGAGGAAGAGGAGGAGGAGGAGATTGGATTTATACCCCACCCTGTCCAAGAAGAAGACGAGATTGGATTTATACCCTGCCCTTCACTCGGAGTCTCAGAGTGGCTTATGGACTCCTTCCCCTTCCCCTCCCTGCAACAGACACCCTGTGAAGTAGGCGGGACTGAGAGAGCTCTTTCGAGGACTGCCCTTGAGAGATCAGCTCTGAGAGAACTTGTGACTGACCCAAGGTCACATCAGCAGCTGCATGTGGAAGCACTAGATAAAATCCCTGTGTGGAAGATTGCTTGGCCAATGTCTACCATTTCCAGCATCCCTTGAAGCCAAAGGATGGTTTCAGCTACATTCTTGAGTGTGTGCAGGGCTCATTTTGTAGCAGGAGCTCCTTTGCATATTAGGCCACACACCCTTAATGTAGCCAATCCTCCAAGAGCTTACAGAGCTCTTCTTACAGGAGCTACTGTAAGCTCTTGGAGGATTGGCTACATCAGGGGGTGTGGCGTAATATGCAGAGGAGCTCCTGCTACGAACTGAGCCCTGAGTGTGTGAATCGTAGAATCACAGAGCTGGAGAGGGCCATACAAGCCATCTAGTCCAACCCCCTGCTCAATGCACGATCAGCCTGGAGCATCCCTGACACGTGTTTGTCCAGTCGCTGCATAGAATCAGGTGCTGGGTGACCTTGGGCAAGCCAGAGTTCTCTCAGAGCTGTTCTCTCAAGGGCAGTTCTCAAGAGAGCTCTCTCAGCCCCACCGACCTCCCAGGGTGTCTGTTGTGGGGAGGGGGAGGGAAAGGAGATTGTAAACCGCTCTGAGACGCCGAGTGAAGGGCGGGGTATAAATCTAATCTCCGCTTCCTCCTCCTCCTCTCTTCCACCTGTCATATCCAGCAATCTCCACACCCCGAATCTTCACATCTACATTATATTTCAGATGCATTCGGCCTTTTTTGAATCATTGCCCTCCCCCCATACAAACGTTGTTTCCCTGTTGGCCTTCCTTTGCAATACAACTCACCCACCTGCCCATTAAGCTTCCATTCCCACCTCTTCTCTCTCTATGTTTGTGTGCGTGTGTGTGTGTGTGAGTTGAAGCTAATGGAGGGAAACCACCTGTTTTACGCAGAATCTGAGAGTGAGCAAATGCCGTCTACTCCACATTGATAGAGCTTTGGGGCTCGAGTGTGTGTGCGTGCGTGTGTTTGTGCAGAGCTGGGTTTTCAATGGCTGATATGTTTTTAGTCGTTTGTCATAAAATCATTCCCGCCAAGCTGCTTACTGGCCGGAATGCTCAATTAAAACTGTGGTGGCGGAGAAGAGCTCTGCTTTCCGCCAGAACCTTCACACAGGAATGCTAAGGGGTTGCTAAATGTCTCATGGGCGGGTCTGCGCCTTTGGTGGGCACTGTCTCCAGGCCTCTTCCATGCATGAATTATTATCTGCCCCAAAGTTCTAAATCATTGGGGGCCTCTTAGGGTTGCCAGCCTCCAGTTGGGGCCTGGAGATCTCCCACTATTGCAACTGATCTCCAAACATCCAAGATCAGTTCCACTGGAGAAAAATGACTGCTTTGGAGGATGGAATCTATGGCATTGTATCCTGCTGTAATCCCTCACCTTCCCAATTTCCCAACTGGGAGCTGACAATCCTAGGGACTCCCGTTCTGTGACGATCATTTGGAATAGTATTTGTGTTCCCACTGTGAGAGAAAAAGCTAAGTATGTAAATTATTGGAGGAGAGTTGCTTCAAATACAGGCAAATAAGACTGCCTTCTGTTATGCATCATTGTATTATAAATTGTTTGTATTGGAATAAAGAAATAAATGGACTTAGAATTATAGAATTTTAGAATCACAGAGTGGAGAGGGGGCCCTACAGGCCATCTAGTCCAACCCCCTGCTCAATGCAGGATCAGCCTAGAGCATCCCTGACAAGGGTTTGTCCAGCCGCTGCTTAAAGACTGCCAGGGAGGGGGAAGCTCACCACCTCCCCGGGTAGCCGATTCCACTGTTATCCAACTCTTACCGTCAAAAAGTCTTTCCTAAGATCCAGCCAGTACCTTCCTGCCCTTAATTTAAACCCATTCTTGCGAGTCCTCTCCTCTGCTGCCAATAGGTACAGCTCCCGGCCCTCCTCTAAGTGATACAGCCCTTCAAACAGATCCATCCTGTCTCTCCTCAGCCTCCTCTTTTCCGGACTGAACATTCCCAAGTCCCTCAGCTTTTCCTCATGGGGCTTCTTGGTCTCCAGCCCCCCCCCCCCCATCAGCTCTCCTCTGCACCCGCTCCATCCTGTCCACATCCTTTCTGACGTGAGGCCTCCAGAACTGCACACAAGACTCCAGGTGGAGCCTGACCAATGCAGTGTACAGCAGGACATCTTGGGATTTGTATGCTATGCCTCTGTTGATACACGCCAAGATCGCATTAGCCTTTTCTGTCGCCACGTCACACTGCCTGCTCATATTTAGCTTACAGTCCACCCACACCCCAAGATCTTATTCATGCACACTGCTACTCAGAAGTGCATCCCCCATCCGTTAGGCGTGTTCCTCATTTTTGTTACCCAGATGTAGAAGTCAGCACTCATTGTTAGATTGCATCTTTTGTTGTAAGTGTTCCTTATCTGTTCACCTTGGAATCACTTTCCACCTCTAGTAACCAGGGAAATAGGTGCTGCCCGGATCTCTTGGCATTACAGCTGATCTCCAGATGACAGGGATCAGTTCCCCTGGAAAGAATGGCTGCTTTGGAGGGTGGAACTCTGTGGCATTATATACCAATGAGGCCCCTCCCCTCCATAAACCTTGTCTTCCCCAGGGTCCACCCCCAAAATCTCCAGGTATTTCTCAACCTAGAGCTGACAACCTTATATCCAGGGAAGTATTTCTGCCTATTCGTTCTACTAGCCTGTGTTTTTCCTATCTGACACCCTGCGTGTGTGTTTGTGTGTGTGTGGTTTTTAAATGCATTCTTCTTATAGGCTTGGGATGAGGGCCTATTGACACATTAATCTTCTTTGTTGTGCCTCCTTTGTGCATGTGTGTACATGCCCCGCTTGTCTCTGTTGGTCTGTAAAATTTACCCCGTGGACACAAGAGACTTACATATTTCTGTTTGTCTTTCTTATAAAAAAAACACTTTGCCTGTTGGGAGGAGAGAGAATGAATGCAGGCGTGCAGATCTGTATTTATGTGTGCTTATATACAGAAGAGAAGAAGAAGAAGAAGAAGAGATTGGATTTATATCCCGCCCTTCACTCCCCAAGGGAGTCTCAGAGCGGCTTACAAACTCCTTTTCCCTTCCCCTCCCCACAACAGACACCTTGGGAGGATCACACACACAATGGTAGAGAGAGAGAAAAAAACAATTCTTTAATGACAAGGTAGCTGGCCAGAGCAACCTTAAATATTTACCATGATTTTTGATGTTTCATTTATCTCTGCATCCTCAGCCAGGCATTCTTTCTTCAATGGGCATTTTTTTTTCATTTTTCTGCAGTGCAACCCAGTATAAGTTAACCTTAAAACAAGTAGAAACTCCCCCCCTCCCCGCTCCTAATATTTTCATTTTGCAGTAACTCTTTAGGAAGAAACTACACTATTAAGTATTTTTTTAGTAGTTTCCTCCTATATTGCTAAAAAACATCCCCCCTTCTCTCTCTCTCTCTCACTCTCTCTCTTTCTCTCTTGTTAAAAGGGGGAGGGGAAAAATCTATCTCCCTTATTCTGAGCCATTACACTTAAAGTCATCTGGATTCCTTCAGGGCTGCCAAAAGGTGAAATTGACTTTTTTGAGAATGTATTGCTGGAAACTGCTGGCTGTGCAGGTTTCTCCCCCACCCCCACCCCAACCCGCCTGCTCAAGTAGAAACATCCCGTGCTTTAAGACTGAAAGGGACAATTTACAGCCAGTTTCAAATTGTTAGCTGAGGTCAGGAATCGAAAGTCCAATAAGTGTTCCCTCTTTCCAATTGCATCAACCTTTGTTTAGATGCCAGCGTAGAATAAGGCGAAGGGGGTGGGGGGAGGGAGAGAGGAATGGGGGGGGGGGTTGTCGGAAACACACATGGTTGTTTTCAGATTTAAACTTGACACAGTGTGTGTGTGGGGGGGGGGATTTACTCGGCTTGTAGCTCAGTAAACCTGTTGTCTGTGTCTTTTCAAGCATTTTCAGCACATTTTGTGTGCAAAGGTGTAGTTGAACAATCTGTATCCACCCCATTGTTTAGGTCAGGGGTGGGCAAATGGCGGCCCGCGGGCCACATGCGGCCCGCCACAGAGTTTTTTGCGGCCCGCCAAGACATGAAGATTAACAAGAATAAATATAGATGCTCTTTGACAAACATTAACTTGCAGGCTGTGATGAGAATCTCAACAAGCAATCTCACTCCTGATTTCAAAAAAATTGTAGAAAAGTGTGATAGGGTAAATTTGTCTCATTAAACTGATTCTAAAATTAAATGTGCTTGCAGCTATAGACGATATGAAATTAGCACAATAAATAAATTGAATAAAACTACCACTATTTTATTTAATTTATATTAATTGATTTTTATGATACAATTTATACCTTTTCTGAAATGCAAAGTTAACTAATGAATGCAATCATTTTAAAAGGTGCGGCCCTCCGCTAACCTCCGCTCCCACAAAGTGGCCCCTGAGCCAAAACAATTGCCCACCCCTGGTTTAGGTTGTCTTGGTGGCACTTAGCCAGTGACCCAGACCCGACTTTGGAAGCCAGTTTGGTGTAGTGGTTAAGAACAGTGGACTCTGATATTTTACATCATCCAGTACCTGACCCCATTAACTGGAAATGCAGCTTATGGAGGTTTGACAACATCGAGGAGGTGGCTGGGGAATCTCCTAGTGATCTCCAGGCGACATAGATCAGTTCCCCAGGAGAACATGACCAATTTGGAAGGTGCACTTTATGGCATTATACCCCAAATCTCACCCTCCTGAGGTTCCACCCACCAACATCTCCAGGTGTTTCTCAGTCCAGAGCTGGCCACCTTAAACCTGGGACCTTTTGGGTAGAATACAGAATTTCTACCACTGAACTATGGCCTCTTTGCCTCATAGCAGTATCTCTCACGGACGCCTACCTCAAGCCATAGTTCTGTCCAAGCTGTTCTCTCAAGAGCAGTCCTCGAAGGAGCTCTCTCAGCCCCGCCTACCTCACAGGGTGTCTGTTGTGAGCAGATGGAGGGAAGGAGATTGTAAGCCCCTCTGAGACTCTGAGTGAAGGGTGGGGTATAAATCCAACTCTCTTCTTCTCCTTCTCCTCCTCCTCTTCTTCTTCTTCCATTGTTAGCTACATTCAGGGGTCATTTCGTGGAAAAAGAGGTGCAAGAGCTCATTAGCATAACTCACTAGCATAACTTACTTGCATATGCTAAACTACCTGACATCAACGGAAGTATGTCGGAAGGAAGGAAGGAAGGAAGGAAGGAGGGAGGGAGGGAGGGAGGGAAAGAAAGAAGGAAAGAAAGAAAGAAAGAAAGAAAGAAAGAAAGAAAGAAAGAAAGAAAGAAAGAAAGAAAGAAAGAAAGAAAGAAAGAAAGAAAGAAAGAGCTGGCAGAGAGGGGACAGCTACTAATCCAAGCCTCAGAAATACCACTATTCTGGGAGGATAGCTGCAGTGGTGGCTGAAGCCTTCAGAAGGCTGGTCGGAGGAACAAAGACCTTTCCAAGGGATGGGGTCATTTTGCTGCAGCCATGACACAAGCAGGCATTCCCCCACAGGGGGAAGGGGGCTGGCACCAACTCCCGGAGCTGAGCTCCCCCAAGCTCCTACTCGAAATGACCCCTGGCTACATTCAAGTCTAGTTGCACTTAGAGGTCAACAAGATTTTGGTGTTATGCGCTTTCATGAGTGTAAAGCTTCCTTTCTCAGATACGGGATTTTTTTTTTCCTTTACTCTCGAAAGCTCATGCCCCGGACATCTTGCTGTTCTGTCAGGTGATCCTGGTCTTGGATCTAGCTGTCCTACCAGAGACCGACATGTCTGCCCGCCAAAACTCTCAGGCTTCTTCGTGGCTTGATGCTTGCTGTAATGGTCCGTGGTAGGTACTGAAAGGCGCAGGTCAGAGTTAACCACCCAAAAAGAGCTTGGGGAAGAACATTCAGAGGGGCAGACGATGAAGACCCTTACACCGGCCGAGGACAAACTGGCAAAATGAAGCACCAGGGAAGTGGGGCAAAAAGACCTGTGCCGAGTTGTCACGGGGCTTTCCGTTTGCACTACATAGACTGATGCGGGACCGTACCAGGGAGGAGGCGGAACGGAGCGTTCGCACAGTGGGGCTGCCCCTGGCGGTGGCGTGGCGGCGATGTGTGGCTTTGGTCCGTTTTGCCGACCTGCACATGGGCGCAGCAGCCGGATCAGTGGGTTCACATTACCGGCGCTGCTAGATGTGCGGCTTATTTGCATCCACACTGCCAGGAAGCGGGGTGAACGCGCACCCAGATGGCTTGACACTGGTTTCACCAGGTACCTTTTAAACACGGGATGAAAGTGCTTCAGGACGGGGTGAGTGCGGCACGGCAACGCCAGACAGCTGTGGCTGTGTGAACGGGCTCTCTTAATCTGCTTGCAACGTGGGCCTATATTGGGCCAAACTGCCAGTCTGAACTCAGCCATGGTTCTGGCATGACCCAGGCATCAAGGCGAAAAAGCAAAGCAAATGGGTCCAGAGGAATGAGGCACATTTATTTATTTTATTTTATTTTATTTATTTCGATTTATAGGCTGCTCTCCTTCACATGAAGCTAAATGATCGGTACCCGTCCATACCATGGCATGCACCAACAAGCGGCGTCACAAGATAAAGACAAAACACAAGGAAATAAACGATTTGCATGGTGCACATACTTTCATCCAGACTGTGTGTGTGTGTGTGTGTACGTGCTGCCAATTTCCTTCCGACTTATGGTGACCCTATGAATTAATAAAACAAAGTTTGAGTCCTTTGGCAAGAAGAAGAAGAAGAAGAAGAGGAGGAGATTGGATTTATACCCTGTCCTTCCCTCAGAGCAGTTTACAATCTCCTTTCCCTCCCCTTCCCCACAACAGACACCCTGTGAAGTAGGTGGGGCTGAGAGAGCTCCTTTGAGAACTGCCCTTGAGAGAACAGCTCTGAAAGAACTTTTGACTGACCCCAGGTCACACCACCAGCTGCACGTGGAGGAGTGGGGGAACCAAACTGGGTTCTCCCAGATTAGCGCCTGCAATCCTAACCACTACACCAAACTGGCTCTCAGACCAACAGAGTTTAATTCAGAGTATAAACTTTCGTCTGGTCTTAAAGTTGCCACAGGACTCAAACTTTGTTCTATAAATTCAGACCAACACGGCTACCCGCCTCAACCTCCAAATGTCCTCCAAAATGTCTCATAATTAGCAGCCTTTCTAAGGTCTTGCAAATTTAGGGTGGCAACTTCCTTGACTGAGTCAATCCATCTCATGCTGGGTCCTCCTCTTTTCCTGCTGCCTTCAACTTTTCCTAGCATTATTGTGTTTTCTATTGAATCTCGTCTTCTCATAATGTGACCAAAGTCCAACAGCTTCAGTTGAGTCATTTTGTTTAAACTTGCTTTGAACTTAATGTTAATGGACTACATTTTATTATGTTTAGATGTTGGTTCAGATGGAATTTTGACATATTTGCATCTGTTTTATGCTGTGAGCTGCCTCGGGGCAGGACACTAATTGTTCAAATAATAAATATTTTAAAGGCCATACGGCTATTTCCTGCGGAAATGGAGTCTAATTGTTTAGCCCCATGCAGGGGGTGGGGAAGCCAGTTTTGCAGCTCTGGTAATTTTTAATGGTATCTAATTTCCTAATACTGTGGGTTCTTAAGAAAATAAAATACCCCATGGTTCATGAAGTGTTAGGCCTGGTAAACCTTACAATAACAAGCATCTAGGAGACAATATTAGTTCATGTCGGTACAGCTTGACTTGCGGGGATTATTTTATATCTTTCTTTTTTTTCCCCTTTTAAATGAGGAAATGCCACCTCCCGGGCAGAAAGATTCAAAGTTTGTAGGCATGGCATGCGAGGCCAAATAAATTGTTATCATAATTCAAACTCGGGCTTTTACCGAGTTTAACGCCGCTGAGCGTATTCAGGCTGCCGTTTTTGCAGAGCTTGCAAAAATGCTTTGAAATATATGTGCTCTGTGAAAAACCCTGGTGTCAGAAGAAAAAAAAAATCTCGAGAGTTTAATTGCTTTCCTTTCTCACTGGTTCTCAAACAGCTACGAAGGGGGACTCACCTTACCTGCTTTTTGTTTGTTTCAGTGTGTTCCACGTTCTTGGGCGTTGAACACTCGCCCACCGCCCAACGGTGACCTTGAGTCATTTAAACACTTCTTCGAGCTGCATCATATACAATCCAGACATGGATTACACACTCTCAACTTGGAGATTTCATTTATAACTCCACTGAGAGGGAAGTCAGGAAGGGTTACCTCAGTGCTTAGTTCTTGTGGCCCTTTCTTATACGCCCAAGGAAAGGCTGATTGCCACTTTGGGGTCTGGAAACAATTTTTCTCCAGGCCAGTTTGGCCAAGGATCCTGGAGGTTTTTTGTCATCTTCTGGGCGTGAAACAAGGTCACTGGGTGTGTGGAGGAGGAAGTATTTGTGAATTCCCTGCATTGTGCAGGGGGTTGGACTAGATGACCTGGGAGGTCCCTTCCAACTCTGTGATTCTATGATTCCACTGCTTCCACTTAGCCTTTCCTTTGGAACACGGGGGGGTTAGAAGACCAAAAGACATACGGAGTGGCCATGCCCTAACCCAGGGGTGGGCAAACTTGCTCAGCATAAGAGTGTCCCGGGTCCTCCTGGGGCTCCCGGGATGCTGCAGGGGCGGTGACTGGCAGGGAAGTGAGGGAACCCCCCTCCCCATCCCGAGGAGAGCCGGGCACACCTGGAGACAGCGTCGGGTCAGCAACCACTGGGAAACAGGAGAGGAGAACAGCCAGCACAACAGCGATGACGGCTGGAGGGCCTGGGGCTGGACGAGCCCGCGGACGGCCACGGGAGTCACGGAGGGGCATGGGAGAGACTGCAGGGGCCAGCAGCAGCGTTAGCACAAGGGCACAGCTGAGGGCGACCGGGGCCGGCGGAGGCATGTGCAGCGTCTACGGAGCAGCTGGGAACAGAAGGGAGGAGGGAGGGGCCGGAAAGCAGGGAGGAAGAGCGTCCTCATATTTACTGGGGGGCGGGGCTTGGGCAGAGGTGAAGCCGGGAGAACTCAGCAGAGAATAAAAAGGAGGAAATAGGAGCCGATGAGGAGGGAAACAGGACAGCCGGAGAAGGCGAGAGAGCGAAAGCCAGGAAAGGCACAGAAGAGAGAGAGAAGCGTGCCTGAAGTAGGCTTGTTCCTGGGCAAAGGAGGGGAGGGTGACGCAACCCCCCCCCCCCCCCCGTTGCCACATCTGAGGCTCTTCCTAAAAGCCTAGGTTCCCTCCTGAGGACCCGGTTCCATCTCTGCCTGTCTGGCTCCCGGGAAGGTTACTCCAGGGCAACCCCCATCCCACAGGTCAGCAAACGAGAGGGAGAGACGTGATCCTAAGAGGCTGCTGCCATACCCTACCAGCCGGGGGTGCACCCCCGCATGCCCACATGGAGCGCGACAAAGAGCCATCTAGAACAGGGGTGGCCAAACTTGCTTAACGTAAGAGCCGCATAGAATAAACATCAGATGTTTGAGAGCCACAAGACATGAACAAATATTACCTGCTTTTATTGGAAAATAAGCAAATTTGCTTTGTATTAACATTAAATGAGACTGCCAAGAATCATAACAAAAGGGGTAAAAGCAGATATTGATAATGATATTAATTTAACCAATGATATTTGTTTGCTAATGATATTTAGCTTCCCCAGCCGCCCTGCCGGGAGCCACATAGTATATGTGAAAGAGCCGCACGCGGCTCCCGAGCCACAGTTTGCCCACCCCCTAACCTGAGCAGCAGTCGTTCATCACATACTTCAAGTTTATATATCACACTTCCTTCCGGAAACACAGGGGGCGTTTTCGCACTGGCTTTTTCCCGGGGCTCACACCGGAGCTAGCACCGGAGCTTCTGATCAGTTTCGCACCAGTTGCTCCACTGCTCAGGTGTATCCCTGGAGCAAGTAAACACCGCTAGAAACCTGTTTTTCTTGCTCCAGGGATACTCCTGAGCAGTGCGGTGAAACTCCGGAGGAGTTTGTGAGCAAGGAGCAACTGGTGCGAAACTGACCAGAAGCTCCGGGTCTAGCTCCAGTGTGAGCCCCGGGAAAAAGCCAGTGCGAAAACGCCCAGGGTGATGTCCCATTTGTTCTCCCCTCACAACAACCCGTGGGTAGGTTACACTCCACAGGAAATACTTCTTTACACAGAGTGATTACAATGTGGAATTTGCTGCCAGAGAATTTTGTGATGACCACAGGAATTAATAGTTTTAAGAGGAGATTAGATAGATTCATGGAGGAGGGGTCTATCAGTGTTTGCTAGCCATGGTGACTGAGGGGAACCTTCATGTTCAGAGACACTAATCCTCTGAATCCCAGAGCTATGAGGCAACATCCGGGGAAGGTCTCAGTCTCTGTGCACGTTGGCCCGCCAGAGGAACTGGTTGGCCCCTGTGTGAGACACGATGCTGGAATGGATGGACCCTCACTGGTCTGACCCAGCAGGGCTCTTCTGTTGTTCTTCTCAGAGGAAGGTCTCAGCCTCTCTGCCCTGTTGTTGGCCCTCCAGAGGAACTGGGTGGCCTATGTGTGAGACAGGATGCTATACTAGATGGACCACTGGCCTGATCCAACAGGGCTCTTCTGATGTTCTTATGGACAGGACCAGTGTTCCCTCTAAGCTGAGTCTTTTAGCCCCCGACTCACACATTTTTGCCTTAGCTCAGGAAGGATGGCTCCAGAGCAAACTAAGTTATGCAGCAGCCGAATCGCTCGCTCGCAATTTCCATGCCAGCAGCTCACAAAGTAGAATTCTTGCTCACAAGACTCCACCCAAGGCCACCAAGGTTCCAATCCTGGTTTTACCATAAAGTTGGCTAGAGGGCCTTGGTGCCAGGTCTAACCTAACTTTGGGGTGATTGCAAGGGTGAAATGGAAGAACAGAGAAGTTTGTACGCCACCCTGAGTTCCTCAGAGAGAAAGGTGAGATAAAATGTTACGTCGTTGTGGATCATTATCCCGAGAAGACCTTTACTCCAGACCAAGGGGTCTGAATTAGATAACACCCTCGGAAAATGTTAGAAACCCCGCCGAGGCGCGTTTCTACAGTGCCATCATTTCAATTAATGTTCTACTGGGGGTGGATAGCATTAAACTTTATAGCTTTGAAATTCACAATGAGATTATATATTGATTACTCGGGGCTGTTATTAAATTTTAGCCAAACACCCTCTGACAATGTTTTTTAACAAATATTAATCACAAGGACTTTGATCAAACTGTAAAAAGATGTGTCAGCAGCATATCCGCTTGAGATGTAAAAGAAGGCGGGGGATGGGGGGAATGTCCGATGCATTTAACATATATAGCTTCTGGGGAAGTAGTTTGAAATCTCGGTCGGTTGAGGATGAGGTTTTGCTAATAAAAATTGAATGTGCCTTTATAAAAATGTGTAGTCTATTAAGTAGAGAGAACCTGGGCCCAGCAGAATGTGCCCCGTTCAATTCTGGGCATGCTTTGAAACCCTGCATGTGTTCTTCAGAGCAGTTTAGCTTCACTTCTGAAGCTGACGAATGCCTTCATTACCTTCCTTCTGTGTCTATACCATTTCTTACCAGTACTTTGGCCAAAGCTGAAGGCTACACTTTTGTAGAGAGGCAAAGAATTTTCCCATAGGGCAAACAAGATTTTCAGCAAGGGGTTATTACTTGTTTATTGATGCCTATATCCAAGTCCAGGCTGCAGTGGCTCAAGTGGTTAAGACGCTGAACTGCAGACTGGCAGCTCAGCAGTTCGAGACCCGAGTGCTGCATGACGGAGTGAGCTCCTGTCTCTGGTCCCAGCTTCTGCCAACCTAGCAGTTCAAAAGCAAGAAATTGCAAGCAGATAAATAGGTATCGCTTCGGTGGGAAGGCGACAGTGTTCCATGCGTCCCGGCATTTAGTCATGCTGGCCACATGATTATGGAGAAGTCTTTGGACAGCGCGGCTCTTCGGCTTTGAAATGGAGATGAGCACTGCATCCCTAGAGTCGTATTTTACTGGCTTCCGAACAAGGGAAACTTTTACCTATTAGACTATATCCGAGTCTAATAGCACCTTAGAAGCCAACAAGATTTTGGGGGTATACAGTTTAGAGAATCAAAGCTTCCTAGAGCTTTCACTCTTGGAAACTTATACTCTGAAAATCTTGTTGGTCTTTAAGGTGGAGAGCCAGTTTGGTGTAGTGGTTAAGAGTGCCCTCATACTTCCGTGTATGTGACACTGAATCACTTGGCCACTTGTGAGAGGGAAATAACTCTTTATGTTAGGCCTCCCTCTTCCCTTTCGACTGCAACCTGAATGCAAACTGGATCTACTTCAATAAAATATAAGTTTTACTTTTTTGCAATGTACTTCTCTGGAGATATGTTTACTGCACTCACGATCCCGCTTCTGCAACTGGGCAAACTGTGCTATATATTAACCAAATATCCCAATAGGGGCAACAATGAAGCGTGCCCAAAATCTGTGCCGTTGAGGGTGCTCCAAAGCATACCCCCCAAAAAGAGAGCTTGGGCTCGCAGGCATACACAAGACCGCAACTTAACAGAAGAAAAGTTCTCCCTGAAAGCCGGGTGTACAGGAACCAAAATAGCGAAATAAAGTATGGTCATTTCATCTTGCATCTGCTCCACGTTTCAGTTTCTTGTTCATACAATGCAAGATACCAAAGCAACTTCCGCAAGGCTCCAAAAAATTGTTCTGCGCTCAGCAGCTACCTTTGCACAGAGGCTTCCCTAATTCATTATCAACATCCTCTGATGTGCTCGCATCAATGCAATAGAGTTGCTGCCCTGTGGTTTTTCACGCTTTCTGTCTTTGTCAGGACAGCAAAGTCTTATCAAACCGTTTTAGACTCTCCTGCATTCTTCCTTTTATCTCTACGCCTCTGACGGTGACCCCTATTTAATAAGGAGGCAGATGGTATTTATTTTGTTGCTCCGCATATTAGTTGCTGGCACCCAGTAAAAGAAACTATGCCCTCCAGAGTCACAGTCAAAGATGCACACGGTCAGTGGCAGAGCTCTTGTGAAAGCATACATTTGTTCATTCATTCATCCATCCATCCATCCATTCATATTTATGCCTTCAGTCTTTTCTCCTAAAATTGAGATTCTGTGTGTGCTGTGCTGCTTGGGCTGCTTTTGCATGTATTTGGGACAGGTGCTGATTGGCTTGTGTAGTAGCAGTTAGGAACGCGGACTCTAATCTGGCAGAACCGGGTTTGATTCCCACTCCTCCATATGCAGCTTCTGGAGGGACCTTGGGTCAGTCACAGTTCTCTCCGAGCTGTTTCTGGAAAAAGCAGTCCTCAAAAGAGTTTTCTCAGCCCCACCTACCTCAAAGGGTGTCTGTTGTGGGGAGGGGAAGGGAAAGGAGGTTCTAAGCCGCTCTGAAACTCCATCTGGTAGTGAAGGGCAGGTTATAAATCCAATTTCCTCCTCCTCCTCCTCCTCTTTCTTTCAAACTGTTTTTCTGGGTGTGCACTCAAGAGTGGGAATTTAAAAAGGTAGAACAGGCTAAATTTGCAAACAGACTTTTGCAAGAGGCACGCACAGCCCACCCAATACACGTGGGCTTAGTGCGGGACGCATGATCCGGCAACGGCAAAGGAGACACCCGCCCACACTCCCTTTATTTCAGAGTTAGCTCAAGCTGATCACCCACTTTGGAATCAAGGAATCGGTTACCCCTCTAGTGGGTTGGGTCCCTTGCCAATGGTCAAAAGAGAGGGGATGGAGTTGATTTTGGCATGTGTGTGGCAATCCTTCCCCACCCCAAGACACGATATCCCAGGAGTCTCACCACTCTTGAAGCACTTTCGGGGGGGGGGGGGTAACTGTCCTTGACACCACCTGCGGGGCTTGTCGTGGGTGCCATGACTCCCACCAGCACCTTTCCTGGTGCCCCCCCCCCCAGGTGTTTTTAGAAAGTCTTCGGGGCCAGGTTGTTATGTCTTTAGGGAGGGAAAGGATCAGTGCTGGAGGCAGTAGTGGACACAGGAGCTGTGTTTGCTAGGGTTGCCATCCTCCCTATTTGCTTTCTTTGTTTCTCTCTTTCTCTCTCTTTGTTTCTCTCTCTCTTAGACAAATAAATATCATTACAAAACAAATAAATATTATTGGGCAAATAAATATTAGTATCTGTTTTTACCCCCTTTGTTTTTATCTTTGGCAGTCTCATGTAATGTTAATAAAATGCAAATGTGCATATTTTTTCAATAAAAACGTGTCTGTAATATCTGTTTTTGTATGCCAATAAAGGTTGTGTATTGTGAATATCTGTTCATGTCTTGTGGCTCTCAAACATCTGACATTTATTCTATGTGGCTCTTAGGTAGGGTTGCCAAGTCTAAAGAACTCACTGGTGGGGGGGAGTCCTCCTCTGTCCAGGAGTTTGTCTGGGGCGCGCGCAAAGCAAAGCGTGTGCGCCCGGCAACGTCACCAGAAGTGACGTCAGCACGTTGGGGGCGTTGCCAGGGTGACGCTCTGGCAATCACCCCAAAACTCTATGGTATCATAGAGTTTTGGGGCAATTGCCAGAGCGTCGCCCTGGCAACGCCCCAACGTGCTAACGTCACTTCCAGTAACGTCATTACGTCGTCCGGGCTGGATGACTTCGGGGGTGGGGTTTCCCCCGCCGGCCGAATGCTGGCCGGCGGATCGGGAACCCCTTTAGCGGGGGATTCCCTGCCCCCTGGGCTGACTTGGCAGCCCTACTCTTAGGTTAAGCAAGTTCAGCCACCCCTGTGCTAGAGTATCCCGCCCAACTTGCCCCGCACAATGAACTTTCCTCCAGGTGATGTAATTGTGCCACGTGTGCAAAGTGCACGCACCAGAAGAATCTTGGAGCAAGACTGGAACACACACCCCCTCCCCGCACATACACACATTCCAGCAGCGAGCTAAGACCTGGCAATGCTAGTGTTTCCTGGAATACAATAGCCAAGTAGCAGAACAGGCCACAACAGCCTCAATCACTCTAACTCCTCCTCCAGTTATGGTTGCAGGACCTGAGCTTCTCCTTTCTCAAGACACTCTGGGAATTGTTCTTACAGTGGTTGCACCGATGCACCACTCAGATAGGGCTTTAGCCCGCAAAACTTCTCATTGACCACTGGAGTACTGATTGGCTGTTCAGATTTTTTTTAAAACAACAACAACATTGCTTTGGCAGCAGCTGCCACCACAGAACAGGGGCCCACACTGTGTGACTGAAGGTAAGCTGTGGCAGCAGCCATTTTGTGGCTGGCTCCGCCTTCTGCGCCTGGCAGCCATTTTGTGGCTGTCCCCTGCTGCGCTGGAATTCCAACGGTTCCCATGGGCTCAAAAAGGTTGGGGACCCCTGCTGTGCATAAAGAAAGCAACGTCAAGCAGCGTCCAGCTTATTTCCTCACCCAGCAGCAGGAATGGCCTGATCCAGCAACAGATTCACTTTCCTTGCCAAAAATGTTGAAAACACTGGGGATCCCCCTTCCCCGATTTTCAAGCTGTTTGATGTAATGGTTAGGAGCGCAGGCTCTAATCTGAAAGACCTGGGTTTGATTCCCCACTCCTCCACATGCAGCCAGCTGGGTGGCCTTGGGTCAGTCACAAGTTCTTTGAGAGCTGTTCTTCCAAGGGCAGTTCTCAGGAGAGCTCTGGGTGTCTGTTACAGGGAGAGGAAGGAAAAGGAGACTGTAAACTTCTCAGAGACTCTGAGTAAAGGGCAGGGTATAAATCCAGCGTCTCCTTCTCCTTCTTCAAGCAGGAAATACCTGTTGATAGTTTGTTGACTTCACTGAGAAAACTGGTACTTGTCTCTTTCCCCCAGTCTGGGATGCCCGCTCATCAAAATATTTTGTGTTTCTTTAATTGGAGTACCAATTCAGAGGATCTCCCCGTCCTACGAGTCTCACAAAGTAATTTTCAAAACAGCAGTTTGAGAATGAGTAATGGCAGAAGGTGTTTGGGGGGAAAGTCTCTTCATAATTATTGTCATGAGAACAAAATATCGGAACGTTCATGCTTCATGTATTCCGAGAAAGATGATAATAAACCATACTCCTTTGACCTTATTAATGCTCTGTAATTTGATTTGGTGGAGATTTGCATTTCCTGCCTCTTCTTCTTCTCAGCCTACGGTAACCTGGAAGGGAGAGGAGAGCCCGGCTGTCAATCTTAACCCTGGCTGAATACTGAAAAGGTCAGAGAGACCTAACATGATATTTCTGATACTTTGGTCTCCCGTCAAAGACTGTGACGGAATGGCGTGGCTTCAGATCCGCTGTAACAACCGGGGGGTGGGGGGATCGGAGCTGCACTTGAAATGTGAAACACAATATATATAAAAATATGAAAGATCGTACCCAACGAGTGCTCGTAAATGGCTCTGCATCTACGTGGAGGGAAGTCTCGAGTGGAGTGCCACAGGGCTTGGTCCTGGGCCCAGTGTTGTTCAATTTTTTAATATATATATAAATGACCTGGAGGAAGACATAGAAAGGGTGCTTATCAAATTTGCAGATGACACTAAGCTGGGTGGGATTGCTCATTCTGAAGAAGACAGAGTCAGGATTCAAAATGATCTAGATAGGCTGGAACAGTGGGCTGAGACAAAATTAATTTCAATAGAGATAAGTGCAAAGTCCTGCGCTTAGGTACAAAAAATTAAAGGCATAGATATAGAATGGGAGGGACGTGGCTTGACAGCAGCACATGTAAAAGGGATGTGTTCTGGTTGATCACAAGCTAAGCATGAGCCTGCACCGTGATGTGACTGCGAAGAAAGCTAATGCAATCATAGGATGCATTAACAGAAGCATTGTGTCCAGATCACGGGAGGTGGTAGTTCCACTCTACTCTGCCATGGTCGGGCCTCACCTGGAGTACTGTGTCCAGTTTTGGGTACCACATTTTAGGAAGGATGCTGACAAGCTCGAACGTGTCCAGAATAGGGCAACCAGGATGGTGAGAGGGTTGGAATCCAAGTCTAATGAGGAAAGGCTGAAAGAGTTGGATATGTTTAGTCTGGGAAAGAGAAGAAGAAGAAGAGATGAATTTATACCCCACCCTTCACTACCCTAGGGAGTCTCAGAGTGGCTTACAAACTCCTTTCCCTCCCCCACAACAGACACCTTGTGGGGTAGGCGGGACTGAGAGAGCTCAACAGAAACTGTTCTTTTTCATGAACAGCTGGGATAGAACTATGGCTTGCCCAAGGTCATCCAGAAGGTGCAAGTGGAGGAGTGGGGAATCAAACCCGGTTCTCCCAGATTAGAGTCCGCGCACTTAACCACTACACCAAACTGGTACAAGAGAAGGCTTAGAGGGGACACGATTGCAGTCTTCAAGTATTTGAAGGGCTGTCATGTAGAAGATGGAGCAGATCTATTCTCTCTTGCTCTGGATTGCAAGACTTGATCTGATAGGTGGAAATTACAAGGGAGTTGATACTGCTAAATATCAGAAGGAACTTCCTGACCGTAAGAGTGATTGAACAGTGGAACAGACTGCCTCGGGAGGTGGTGGATGCTCCTTCGCTGGATGTTTTCAAGCGGAGGCTGGACGACCATCTTTTGGGCATGTTGTAGGGCTATCTTTCGGCTATGCTCCTGCAGAGTGCAGGGGGTTGGGCTAGATGACCTGCAAGGTCCCTTCCAACTCTTAACATTCTATACACACACACACACACACACACACATATTGCAGAGTAGATTTGTTTTTTGGCTTCTTACTACATATCTTTCTCTCTCGTTACGACTTTTAAAAAATCAGCAAACAACTTGTGAAAAATGTCCGCCATTTCTTCTCGAAGTACAGATATGAAGTCCTGATTTATTGCTCCTCAGAATTGTTGAGGGATTTGGAACAGAGTCCCAAAAGGAGAGAGGGGGGGAAAAAACATACACACGCAAACATAGCCCTGGTTTCTTCGGTGTTACAGGGTGAATTGCCTGCAGGCTGTACCCATAACTCCAGAAGGGAAAGCATCTACCTGTAGGCCAGGGGTGGCCAACCTGTGGCTCGGGAGCCACATGCGGCTCTTTCACACATATTGTGCGGCTCCTGGCAGGGCGGCTGGGGAAGCAAAGGGGAGGCATGCTTTTTCTCTCTTTCTCCCTTCCTTCCTTCCTTCCTTCCCTCCTCCCTCCCATCTATTTGCTTTCCTAGTTTCTCTCTATCTCTGTCTTTCTTTCCACTTCTTTAATTCTTTCTTTCCATCTCTCTCTTTCTCTCTCTCTCTCTCAATATCATTAGCAAACAAGTACTATCATTATCAATAACCGGTTTTCCTCGTTTGTTTTTATTTTTGGCAGTCCCATTTAACGTTAATAAAAAGCAAATTTGCATATTTTAAAAAATAAAAACTTGTGTGTGATATTTGTTCCTGTCTTGCAGCTCTCAGACATCTCTATGTGGCTCTTACGTTTATTCTATGTGGCTCTTACGTTAAGCAAGGTTGGCCACCCCTGCTGTAGGCTATGCCCTCTGACCCAGAAACCTTTCTTCCATGCTCTCAGGTGGGCGGTTAGGCTCAGTCGTTGGTATTTAAATCCTTTTCTTCTTTAAAGGGTTGCTTAACGTGTTCTGCAGTCAGGTTTATGGGCTGAGCGATTCCCTGGTGCCTTTCCTTTGGAGAGCTGTGCCTTGCCGGATGATGAACGGCAAGTGTCTTTCAGCCCCTGTTAATGGTCCATCATGCAGTCTCTGAATCCAACATCCATTGTTGGAGTTATCTGGAGTCTAACATTAAAATGGCGCCTGCTCTGTATGTACTGCCGTCTCAGATGTAGAGATCGTAGGGGTGCCAGGCTCCAGGTGGGACCTGGAGATCCCCCAGGAATAACAGCTTATTTCCAGATGGCAGAGATCAGTTCCCCTGGGAAACCTGGATGCTTTGAGGGGTGGATGCTGTGGCATTATGCCCCACTGAGGTCCCTGTGCAGGTTTTATATTCAAGGAAGATTGTTTTAATTAAGCAAAGACTAGGCTTCCACAGTGTTAATTCCTTCACATTTTGGTGTTGCTATCATATTCCCCAAAAAAAATTATCAGAGAAGCCCTTTCAGCTTCATATTTAATGCACTGCAGCTGCGGATTGTGCAGGGAACAAATGCGGCATTCTTGGCTTGGGATTTATTTGAGCGTGCTCTCTACCTCTTGGGGCGGGGGGGGGACACATGAATAAATGCATTGGAGTATTTTGGTGGTAACTCACAAGATCCTTCAAAAGGAGAGAGAAGGAAGAGGGAGGAGATGCGTCGAAGAGAAAGGCTTCGCTTAACCAGCTTGCACTTTTATTGATGACGCCGCAACCTAAATAAAATGTGCTTTTAATTCATGTAGCCCGACGTACTTGAACAACATACAATTTCTGCCACGGGGCGATTCTTCAAAACACAGTTACAAGAGGAAGCACATTCCTGAGATTAAAGTGGTGTTGGCAGCCATTTAGAATCAGAGCCCAGGTAGCTTATTCATAACTCTTACTGGGAAGGGGGATTTTTATTAGCCATCCTTCTTTACCTCCAAATGACAGAGCCCGAGTCTGTTCCCCCCACCCTCCTTTCCTTCAGGAAAATTGTTATATTTGAAAAGTGACAGGCTTTGTTCTTAAGGAGTTCGCCAGCCCGACTGCAAGCAGTCTTGGTCTCAGGACCACTTTGGGGAAAGAGGAAGTGTGCCCCCTTGCTTCCTCCCCCTTCCTTCCGTGATTCACTGTACTCACAATCCTGTGTTTTGTCTTCAACAGCAGCAACTATGGTTCAGGATTGTGATGACTGCCATAGACCAAGAAGCGGATTTGCAAGCTCTAAGCTACATTCGGACGTGGCCACAGTCCGATAGCGGGCTCTGAATGTTCCTGGGCCCAGCTTGTTGTCTTGCTTCCATTTCAACCCTCCCTCCTCAAACAGAGCACAAGGAAGGAGTCTTAATCTAAAACTAGGTCCTGTGACATACAACCAATGTGGACATGTGGATTGACCAGAGTCTGTATCTGTACCATTCTTGAATTCAAGTTGTTGGTGGTGTAAAGCACCATCAAGTTGTAGTTGATTTATGACAAGATTTATGTAGGGTTTTCAAGGCAAGAGAGGTTCAGAGGTGGTTTGCTATTGCTTGCCTCTGCGTAGCAACCCTGGACTTCCTTGGTGGTCTCTCAGCCAAGTCCTGCTTAGCTTCTGAGATCTGACAAGATTTGGCTAGCTTGGGTTAGTGCAAGAGGCATTCCAGTTGGTGCAAGAGATGTCCAGAGGTGGTTTGCATTTGCCTGCCTCTGTGTAGCAACCTTGGACTTCTTGGTGGTCTCCCATCCAAGGACGAACCAGGGCCGACTCCGCTTAGCTTCTGAGAGCTGATGAGATTGAGCTGAGCCACCCAGCCACCCAGCTGAGCCACCCAGTTGGTGGAAGGAAAACTCAACGTGGTTAACTTGTGTTCTTCCATTTGGACATCGCAGCTAACTAGGGTTCGTTTTAAACAAGGATTTTGCTTGATGTAGCGTCTGGATACCGGTGCAGTTAAGAAGACTCGAGAAAGAATCGGTGGGGTCATTTCAGAAAGACCAACTGATCCAATTTTGTTTTGTTTTGTTTTACACACATATTGTGGCCCCGTTTCGCCTCAAATCATCTGGCTGCCAGCAGCTGAATAAAATATCTGGGATCTTTTCCTGACGCTGTTTTCCAGTGGTCCCTTCAAACTAAAAATGCCATTACAGTTGAACCTGGAGCCGTCTCTTTGACTGTGGCTATACTGTGCCATCTGTGGCTGTGAGTCTAGAACATTCTGGTGGGATAACCGTACTGTAGCAAAACAGACAAAATTGAAACCCTATGGGTCTTTAAAGACTAGCTCATACTGGATCAAATGCTGGTTGTCTTTAATGTGACACTGGACTTCTGTTTTGTGCCTGGAAGATGTGCCTTACAACCAGGGCAAAGGGAAGACCGGGGACAGAGCAGCGGCTATGGGAAATGGGTCCCAGTGTCAGTAGAAGGAGAAGTAGAAGAGATTGGATTTATTATACCCATCCCATCACCCGGCGTCTCTGTCCATCTCTTGCCTTGAAAACCCTGTGAAGGGTCACCATAAGTCTGCTGCAACTTGATGGCATTTTCCAGTTTTGCCAACTTTGGACTAGGAAGTTCCTGAAGATTTGGGGGTGGAGCCTGGAGAGGGCAGAATTTAGGAAGAGGTGGGATCTCAGCAGGGTATAATGCGATTGCGTCCACCCTCCATAGCAGCCATTTTCTTCAGGGGAACTGATCTGTGTCACCCAGAGAACAGTTAAAACTCCAGGTATTTGCCAGGCCCCACCCGGAGGTTGGCAACCCTGTAAGAGGGGGATAGGCATCCAGTTAACAGAGTTGGTAGCAGGGAATTGATTTCTTGCTCAAACAGGAGGAAGAGAGTTTGGAGATTCACATGCGTACCCTAGGACATACATGTCCCAATCATGTCCTTAAATAGGGTTGCCAATCCCCAGCGGGAGGGGGATGGCTGCTGGACACTCCATTATACTCTATGGTGACGGGTACCTATAGGATATAATGGAGAATCAATCTGTGGGTATCTGGGGTTCTGGGGTGTGTGTGTGTTTTATGTAGAGTCACCAAATTTTCAGCATAGCTGTTGGTTCCTCTCCTGAGAAACACTCCCAAGTTTCAAAAAGATTGGGCCAAGGGGTCCTATTCTATTAGCTGTCAAAGAAGGTGCCCCCATCCTCCATTGTTTTCAATGGAGGGAAAGCATTTAAAATGAATGCTTGTTGAAGGAAATGTGGTGTCCAGAGCTCCCTTCCAGCTTGTCAGCCTCACCTGGCAATCCTAGTGACATCACAACAGTGATGTCACATCCGCCCCCAAAGTGCCCAGATATTTCCTGAGTCGGACTCTATCGTTAAAATCCATGATTCAGCCTGATCCACATTACAAGCGAGCCCCAGACAGACTGCAAAAAAGGACGTATATATTGACGTGAGCTTTTTTTCCCCCTTCCAAGAAGAAGGGGTCTTCTAGCATAACAAAATACACAATGCAGTATATAAAATCAGAAACCCGAGAGAACAGAGATTGTGGAGGGGGGGGGATGTAAAGTAAAACACAACAGCAATAAAACAAAGAGTTTTAAGTCCGGAGTTGACACTTTCGGAGGAAGTGTCTGATAGATACATTTGTTTAGCCAGCACTCTTGGAAATACAAGCGCTCCGCGGGTCAAAGCAGGTTAGCTATGTGGATTTCTGGAGGACGGTTTCCCGGTACTGTTAGAGCAGCACAGTGGGCAGGATAAATGTTAATGACTGCGGTCTGAGGAAGCACTTTCCCCCCCATATTGGGTGTGTGAGGTTCATTTCCAAGGCATCTTTATGTGTAGCCATAAAGCACCATTTTCCAGACATTCTTTGGCAGTCAGAAGCAGTTCTTTACACACTTTGGCCTTCATCTCTCCCCATACATCTCTGCTCTGCCTCGTTTTTATACCCCAAGTATACCTCTAATCCACATGGAGCAGCAGTTATCTCAATTTTATTGTTATACATAATTTACATCTGAAAGGCAGGAGGGGGTGGTGGTGGGGGAACTGAGGCTATTGGGCAGGAAGGCTGTTATATGTTAAATAAGTTAACTCTTTCTCTTCCCCCCCCCCCCGCCCCTCCTCCAGTGTGGCATTGTGTGAATTGCTCATTCTTGTGATTTTGGAGTTCTGGCAGATTGAAGGAAGTATCTGTCACAGATAGTGACTCACGTTTGGTGCACGCATACGCCGAATGCTTTCCGCCTGTACTGCTTTTTCTCACGCAGGCATTCATATCTATACCTATTTTCTTGTGGAATAATAGGGACCTCTAATTGAAAGGTGGCATATAAACTAGATTTCTGTTGTAACTTTAAGCTAGTTGTATAAATAGGGGACAGGGCCATGGTGGCTCAGGGGTTAAGACGCTGAACTGCAGACTGGAAGGTCGGTAGTTCGGCAGCTCGAGACCCGAATGCCGTGTGACGGAGTGAGCTCCCGTCTCTGGCCCCAACTCCTGCCAGCCTAGCAGTTCGAAAGCAAGAAATTGCAAGTAGATAAATAGGTACTGCTTCGGTGGGAAGGTAACAGTGTTCCGTGTGCCTCGGCATCTAGTCATGCCGGCCACATGACCATGGAGAAGCCTTCAGACAGCGCTGGCTCTTCGGCTTGGAAACAGAGATGAGCACCGCCCCCTAGAGTCGGATTTGACTGGCTTTCGAGCAAGGGAAACCTTTATTTTTACTATATGTGGGGGAGCAATGACTTCAGAGTAAGCGGTATGGGGGAGCCGGTGTGGTGGTTGTACTAGGAATAGAGAGACCCTGATTTTAATCTCTGGTTGGTGTGAATCAGTTTGTCTTTGGACCAGTTTGTCTCTTGGCATAACCTACCTTCAAGATTGCTATGAGGACACAATGGAGGAAAGGGAAACCGTTCAAACCACTCTGGGCTCCTTGAAGTAGAGTTGCCAGCACTAACAGGTAGTATGGTGGAAGAATTTGAGTCGTGGGAATAAAGCTTTCGACATCGCACCCATTGTGTGTTGTCATTTTCAGTGCAAAACCTAGAGCAATGTCATCCATAGGTATGATGCTCTAGTATTCACCCCAAACTCTATGATTAGTTTTGGGAGAATTCTAGAGCATCTCCCCAATAGGATGATGTCACTCATAGTTCTGTGCCACAAACAATGTTGTCCATCAGTGTGCTACTGAGCTGTCCCACCATTTTGACCGCACCATCATGCTGAGGGACAATGAGGAACGGGGACTTAAGCTGAGAGATGTCCTACCTAGTTCCCCACCTTGAAGAAAGGAAGGAAGGAAGGATGGATTGGATGGACGGACTTGGATTTTTGGATCTGAATGTTCAGAGTTATCCAATTCCTACAGTTTAGGTATCAAGGGATTTTTAGATTGGATTTTGTTGGGTAGATATAAAACATGTGTATGCTTTGATTTGGGAATATCAGTTTCCAGGGGAAGAAGGAAATTGTTTCCCTCCATACTATTTGTTATGCATGTATCGATGTTCACCTGTCCCTTTCCTTTATTGTTTTGTGAGTTCATTTTGCCCTGTGTTAATGCTTGCTTCTGAATTCCTGCTAAACTAGGGACATCTCTAAAACTCATTCTGGAGTTGGGACACACAAAATTTACTGCACCAGTCAATCAGCTGAGTTCATTTGCATCCAGTGCCCTTTGCTGTTAACGAAAAAGGATGTGTGCGTTGAGAACCGATATGGAGAAGGAGGTTAGTGTGTTGGCTTGGATGATCTCAGTTCAGTTCTTCTCTCAGTCAGGGAAGGTCATTTGGTAAATGGCTTTCAGCATCATAACTTACAGGGTTAGACTTGAGTCCGGTAGCACCTTACAGACAAACTAGATTTGGGGGGGGGGGGGGGTGTCTAAACCTTTGTGAGTCTGAAACTCCCTTTATCGGATACCTTCGACTGTCAAATGTCTATACCCCCCAAAATCTAGTTGGTCTTTACTGGACTCATATGAGGGAGGTGGTGGAGGAAGAGATTGGATTTATACCCGACCGACCCTTCGCTTCGTTTCTCAGAGCCCTTTACAATCTCCTTTCCCTTCCCCTCCCCACAACAGACATTCTGGGAGGCATAGAAGCAGCTAGAAGTGTAGAAGTTAGGGAATTATGTCGGCTGTTTTCTCCGCCTCTCCTCTAGTACTTTGTGGAAGGTTATATTAGACATCCACGCTTAATATTCCGCTGCCCTCATTTGCACTCCCTGCATTTTCCGATTGCCGCTTTCAACCCCCCAAACCTTGTACATACAAATAAGCATTTTAAAAAGTGTACCCTTTTTGGTGCTTTAGGCAAACGGTAAATACTTGCTATTTATTTCCACCCCTGGGAAGGTCACACAGCCCTATATATGGAGGATACAGTTATTACCGAAGAAGAAGGGGGAAAACAAGGCACATAAAATATATAAATAAAATCATTTGTTTTTGAAAACATTGCCAGAGTTGAATCCTCTCTCTTTTTTTGAACAAAATAGAAATGTATACTTTTCCTCAGCTCTGCTGATTCAGCCTAATTGGCCTGCAAATGAACAAAACCCCGTTAGCTCTAGAAATGTCATGGTCTCAATGAAAACTTGGTGACAAGGCATTACGCCAGAAGACATGATAACCACAAAACACTTTTAAAAGAATATTCATCCCAAGAACTTTTGTCCATAATGAGCTCACCCGTCTGTTCCAGCAACTAACAGTAGTAGCGCCTCAACAGGAGTGTGCGGCCACCACACCTGTTCGCCACCACTACCTACAATTCCCTAAAGTAGACCAGGTTTTAAGGCAGCGATTGCTTCAGTTCAGCGACCCTAGTAACCAGACCCCGAGACTCTTTTGCTTTCTGTCTGGTAGATGGTGGAATAAGGAGCTGTTGTCAGCTGAACGTCAGCACCACCACCGCAGGTGGCCAGAGGGCAGCATTGAAGTTATGAAACTAAAGAACACATGGGACAATATTTTCCCTCCTGACCCTTCCCAACTTCCAATATCAGTTTGAGTCCTCTGTTCTCACTTCTTGGCCGTCCCTCCAGACTTCTGTCACAGTCACATAGCATTAAAAATGGGTCCTGTTATGTATTGGGGCTGGAACGACCCAGGGTTGTCTATCAGAGATGGGGTGAGCTTGGAGCTCCAGAACAATAACCCACCAGGACTCTAGAGGTGACCAGTGAGGAAGTAATGTAATGTAAATAGCCTATAGTTGGGAGTTGGGTGTGGTGTGTGCGTGCTATAAAAAATTGGGTTCTTTTGCCCTGGAGTTTCATCTTGTACCAGCTGAAGTCACTTAATAAAGTAGAGCTGATCACTAGCTATGGGTCTGCTCTTCCATGGAACCCAGTGTTTAACAGGTTCCCTCCAAACTTAACTTTCCCAAACTTGTCTGTGTGGCATTGGCTAGCTTAAAAACTATGAGCACTTATCTATGAGCAATTATCCACTATGGTGGATAATTTATTTTACTTACCTATTTGTTTTATTTAGACTTCTGGGCCGCCCTTCCCGGTGGACAGGGTTTAGGGCAGTTTACAAGAAGTTAAAAAAAAAGAAGCTAATTTAGATCAAGTTAAAATCATAATAAAATACCAATCAATCAATATGTAAAAGACAGTCACACACAAACACAAAACCTTTATTGGCATAAAAGCACAAACATCAAAAAATCCTGCGAAATGTATCCGACATGTGCGCTTGGCTATTCAAGCCACAACTTCTGATTGCATAATATACAAATTCTGCAACAGCCTCCATTTTTTCACAATTAGAATTAAACAGAAGAAAGTGTCATCCGAATGCCAGCTCTTACCCTCTAGAAATGGAGTAATAAAATGGGATCGAATATCCCAATAAAAGGGGGAATGAAGAATGGTGTGTGTAGTGGATTCTATATCTTTTAGATAGCAAGGACAAGGTCTGTCTACATAAGTTATCTGGTGGTACTGCCCTTCCCGACAGGCAGGGTTCAGGGCGGTTTACAAGATTAAAAAACAATAAATAGTGTAGATTAAGTTAAAATCATAATAAAATACCAATCAATCAATATGTAGTCGAAGAAGAAGAGATTGAATTTATACCCTGCCCTTCACTACCCGAGGGAGTCTCAGAGCGGCTTACAAACTCCTTTCCCTTCCTCTTCCCACAACAGCCACCTTGTGAGGTAGGTGGGGCTGAGAGAGCTCTGACAGAAACTGCTCTTTTTCAAGAACAGCTCTGATAGAACTACGGCTTGCCCAAGGTCATCCAGCAGGTGCAAGTGGAGGAGTGGGGAATCAAACCCGGTTCTCCCAGATTAGAATCTGCGCACCTAACCACTACATCAAAGACAGTAAAAGACAGTCTGTAAATGTAAAGACAGTTTGTATATAAAAGACATCTTTTAATCTCCTGGCCCCACTGGAGGACCTCCTGACGGCACCTGGTATTTTTGGCCACTGTGTGACACAGAGTGTTGGACTGGATGGGCCATTGGCTTGATCCAACATTGTCTCCTCTTATGTTCTCACGTTCTTATGTCTCTTGAGGGCAGGCCTGTAGCCAGGATTTTGTGGCTTGAGGGGCAATTTTTTTTTCCTGGTGGGGCTGCCATTATTTGCCATAATGAAGAGGGATGGCACACGCCCTTCTCCCTCCCACCTGCAAGATTGAAAGGGCCCTTCAGCTGATCTACGGTCTACGTGCTTCCCGCCAATCAGCTGAAGGGCCCTTTCAGTCTTGCAGGAAGGGACGGAGAGGGACACGTGCCCCACCCCCTGCTTCTTCTCAAAAGCACTGAAAGGATCCCTTTAAATGCTTTTGGGAAGAAAGGGGACTTTAAGAAGTGGGGGGGGGGGCCTTTAAGAAAGGGGACGGAGCCCCCAATAGGCCCCCTGTAGCTACGGGACAGCTTGAGGGGCATCTTCAAACAAGGAGGCCAGATAATGGATGCATGTCAGAAATCTGCCTGGGATTGTAGCCTCACAGATTCCGAGCCCTTTTACCTTTCTAAACCAGAGTGGCTGGAGAACACGACATGTGAGACTCCAGTCTACATATGTTGGCCCCAATGCAAATGTGGTATTTATCTGCCATCCACATATTGCCAGAGGGACTGGCTAAAGACGGCGTTGTCTCAGTTCCTTCTTTCCGTAACACAAAAAATGTCTGCATAAGGCCAGAATAAATAATTTGTGTCAGTGGTTGTTTTGGCATACTAAGGTGATATGTTCTCCACCAGCACTCCTTCCTGCCCCTACCCTTTGCATTTTTAATGCTATAAAAAAGAGACGGGTTTCCCCCCCCCCCCTTAATATTCATGAGTCCAAGGTGGGGGTGTGGGGGAGATTGTACAGAATGGATTTAGGGGCTTTTGTTAATGCACAAGAAGAGAAGCGTACTATTTGCATAGATAGTGTGCGTCTTTGCGTAATTGGAAATCTCCAGGGCACGCATTCTTTAAATAGTGTATAGAGAATATGTGAAACTTAATTGAATTAGACTGTAAACTAGAATACGCTGAGCCAGGCTGTGGTGGATGTTCCTCTAATTGTCTGGGGAATACTAAGAGAACAAGAAGTTTAAACACTTTTTTTGTTTTAAAAAGGGGGGAGAACAAAAAAAAGAACTAAGAAATAGCTTTGGAAGAAACATGGACACTGCGAGCTCAGCGGGGGATACTAATGTTGTGATCTGTGCTGGACAAAATTTATAATTTCTCGGGCACTGCTGGGTGACCAGTAATAAACTTGAACCTTCTTAAAGAATGGCCAATTGGATGATTTGAAGATATGACCAACCGCTGGTGTTTTCTCCAACAGCATCCAGTATCTTTGAAAATGGCCACCTCTAAGTATGCTTAATTGACAGGAGGATTAGGGATGTGGTTTGATGTCTAAATTAACTGTGTTGGTAACGGGAGTTGACAACCATTGCCACTTAAGTAACTGGAAGTTAGGAATAAGCTTGCTAGCTCTGATTTGGGAAATTCTTGCAGATTTTTTTTTTTGAGGGGGAAGCCAGGAGAGGGCAGAGTTCTCTCGGAGCTGTTCTCTCAGAAGCAGTCCTTGAGAGAGCTCTCTCAGCCCCACCTATCCCCCCAGGGCATCTGTTGTGGGGAGAAGAAGGGAAAGAAGATTGTAAGCCATTCTGAGACTCCTTCGGACAGTGAAGGGTGGGGTATTAATCCAATCTCTTCTTCTTCCCCTCCTTCCCTCCCTCCCTCCCATAAGAGAAGCCAATGCCGGATCAAGCCAATGGCCCACCCAGTCCTACACTCTGTCACACAGTTGCCATAAATACCAGGTGCCATCAGGAGGTCCACCCACGGGGCCAGGACACTAGAAGCCCTCCCGCTGTTGCCCCCCAAGCACCAAGAATACAGAGCATCACTTGCCCCAGACTGAGAGTTTTTATCTATACCTTGTGGCTAATAGCCACTGACGGACCTCTGCTCCAGATGTTTCTCCAGTTCCCTCTTGAAGCCGTCCATACTGTGGCAGGGGATTCCATGTGTTAATCACTCTTTGGGTGAAGAAGTATTTCCTTTTATCTGCTCTAATGAAGAAGTGCTTCCTTTAATCCCTCCCTCCCTCCCTCCCTCCCTCTCTCTCACAATGCTTTCCTAATTAGTATTACAGTACCGTTTTGTAACATCTGTCTGCCTATACATGCTTATCTCATCCTTCCTTCCTCATCGGAGCTTGGGGCATCATAGATGGTTGTCCTCTTTTCAAGGAACCCAGAACAGTGGACCCTGATCCTCAATTTCCCCATTTTATCTTTACAGCCACCCTGTGATTTAGGTTAGGCTGAGGAAGCGCAACCGGTTAAGTTCACTCAGTAAGTCTCATGGCAAGCTGGGATTTGAACCTGGGTCTGTTTGGTGCTGGCTCGTGTTATTGTGCATCAGTTGCATATTAATAACACGAGGGAAACCATTAACTGTAGTGAAAGTGGGGTGAACAGGTGACGATATACCGGAGCAAAAATATCCACATTGGTTCATCCTTCCTGGCCTCATCCTGAAGCTTGTCCACATGACATTTGTGTAGGTCAGCTGACCTTCTGGTTTGGGTCACATGGGTCTTTCTTTTGGGGCACTCAACCTGGCTGAGCTACAGGTTACTCCTGCAGGACACCTGTCAAAATTAATTCGAAGTGGGAAAGGACTGGAATTCATTTGCTAGCAAGGCTTCCTCTGTGTCTTTCGGGTGATGCAAAACCTTGTACAGACCCTCAAATCTTGCAGGCTTGTTTCATATTGTTGTACGCACAGTTTATGAAACACTGTTATACACTCTGCACTCTGCCGCTGACTTGACATGACTAACCTAGCTTCTGTCTAGCATAGATAAGCATACATATGCTAAGTGCCATTGATGATCCTAACCACAGAAACAGAAATCAGTCATGAAGACATATTCAGAAGTAAACTTTGGTTCACTGCTTAAATGCATTCTGGGAAATGGCGAAATGCTGACAAAGTTGCTATTCTGCCAAGACCTGTGGCCTTGTTCTGGCCAGCTACAACTGCACACGTTTCTGATGTCAGTTAGCTTAGTTAAATGAAGAACAGCAGCACTCTGCACCTATTATTTGTTACAATAGATACATTTTAGAGCTTCATAGCTTGGGAAGAAGAAGGCCCATTGTTTAGCTAAAAAAGAAACATCTTTACTCAAGGAAGCGTCAGGTCTGAGCCCAATCAGAAAGTTATGACGGAAGTTTGACAAAGTTTGATGGAACCAATAGCTTTGCCTTTGTGTGTTATCTTAGTGGGTATGAAATCTTATGTCTCCCATTGTAACTTTGGAATAGCCAGTGGGCATTCGAGGGTGCAAAGCCCTGTGGTACAATCCTTCTACAGGATTGTGCCGTGTGTTTTCTCAAATTGGGCTGGGGAAACATAACCAGAGACAGGAATTCTGTCTTTCAGCATCCCTGTAAAATTATGTATTTAGAGAGAGAAGAAAAATGGGGGAGAGGGGACATTGAGGTGGTCTTAAAAAAACTCACAGTTTTACAGGCTGACAGTTTCTTAAAGCTTGCGTGCCTTGATGTTTTAATCTCATGTATTTTGATCGCACTTGATATTCATAACTGGTGGTTTTGATAAATTTTTAACAAGGAAGTCTGAAGACGAGGATAAGTCGCATGGAGGGGTGTTGCATTCCTCACCTTGGACTCCAGCCTTCAGGTTTAATTTTCACTTTTTGCACTGAGAGTATTCCTTGGAGAAAGATGCAAGAGATCAAATTGTGCAAGTTGGCATTCTTCAGCATTAAAGAAAAGAGGGAGAACTGTTTGCCACCCCCCACACTGCAGGGGGGGCGCTTTCTGGAATTTCAGTTTCACCACTGTCTGTGTAATATCCAGACTTGGGCAGCAAAATTGAGATATTTTTTTAAAGTAATATAAATATACATTTTATACTTCTTGTGAGAACTCATAATCTGTGAAGCAAAGTTGTCATTCCAGTTTAAGTAAAATAGCATACATATCAAAGTGCTGTGAAATGCATTTAAAAGTGTGTGTGTGTATCCCAGTAAAGTTGTTTCATATGGGGGGGTTGGTAGGGAGAAATCTCACAGTTCTACTAAAGTAATAAAGCAATTGGGGTGAAAATACTGAGATAGGCAGTTTGGAGCTACAATTTAATCTAATTTATTTAATTTGTAGTGTTATAAATATTTTATTTAAATTTTAATGGAAGACTTGAGAGCCAGCGTTGGTTTATTTTATTTTATTTTATTTTAAATTGCTGTCCTGTCTGGCTTTGGTATGATATGCTTCCTCCTCCTCATTCATTTTAACACACAAATAAATCTTGGTTAATATACGTTTTATTAAACCAAACAGGAATGCTGCAGTCAGTGATGGGAATGCCTACACTTTGTTCAGAGAGTCAGCAGTTGGTTCAAGTTCTTCCTGGCGGAGAGCCCTCTATAGAGTTCTTACAGTTTGGTGTAGTGGTTAAGTGCGCGGACTCTAATCTGGGAGAACTGGGTTCGATTCCCCACTCCTCCACTTGTAGCTGCCTGGATGACCTTGGGCAAGCCATAGTTCTGTCACAGCTGTTCTTGAAAAAAAAGCAGTTTCTGTCAGAGCTCTCTCAGCCCCACCTACCTCCCAGGGTGTCTGTTGTGGGAAGGGGAAGGGAAAGGAATTTGTAAGCTGCTGAGACTCCCTTGGGTAGTGAAGGGTGGGGTACGAATCCAATCTCTTCTTCTTCTTCTCTAGAAAAAACAGTCGTAATTGTTCTTGCTGCGGCTCACTTGGCAATCCATGCATGGACAAGTTCAGGTGAAGAGAGGCATTTGTCCATTAACGCTAATCCTGGCAGCTAAACACAGTTAAGTACTTCCTGTCTCCATGCAAAAAATACTTCCTGTCACTTCCCTTGCTGCAGATGGGAGACTGCTTCCTGATCCGATTCCCCACTCCTTCACAGAGGCACTAGTCCTCTGAATCCCAGAGCCAAGAGGCAACATCAGGGGAAGGCCTCGGCCTCTTTGCCCTGTTGTTGGCCATTCAGAGGACCTGGTTGGCCACTGTGTGAGACAGGATCCTGGACTAGATGCTCTGTTCCAGCAAGGCCCTTCTGATGTTGCCGTGTGCTTAGTATCTGACGAAGGGAGTTTTGACTCTCAAAAGCTTATGCCTTAGGAATCTGGTTGGTCTTTAAAGTGCTACTGGACTTGGATCGTGCTTGAATCAGATACATTAGGATTGCCTCTTATCTAATCCCAGCAGATTGCTAGATACTGTGACAGAGGAGTCCCTGTACGGCACTATTCAAAAACCGCAAGCGATTTGGTATGGTAAAGTCCTAGGTCACAAAGGGAGGGTTTGTGTGTGGAAGGATGGGAAAACTCTGTCTTTTTGTGGAGAAGACTAGGCCAGAAACTCAGCCAGTTTGGTGTAGCGGTTAAGAGCATGGGCTCTAATCTGGGAGGACCGGGTTCGATTCCTCACTCCTCCACGTGCAGCTGCTGGGGTGACTTTGGGTCAGTCACAAGTTCTTCCGGAGCTGTTCTCTCACGAGCAGTTTTCAAAAGAGCTCTCTCAGAGCCCCACCTACCTCACAGGGTGTCTGTTGTGGGGAGGGGAAGGGAAAGGCGATTCTAAGCCGCTCTGACACTCCTTTGGGTAGTGAAGGGCAGGGTATAAATCCAATCTCCTCCTCCTCCTCCTCCTCCTCCTCTTCTTCTTCTTCCCCTCCACACACGCTCCTTACATAGAATGGGGATGGCAACTCCTAGAAGGAACGTTGTCTCCTCATGTTTCCCAGCCTGCCTCATTTAATTTTCATGTCCCTGGAGAAAACCAGCTTTCTTGTGTTTTTGCATGTGGCTCTGGCTCTGTTTGTACGATTTTATGAAGGTGCCAGTAAATTTTAAAAAAAGAGACAGCTGCAGGCGGTGATACAAGGTTGACTGTATTCGCTCTACAGGTTGTTCTGTTCGGCTTCAAAATGCTGCCTCATTGTTGTGCTGCCCAACAGGGAAACCTTTCAGGTTGGAGGTATACAAGAACTCCCCTCCAACAAATGTTTTGCTTGCCTTATTCCGCCTCCTTTTGAAATCTCCTTGGATGAGCCTCCTAAACCCGAATTCTCCAGATTAGCCTCGGAATGTCTCTTTTTGGGCAGTTCAGTTCTGAGAGCCGGCGTGGCGAGGCGGGTAGAGTGTCGTACTAGGATTCTGTGAAACTGGGACAGTCACAGTCTCTAAGCCTGGCCTACCTCGCAGGGTGGTTGTTAGGGTTCCCAACTCCGGGCTGGGGAATTTCCGGAGATTTGGGGGTGGTGTCTGGGGAAGGCGAGGTTTGAGGAGGAAATGGACCTGAGATCTTACCCCTTTACTCCAAATGATGGGAAGGTCCGATGAGGTGCCTGATAATGTGAGGGCAAAGGTGACGTGGTTATTACTGGATACGAATGATTCTGTTACTCTGTCTGTGGCAAAATTTTTAGAGGCAATGATTAAACAGCAGCAGAAGAATATCGAGTAACACATTATTTTATTATTTTGTTTTCTGCTCAAGTCTATAGCTGTATGACCAGTGACAGACAGACAGACAGACAGACAGACAGATGATGGATGGATGGATGGATGGATGGATGGATGGATGGATGGATAGATAGATAGATAGATAGATAGATAGATAGATAGATAGATAGATAGCATTGAGTTCGGGGTCACAGAATCACCTGACTTTTCCTGGGCCAAAAGATGCCCGACTGGCCTCGACCAGGGCCTTTTCAGTGGTGGCTCCACACTGGTGGAATGAGCTCCCGGAAGACATCAGAGCCCTGCGGGACCATCAATAATTCAATAACGTCAATAACAACAAAGGCCTGTGGTATGTTGGACATCACCTGCGGTCGCACTTTGTGATTATACCATCATGGTCTAGCGAGATATATTCGTTGTCAGCACTTTATCAGCACTTTGTCAGCTTTTTATTTAGGATTATGAACTGTTACTGTTATGAGTTTTATTGACTATTCTGTTTTTATGTATGAGTTTTATTGGTTAATATTCTGTTTTAATGTATTTATCCTCTGATGTAAGCCACCCTGAGCCTCAGTGGGGAGGGCGGGGTAGAAGCCGAATGAATGAATGAATGAATGAATGAATGAATGAATGAATGAATGAATGAACAGACAGACAGACAGACAGACAGACAGATTTTAGAAGGATATATATACCCATAGAGTCAATCCTCCAAATCAGCCATTTTCTCCAGCAGAACTAATCGCTGCGGTCTGTTGATCGACAGTAATTCCAGATCTCCAGGCCTCACCTGGAGGTTGGCTGTGAGCTAACAGAGGGGAGAAATGAGGTTCTACGCTATTTTGAGTCCACTTTGAGGACAAAAGTGTGTGATCAGTCAATCAATCAATCAGTCATTGAGGATCTAAATAGCTTTAGCAGTTGTGGTAGAATTCCTTCCCCAAACCCAGTTCACGGATGACTTCAGATTTCTCACTGCAGCTGTTTCATCCCAACGATTCCATTTTCAGTGTTGCTGCTCCCTTGCGTGGCCCAAACCTATAATTCTTGATCGTGTGCATTTTTGTTCGTTTGTTAGCGTGCATTGATCCCCCCGCTGATATAAAAAGTAAGCATTTTCCAACTCTTGGTTCATCAATAAATCAGTGCCATACTTTGTGTATATAGTAAGCCTATGAATTATGTACCTTGTATATATAAATACTGTAAAAATTGGGCATGGATTTAGTTTTAGTTTTAGTTTTTTTAAAAAAGCTTTAAAGGGGGAGGAAGGAACAAAAAAACCCAGCAACGGAAATCTGGCAGAACTAAACTGTTCGCAACGCCAGTCGTATGGAAACAGAAGGGGTGGTGGTGGATGTCTTTTGTCCATCTGTATTCTCAATTAAAAATCATGCATAGATTCTGATAGGATCAGCAAAAGAAAGAGACATGTCACCTCTGCCCTTATTACCTTAATTGGTGGAAGCAGCCTCTACCACCTATGGTAGGTCATGACATCTCGAGAGCCAGTTTGGTGTAGTGGTCAGGAGTGCAAATTCTAATCTGGGAGAACCGGGTTTGATTCCCCACTCCTCCGCGTGCAGCTGCTGGGGTGACCTTGGGTCAGTCACAAGTTCTTTCAGAGCTGTTCTCTCAAGGGCAGTCCTCAAAAGAGCTCTTTCAGCCCCACCTACCTCACAAGGGTGTCTGTTGTGGAGAGGGAAAGGGAAAGGAGACTCCTTCAGGTAGTGAAGGGCAGGGTATAAATTCAATATTCTTCTCTCTTCTCTTCTCCTCTCTCTTAGTCCAGCTTTGGGGAGAAAGGGGACATTGTGGTGGGACTTCTCTTGCTGGCCTGAGCTGGAGAGGAATTACAGAGGAGATAGGGTGATCAGTTAACCCTCATGTTTTGCCCTGAGCTAAAAGGGGCTGTGGTGACTCAAGTGTTTAAGACACTGAGCTGCAGACCGGAAGGTCGGTAGTTCAGCAGTCCGAGACCCAAGTGCTGCATGACGGAGTGAGCTCCCGTCTCTGGCCCCAGCTCCTGCCAACCTAGCCGTTCGAAAGCAAGACATTGCAAGTAGATAAATAGGTACCACTTTGATGGGAAGGTAACAGCGTTCCATGTGCCTCAGCATCTACTCATGCCGGCCAGATGACCACGGAAATGTCTTTTGACAGCGCTGGCTCTTTGGCTTGAAACGGAGATGAGCACCGCATCCCTAGAGTCGTGTTCGACTGGCTTTCGAGCAAGGGAAACCTTTACCCAATCTGTAACAAAGGGGCAGTAGCAGTTTAACCTGGGGGAGGGGTCAGGATTAAACTCCCCAACAGTGAAGGCCTATCATGGTTTTCTTAAAGGGGGAAAGTCTGCATGCAGCCCTACTGGGGTTGCCAATCTGCAGCTAGAGCCTGGAGACCTCCCACTATTACAATTAGGGATGCCATTCCCCAGTTGGGGGTGGGGGGCTCCCCCGCTTTTGTGGGCTCTTGCATGCTGCCAGCCAGCTGGCTAGCTGGAGGAAACTCCCCCTCCAAAAAGAACTTTGTTGGAAGTAAATAACAATGTGTGTGTGTCACCCAGAAGTTATGTAGGCACATCGGCGATGCTGAGGTTGGAGTTCTGTTTTTTGGGCAATACTTTACGGCTGATTTTACCATAGAGTTTTGCCCCAAAATTGAATTGCCTCAGTTACCTAGCTAACAGGCTATTTATTCCTTGCTAAACCATCCTTTTAAATAGGTCCACCCTCCCCCCCCCCCCCCCCAAAAAAGAAATAAAGATAAAATGTTCGTCTTGACTACCCACAAATACTTCAGTGTGCCGTTCAAGAACCAACATTCCCAAAGGGATTGTGCCCAGAAAAGGTTCTTGTTCTTTCAGTAGGCAAATGGCTGATCGTAGCTGTAGCCACCAAAATCCAGGCCGCCACCACCTCCAGGAAAAAAGAAGAAGAAAAGTCTTAGACCAGTTCTCAGGCAAACTGATTTGTATCATCAGCCGTTTGGCCCTGTTTCTCAACTTTCCATTAAGAATATAATGGAGTTCATACTTTTCTCCCTGCTCTTTAGAGCTGTGATTTATGGTGAAAATGTTACTTCTCAAGGTATTTTTTTCCATATGTATTGGGCAAAAAAGAGAGAGAGAGAGAGAGAGGTAATAAGAGTTAATTTCTCCCAGGGGTCCCGTTCATGGACATCATTGCTTTTATGTAGTTCAGGAGAGCATTTGTGTCCTCTCTTCTCCATTTCCCCTTCGGGCATATAACAGCATTGCTGATCCACAATTGCTTCGGAATTTGGCTTTCCTTTATATGCAGTTTCCGCCTTCCTTGTCCCTTTTATCTTTTGCTCAGCCCTTTTTCTTGCAGTGGAAAAGTTCCAGAGTCCAGGAGCACCTTAAAGACTAACAAAATGTGTGGCCGAGTGTGAGCTTTCACGAGTCGCTGATCGCTTCTTCGAACAGTGAGGCGCAAAAGCTCCTCCCCTGCCACAAATGTTGTTAGTTTTTAAGGTGCTGCTGGACTCTTGCTCTTTTAAAACCCCACTGTTGATGGATGTTCCAAATGAGTTGATTGTCCTGTGTCTCTTCCCTACTCTGCCTGATTTTGTTTCTTGTGGCGGTGGTTGTCAACTCTCGGTTGGGAAATTCCTAGAGACTGGGGAATTGAGTCTGGGACAGGCAGGGTGTGGGACAAGCAGGGTGTGGGATCCACATGATGTCATCGTGCTCGTTCGGGAGTGGGGCTTCCCCAGCCAGCCAGCCCGCTGGCCAGCGGGGGGCTGAAGCCCCCAAAATTGGGGGAATTCCTGCCCGGACTGGGAAATCTGGCAACTGTATCCCCTGCTCCAGCTCCTGTGCTCTGCTGCTCCATCAGCTGCTGGGAGAAAATAAAACCAGCGTCATCACAACGGCATTACATCTATTCTGGGGGAAACCCAGGAGTGATGTCACTCCACCTAGAAATCACTGGAAGCTTTGTGGTTTTACCTCAGCATGTCTGGTGATTTCTAGAATGGAGTGCTGATTTCCTGGTCTAACTCCGGAAGTGATATAACACTGCCGTGCTGATGGCACCTACTGCTCCCCTCTCTCCAGACTTTCTCTGATGGCCAGCAACCCTACTTGGGAGACCACTGGGGGCATAAAAGCCATGCAAAAACGGAAGCTACAGTGAGGAGGAGGAAGAGTCCAAAGTCACCCCTCCTGCCTCTTGCATCAATAGTATTTCCCACCAGTGGAAGGCTTTTTATGGGGGGGGGCTTTTGCATAAGGCGGCCTGGGATATATCACCCAGAGTAAGTGCGTTCCTCGCATTCCCCCCCCCCCCCACACCTTTGTTTATAGCAAATGCTGCAGGTTATATGCCTTAGCTTCCTTCCTTACACCACTGGTCTTCTGCTGGTATGCCACATCTTTGCAGCGCCACGTTTTTCTCCGCCTTCTCCTCGAGAGAAGGAGAGAAATGGTTCCCAGATGCAAGGGGAAGATGGAAATGCTTTGCCTCTTGTATTTAATAGTGGAAGAAGCAATTTTTGCAGACGGAGGTTCTTCTTCTCCCTGCGTGACCAGCTGTGCCTACCAAAAGATTCAAGAGCCCTGTCCTCCTCATGCATCTGGTCACCCCGAAGAGGGGAGGAGGAAAAATGGGTATCGCATTGCTTGAAAACAAAGGGAGGAGAGGTCTCTCATGGCAAGGTTGGGCCGGAGAACATGGCAAGGTGGAAGACTTGTCCTGTGTTCACATCGGTGGTGGAAAATAAGATTTTCCTGGGATAATTTGTACAGGATTTCTTTTTCTCTCTTTTTAATGTGACATATTGCTGATTTTTTTTTTTACCCATCAAGAGTTACAGCTCCCCCCTCCCAAATATTTCCAATTTAAAATATTAATGGCATGACTCCATGTGTTCTCAAGTCTGTGATAATTAGCGTGTCGCTGTGCTGTTAGTCCGTGGCTCTCTTTTCACTGGGGGGGGGGGGCGACGCACACGAGGAGAAGGAATCCGCGTCGCCATTTAATATAATTATCTGTAATGACCACATATGGCCATTGTTATCATTGGCTAATTATTTTAAATGAGTAATGCATAAACATTTCGGTAGATTGTTCAATTATTAGCAGGGCTAACACTTATGTGGAGACGCAGTGGAAGTTTGTAATTTCTCAAGTTTGGGCACGTAAAGGGGAAGGGGGGAAAGGGGGGATGTGAAGTGATTATACGTTTTAAAGAAATGCCATTAAAACAACAACAACAACAACAACCATGTCCCACAGACCAAAATGAACAGGGCGTAGAAGTAAGGATAAATGTAAGAATACATGATCGAGGTTTATAAGATTATGCATGGGATAGAGCAGGTAGAGAAAAGAAGTACTTTTCTCCCTTTCTCACAATACAAGAATTTTTGGGCACATCATGAAATTGCTGAGCAGTCAAGTTAGAACGGATAAAAGGAAGTACTTCTTCACCCAAAGAGTGATTAACACGTGGAATTCGCTGCCACAGGAGGTGGTGGTGGCTACAAGCATGGAGGGCATCAAGAAGGAATTAGATAAACATATGGAACGGAGATCCATCAGTGGCTATTAGTCACTAAGCATAGATAGGAACTCACAGTCTGGGGCAAGGGATGTTCTGTATTCTTGGTGCTTGGGGGGGGGGCAACAGTGGGAGGGCTTCTAGTGTCCTGGCCCCACTGGTGGACCTCCTGCGGGCACCTGATATTTTTGGCCACTGTGTGACAGAGTGTTGGACTGGATGGGCCACTGGCTTGATCCAACATTGGCTTCTCTTATGTTCTTATGTGGGTTTTGTATCACATATTCCACTGTACATGCATGGGATGCAATGTGAGAATTCTTCAACACACACATAAAAAACCCCACACACATATTAAGAAAAAAAAATCAAGTGTACACCACATGAGTTTTTCTACAGGGTAGCCATGCTGGTCTATAATAGAACAGTTACATTCCAATCCAGTAGCACCTTACAAGACCAACAAGATTTCCAGGCTAGAGGGGTTTTGTTGTGTACTAGGACCACGATCGCATGGTCTCCCGTAATGGCGACCACTACGTGGTCAGCGCACATGGTCAGAATCTACCTGAGCTTCAGCCAGGTAGAACAATAGCCAGTTGGATCCTGAGTGACCACCAATTACGAGCCTAGGGCTCCCGCTGGGGGACCTATGAACTACAACCATGGACTTAAGGTCCTATCAGGACCTGGGGGCGAGGTTGGGGCATTGTCTCCAGCCGGCATAAAAGAGGGCTCTGAGCCCTGGGTTCCCCATGTTCTATCTGACCCTCAATAAAGAGCTGTACTATGAAATCACTACTACTCACCTCCCGACTCCAATACTTTCCAGGTTTTTTAGCGTGAAAGCCTCCTTTGTCTTGAAAGCTTATGCCCGGAGAACCTGGTTGGTCGTTTAAAGTGCTACTGGACTGACAAAGAACATATTTGTTCATGTCTTGCAGCTCTCAAACATCTGATGTTTATTCTATGTGGCTCTTATGTTAAGCAAGTTTGGCCACCCCTGATCCAAACCATAGTTGTTACTCCTGGCCTTGAAACAACTTATACACAAATCTTACAAAATACAGGGGAGGGGGGAATGAAAACCAATAAAACAAAACAAAACCAAAAAACTACCATTTTTCTCACTGACGTCACCATGAAAACAAATCAAATGTCACCATAGCCTTAAAGAGCACAGAAAGAAAACACAGACACAATCAGTGCTAGACTCCTGATCCCACCCTTTAAAATGCCTGTTTTGTTTTATATTTTTTTAGTCAGAAGATTAAAAGAGAAGCACATGGCCAGACATCCTTTAGGGAACCTTCATTTTACTGACACATCCTTATCCTAGACTGTTATGGACTTTAGGAAAAAGTTATATTGTACATTCCCCCCCCCCCCCCCGGTGTCTTCAGAATGCAGGGCGAGGGAAGGACATGAGAGGGAAACCATTTGCTTGTGGGTTGCCCAGAGTGATATCTTAATGCTCCTTACTAGTGGTCCGTGATGCTTCGGGCTCCATAAATAGGGAGATGCTCAATTTGGACTAAGCAGCCACATCTCTTCTCTGGTGGGCTAATCCTGGGTTACTTTGATTCAAAGCCCTGGCTTAAGGCTGCCAGGCAAACTGGGATTCACGCTGGGGATGTTTTTAGGTGCACAGATGGAACTAAACTTTTAATCCCACCAGCCTCTGAACTTCCTCGGCGTGAACCTTCAGCAAAAGGCAATTTGGGGTAAACTATTGCCTTGCCACGCAACTGGATCACAGGCTCCTTCCAAATAATGGGAGGCAAAACAAAACAAAACATCTCTACTCACGTTTTATATATGCTGTATTTGTTCAGAGGAGTATATGGTGCTTGGTTCAGTGTGTTAAGATAGGCGACCGTGGATTCCATGAGGGTAAGCTCTGGTGGCTGGGTCTCTTTGCAAAGCTGGATAAATTATCCAGAGTGCGGATGATGGGATGGGTTGGTAAGCCACAGGTGGAGGGAATGTTTGGGGCAGCATAGAGACCTTTAACTGATTGATTCGATTGTCTCTCGGTATGAAAATTATCCAGCCAGAACATGTGGGGCTACTGACGTTTGGAAAGAAAGGACGGTTAAAGGGAACTCTGGGAAGGCGGCATGGTATAGCCTCATCTCAGAAGCTAAGCAGGATCGGTACTTGGAAGGGAGACCTCCAAGGAAGGCTCTGCAGAGGAAGGCAATCGCTCGATCTGGGGCAAGGGATGCTCTGTATTCTTGGTGCATGGGGGGGGGGGGGAACAGTGGGAGAACTTCTAGTGTCCTGGCCCCACTGGTGGACCTCCTGGTGGCACCTGGTATTTTTGGTCACTGTGTGACACAGATTGTTGGACTGGATGGGCCACTGGCCTGATCCAACAGTGGCTTTTCTCTTATGTTCTTATGTTATGATAATTAAATTGCCATTTTTAAGGCCTTTTTATAATCTTGTATTTTGGAACTGTTACATGTGTTTTGGTAGCTGGGCTTCTCAAATAAACATATATGCCAGCGTGTGCTTGCCTTGACTTGGGGAGGCCAAGGCTGGCCTGATCTCGTCAGATCTCAGAAAATAAGCATGGTTGGCCGTGGTTTATGAGGAGACCACCAAGAAAGTCCAGGGCTGCTATGCAGAGGCAGGCAATGGCAAACCACCTATGAAGGTCTCTTGCCTTGAAAACCGTATCAGGTCGCCATAAGGCTGACAACACTTTACACATACACCGAGTGTATGTTCAGGAGGATATCCAACATACTAATATACTTTAATTTTTTTGGTCAGGGATAAGAGGAAGATCTTTGTTGGATCAGACCAAAGGTCCATTTAGTGCAGCATCCTGTCTCCGTTTAGAGAACAGCTAGATAGCTTCGTGTCCAGTTTTTGAAATGGATGGCCTTTCTCTATTGTCTGTTTTTTTCCATCTCCTGCACTCAGATACATGCTGGCTCTGGATAAGCAGGTTCCATTTAGCTATTGGTGGCTTTTAGGCGATTGATAGACAAAACTTGTGGTCAGACATCTCACTAAAGCGGAGCTTAATCAAACCTGAATGCCGCTATGCTCTCGATGAATTGGTTTAATCCACTTATAGAGCCATCTAAGGCATGGCACCGGTCTCCAGGTATTTTATTTCCCATTGCATTAATTAATGCCTCCTTTTTGTCCATCTTGACAGTACTGTCAGTTAGTTTCATTACATTGTTTTGGAGTTCTAGCTTTCTTTGAGGGGAATCCATCAAATTTAAAGGGGCCACATTTTTTTACCTCAGGTTGGAATGTACACACATCCCAACCCCAGTGGTGGCAGGCGGCGGCGGGCAGAGGAGGAGGCGGAGGCGGTGAAGGAGGTGGCGGAGCAGAGGCAGACGAAGCGGCGGGGGCGGGCGGCGGCATTGTAAGGCGTTTGGCGGCGGCGGAGGAGGCTGGTGGCGGCTGGCAGCGGCGGTGGCCGGGGGAGGCACCCTTCCCCGAGCCCCGCCAGCTGCCTGGTAAGTTTGGTTCCCCCCCCTTTACACTTGGGCGCTTGAGTGCCCAAGTGTAAAAGGGGGGGGGAATGGAGGACGGGACAACCTGGACAGCCGCCTCTCGCAATGATTGTGAGAGAGGGCTGTCCAGATAGCTCAATTGCGGGTTCCTCCCATGACCACCGGGAAAACACTTGATTTTCCTGGGGTCGGAAAACGTGGGAGGAACCTGCATTTGAGTCTGCTTCGGCGTGGGACTAGCCGCAGCCGTTGTGGGCAGTCCCTTTGAATGCAGGAGGAAACAGCAGTTCATCCCGCGTTAAAGGGCCATGTGGCTGCAGCCCATGTGACAAGAAGCAAATAAAAAGTCAGTGGCAATTGCGAGGGGGAGGAAATTCTCCTGGGTTATGGTTTAGGAAAGCCTCCTGAAATGATTCTGCTCACAGACTTTTTTTAAAATAGGGATCCTTGTATCTCCCTGATAAGCGCACTCCAAACAGTGTTAGAGGGTAACCATAGAACAAATTTAGAGTCCAGTGGCACCTTTAAGACCAAGAAAGCTTTGTTCAAGGTCCGAGCTTTCGTGTGCAAGGCACACTTTCCCCAAATACATTGGAATGGTAGATGAGGTTCTAAACTTATAGACAGGGATTTAACAGCAAATTGACATTTAATGTGATGATGTTTTAAGTTATGCGAAGTGAAAAAGTAAATAAAAAGTTAAGGTTATAAGGTCAACAGTTGTAAAGCAATAGATATGTCAAAATAGCAGATAAATGTCTAAAGGTGTTTTCCCCCTCTGATTTTTCTAAAGCAGTTCTTTCTTATTGTGGGTAACCGTGTCAGTCTGCAGTAGCATAGCTAGAAACCTGACAAAGGGAAGTCTCTCCTGGACTTGGATCTAACACTCCAAACCGTTTCCTGTTCCAGCTGCAGGATACACGGGGCTTGTACTAGATTAAACTAATTTGTCAATTAAATATTAAGTGTCCCCACAAAGCAGTACGCTTACGACTGCCTTCCCCCACCAGAGGGTGGGTACTTACTTCAGTTCCATTTGATAATTTCGATGGGAGTAATTGTATTTCCTAGGTGATCTAACGTATTTATACGGATAAGATGATGAAAATAATCAATGGAGAATGGAAATAGTGGAGTGAAAATAAACTAGATTTACCGGCACAGTAGCTTATTGAACCGCCGTGATTAGATTGCATTCCCGAGCACACTTGAGGGAATGTAATTCAATCTGCGGTTTGAGCAGATAACTGTACTTTGGATCCCGTCGCCAGACTGAGCGTCCCATGTTTCTCTTTAAATGGCTGTTCTCCTAAACTCTGCCTTATGGGTTTTGTGAGTCTCTGTCAGGATTTTTTCTTTACAACTTCTGAGAAAGCAATCCCCCCCTCCCCCTCGGTATAAAATCAAACTGTGCTTCTCAGGGAAAGTTGTAATAGCTTTTTTAAAGAAAACAAAGAGAAGTATATGGCAGATTCATCAGTTATATGACTGAAAAATGTCTGCCTGTGGTCGCGATCAGATGGCTCTTTAGATCCAACCCGGGCATGAGCGCCTGGCGGATTTAAAGGGAACGTCCAGACGGCAACATCTGGAAATGTGCCACTTCCGTGATCAGCCCGCCGATCCCCGCCAGGAAGATGTACTAAAAAGTTACTGCTGAAAGTCCGGTTTAAAGCTTGCTGACGGGCCAATGGCGGACTTCCCCCTACCTGGTCGTTCCAGCGGACAATCAGCCTTTTGGGATGGCCTGACTCCAGACTCTGCAGAGTCTTCCTTAGTGGCCCTCCATCCGAGTACCGATCCTCTCAATTCCTGAGATACGACAAGATCCATTCCCCATCCCCGGAGTCCTTATAGTGAGTAGAAAGAGAAAGACATTAGAAGCAGCAAGTTGGACAAATGGGCCACACATAATCTACCAAATGGAATTAGCTGCATGTCTGTTTGTGAAACTGCACAGAAATGTACACCTTGCATGATCCATCATTTCTTTGGGGCTGGGGGGCAGTGTGTGTGTGTGGGGGGGAGAGGCACCCTGAAAGATTTATCCAAGAGACTTGGCTAATCATTAGAGAGCCTGAAAATACCACCGGCTGTCTACCGTAAGTCTTCTGCTGATAGGGCTCCTGTCAAGTGTTAATGCAGGTTACATGAGAAGGATTTAGAGCTACATGCTTTTTGCATTAATCTGTAATATTAAATTAGCTGGCAAAATGTCTTGGCAGACACTCAGGAGACTGGATGCTGGGGAAGAGGGGAGAGTGCGAGACGTAGAGGCAGATCTCCAGTTCCAGAAAACCTAGCCCCACCCCCCCCCATGGAAAATCTACTTATAAAAGGGATCCAGTTATAATATTAGGGGGGGGGGGAGAAACCCTCCTTGATCTTCCTGAATTTTCAGTTTCTTTCTTTCAAACAGCAGGCCTTGCGAGGTTGTGGTGCTTTATTTCACCTCCATGCAGATAAAACATATCAAAAGCTGTTTCTCTATTCTCCAGTGGCACATGGAGGTATTTGTGGGTAGACAGGCTATCAAAACTTTTCAGACTTTTTTTTGTGTGTGTGTGTGTGAGATCATGTGTGCCCATGGAGTTGTGGGAAGGAAAGTATTTGTGTTGTTTTAGCAAGGAGTCAATACCAGGACTTGCTGTTGTTCCGCTCTAGCATATGCCAGACAAGAATAGATACATACATTATTTACGGCCCCCCTTTCTCACTGGATTACACAGCTGTGAGTCTAGGCAATCAACAAGATGGGACATTCGGTAAGTAATGAAATAAGATATGGGTTGCAGAACCAGCCAGAAGTCTAAAAAACTGAACTGAAGCAGTGGGTATGTGTTAACATAAAACATCAAATGATGCAACGTTACACAATAGGATCCAACCCACTGCAAACTGTAGACAGCAGTACAGAGCAACAGTCCTCAGTAATTTATCCAAGCATCTCCTGCACTGTTTTTGTTAGCCAAAACGGTCATGTGGAAGGCCCTTTCTTCCTGGTATGGGTGGAGAGGTTGAAGCCTCCCCCATTTCCACACCAATGTCCTGGGAATCCAGAGGGCTTGACGATTTCCATTCCCCAATGTAACATCTCCCTAGAAATTGTGTCGGGAAACCCCAACCTGACTCTTGGCAGATGTTACATCCAGTTTGGCCCTTAGGAACAAAGCATTTCACAGTCATTTCGGATTAGGGAAGAGAACCAATGCATTTGTCTGGGGTTGCATAGGACTGAATTGTTACCGAGTTTAAAAACAAAACAAAACAACCTCCCCCCCCCCCCCCCCCAAGAATAGAGGTGGCTACATAGATAAAGGACTTTTCCGCATTCTAATTTTCCTGACTTGTAAATTCCTGATTCTTAATTTTTGTTCTTCTGTTCCACATATGTTTTGCTCCCTCTACTGATTGATTAAATATTACATCTCTGTATGCCCAGCATTTCTCCCTGCAGATTTACACTGCAGGTTTTAATGCCAGGAATATATCAGTGTAATATAGAATTGACCACTAGAGGGAGGAAAAACACACAGAGAAGTGGAGAGAAACAAATCAAACAACTTACCACCCAAACCCCTGAAGAAACAGGAATTTACAAACAAAGAAAATAAGAATGTGGAAAAGCCATTTTCATTTATTTTATTTTACTCCCATTGGGATTAATTTGGAGGGTCAAACAGATTTGGAAGGTCAAACAGAAGGTTCAGAATCAACATTCCATCTTTTGAGTTTCTAGAACCAAGAATCAAGGTAGTCACACCATTCTATAAACTCTTATGACATTTCCAGGTGGTGTGGACTCTAAATACATTCTATTATTATATTTGTCAGGTTCAGGTCTACATACATACATACATACATACATACATACATACATATATATATATATATATATATATATATATATATTTACCTTGGTGGTTGCTGCCCAAGCTAATGTTCTCATGGTATACCTTCTGATTTTAATATGCCTCCCAACCCAATCTGTCTTCTTTCTCACACCCGGGAATTCAACATTATTTATTCTGGATGGATGTTTAAAATTACGTGTTTTTCAGCTCTCTTCAGCAGTCATTAATGCGCTTAACTCCTCCTGTTATAAATCAACATGAAAAATTAATGGATTTATATAAAGTAAAATCAGAGAAACATCTGATTACACAGGCCTTGGAGGGAACAGATGAATTGTTTTGTTTTGGAATAACAGAACTACCTATGAATACAAGTAAACTTATGAGAGGGGGAGGAAAATTGATTTTTTTTATACCCCACTTTTTCTACTCCATGGAGTCTCAAAGCGGCTTACAATCACCTTCCCTTCCTCTCCCTGCAACAGTCACTTTGTGAGGTAGATGGGGCTGGGAGAGCTCTGAGAGGCCTGTGACTGGCCCAAGGTCACCCAGCAGGCTTCAGGTGGAGGAGTGGGGAATCAAACCCGGTTCTCCAGATTAGAGTCCTCCGGTCTTAACCACTGCACCAGGCTGGCTCTCAGGACAAACGATGGACTTCCCCACCACCACTACCCAGGATCCAAAATAAATGCTTTGTACGTTAATCTCAACACACAGAGTATTTGGATGGGCAGAGAGAGGGCATATTTTCTCAGATCTTTCTGGAAGCCCACCACCTCCGACAAGGGATTCTTGACAACCAACCCAGGTAAGCGATTCTATCTGTGATGGCTCAGTAATGAGAGAGAACCACTTCATGCATGCTCAGAAACACTACAGCCTGTGAGGTTGATAGGCAATCCAGTTTATTAATGAAATAGGGAGTCATCAGGTTGGAGTTAGCTGATGTTTGTCAGGTGATTTGCAGTTTGGGACTTGAATGTTCTTTCACCCAACCATTGCTGAAGTCACTTTTACAGTTTTTAAGAACTCCCGAGTGCCTGGTTGATTCATAATCTTTCCACTTATTTTGCCATTTACAAGACTAGGGTAACATATCCAGAATACTGAAGAACAAAATAGTGTGTTCTGTTATAATGCCCCTGTATAAATCGATGGTGCGACCTCATTTGGAGTACTGTGTACAGCTCTGGTCGCCATGCCTGAAAAAAGGATATTATAGCATTGGAAAAAGTGCAGAGGAGGGCAACTAGAATGATAAAAGGGTTGGAACACTTTCCCTATGAAGAAAGGTTGAAGCGCTTGGGGCTCTTTAGCTTGGAGAAATGACGGCGGAAGGGTGACATCATTGAGGTTTATAAGGTTATGCATGGGATAGAGCAGGTAGAGAAAGAAGTACTTTTCTCACAATACAAGAACTCATGGGCACTCCATGAAATTGCTGAGCAGTCGGGTTAGAACGGATCAAAGGAAGTCCTTCTTCACCCAAAGAGTGATTAACACATGGAATTCACTGCCACAGGAGGTGGTGGCAGCTACAAGCATGGATGGCTCCAAGAGGAGATTAGATAAACATATGGAGCAGAGGTCCATCAGTGGCTCTTAGCCACAAGGTATAGGTAGGAACTCTTGGTCTAGGGCAAGTGATGCTCTGTATTCAGAGAGCCAGTTTGGTGTAGTGGTTAAGTGCGCGGACTCTAATCTGGGAGAACCGGGTTTGATTCCCCACTCCTCCACTTGCACCTGGCTGGATGACCTTGGGCAAGCCATAGCTCTGTGCCAGCTGTTCCCTCAAGGACAGCTTGGGAAAGAGCTCTCTCAGCCCCACCTACCTCACAGGGTGTCTGTTGTGGGGAGGGGAAGGGAAAAGGAGTTTGTAAGCCGCTCTGAGACTCCCTTGGGGAGTGGAGGGCGGGGTATAAATCCAATCTCTTCTTCTTGGTGCTTGGGATGGAGGGCAACAGTGGGAGGGCTTTTAGTGTCCTGGCTCCACTGGTGGGCCTCCTGATGGCACCTGGTGTTTTTGGCCACTGTGTGACAGAGTGTTGGACTGGATGGGCCACTGGCCTGATCCAACATTGGCTTCTCCTATGTTCTCTTATGTTCTTATGTTATATTTTCCTGCCCCCTTCTTTCTCTCACCAAGTACTTTCAGTTCTGTAAAACAACGCAAGTTCCTCAGTTAGGAACACCTGTTGCCACCAAGAGCAAATCAGTTTTGCCCATAAGTTATTTTTTTCCCTATTAAATGAACTAGTCCTTGAAGGCGTTTGGTGCGAGTGTATGCACAGTGTATAATTTTACATTTAACTCCCATAAGCATTGAATTAAGTGCTTAGAAACGTTCCGTGCTCAGGCCAGTAAGCAAAACTGTTGGTCGCCACCGCGCTTTAATAAGGTTAAGGGCCCTCTGCATTTTATCATCTCAAATTATTTCACCACCCCAATTTCCTATTGCTCCAGCGCCCTTGACTAAGATGCATGGTCCTATTGTCAGTCTGGGTGTAGTGGCTTTTCATCATATGATTTATGAGTAAACCAATTCATTACGCATTTAAAAAAAAAAAAAAGTGCAGAGAACTTTGCGAGGCAGCTTAATAGCCCCGGAGAGATTTCTGTGGAGTTGTGTAAAGGGAAGCCGTCGTCCTTCTGTTGGAATGTTCCAAGCCATTGTGTATGGAGTAGAAAGAAGGGCAAACATTCTGGGAGCTGGACTAGAGGTTTCTGTTTTGTATTTCTTTTTTTTCCTTTTTGTATCTTGTTTCTGGCTAAAGTGCATGGTGGAACATGGGCAAGGCAGGGGAGAAGGAAGAAGGAGGAGGAGGAAAGTAGGTTTTTACACCCCAGTTCTCTCTACCTTAAGGAATCTGAAAGTGGCTTACCATCTCCTTCCCTTCCGCTCCCCACATCAGGTGGGGCTGAGAGAGCTCTGAGAGAACTGGGACTGGCCCAAGGCCACCCAGCAGGCTTCACGGGGAGAAGGAGTGGGGAATCAAACCCGGTTCTCCAGGTTAGAGTCTGCCACTGTTAACCACTATGCCACGCTGGCTCTCAAGGAAGTCAGTCGGTGGTGAGGATCATGGCTAGCTCCTAGCGCAGGCCAGGTGCAAGGATTCTGAAAAGAAGGCACTTCAGGCTGTTCCTAAATAGCTCTGCACCAAGGTGTGTCCTTCACACTTCACATATTTACCTCTGCCTCCAAGGAAAACTCTTAAGGTGACACCGAACTCTTTATTTATCTTGCTGGAACAGACTAACACAGGTATCTGATTGTTTATTCTAGGGGTCCACCGAGTGCTTTTAGAAAATAGGCAGAGTCAGTTGGGGATTTGATGGGCAGATTAAAAGGCATCCTATTAAAAAGAGCGTCTACCTTAAATGTTGAGGAGTTGCTATGGTTTCTCCCCCTATCATTTTGTGATTGGCTCCGCCCTGCCCCGTGGCACCCATGTTTTGACTGTGCCCACCCCCTTTGCGTCAGCGTTCCAAAGGTGCCCACAGGCTCAAAAAGGACAGGGACCTCTGTTTTATGCAGTATTTACCTATGCTTTAAATGTACCACACAACACACCTTATAACGTTTGAATGTTTTAACAAGAATGCTTTATTCAAGTCATTCACTATCATTCTCAGTTGGCTGAATGTTTTGTTTTTTGAGGGGGAAGTTGTGTCCCATCAGTCCAGCCTTTTCGGGATCAAAAGGACTTTTCTTACCTTTGGGAGTCACACACTGAGGTCCAAGTTGTTCATACAACACCATCCATAAATGGATGGTCAGAGCAATGGCATTCCCAGTAGTAATGTATGGCTGCGAGAGTTGGACTATAACGAGGCCGAGCACCAAAGAATAGATGCTTTCGAATTATGGTGCTGGAGAAGACTCTTGAGAGAGTCCCTTGGACTGCAAGGAGATCAAATCAGTCAATCCTGAAAGAAATCAACCCTGACTGTTCCCTGGAAGGCCAGATCCTGAAGCTGAAGCTTGAATACTCTGGCCACCAAAGGAGAAGGGAGCACTCACTGGAGAGGGCCCTGATGATGCTGGGAAAGATTGAAGGTCAAAGAAGAAGGGGACAGCAAAGGATGAGATGGTTAGACAGTGTCATTGACGCAACGAACATGAAATTAAGCAAACTCAGGAACACAACAAAAGACAGGAGGCCCTGGCATGATGTGGTCCATGGGGTCGCGAAGAGTCGGACTCGACTGTGTGACTGAACAACAACAACAACAATGGCTTAACTGATAACTTGATCAGAAATTGCAGTATGTAAAACCGTACAAATATATGGTGGGTATTTTTTAGGGAAAATACACAATTTTAATAGAAGGTGTACAATTCCAACTCTTTGCTCTTTTCTTGATGGACCAAAGGTATAAATGGATGGTCAGAGCAATGGCATTCCCAGTAGTAATGTATGGCTGTGAGAGTTGGACTATAACGAGGCCGAGCACCAAAGAATAGATGCTTTCGAATTATGGTGCTGGAGAAGACTCTTGAGAGAGTCCCTTGGACTGCAAGGAGATCAAATCAGTCAATCCTGGAAGAAATCAACCCTGACTGTTCCCTGGAAGGCCAGATCCTGAAGCTGAAGCTTGAATACTTTGGCCACCAAACGAGAAGGGAGCACTCCCTGGAGAAGACCCAGATGATGGAGAAGATTGAAGGTAAAAGGAGAAGGGGATGGCAAAGGATGAGATGGGTAGACAGTGTCATCGATGCAATGGACATGAAGTTTAGTAGGCTCCGTAGGGCGGTGGAGGACACGAGGGTCTGGCATGATGTGGTCTATGGGGCTGCAAAGAGTCAGACTCGACTGTGTGACCGAGCAACAACAACAAATAGAACAGTTAGCATCTCTGTCCCCAAGATAGTTCAAGAGGAGCAAGAGGAGTTAATGCTATTTCAAGTTGCAAAGTTTAATGAAAACTAGTATAGGCTGTTTTGCAATCAAATGTGCCTTTCATTTGGTTGTAGTGATAACTGGGCACCAATGATAGGAAAAAGAGGAGACATCACACTTCCGTGCTTGTTTTAATGGAGGCAATATGCAGAAAATGTTAATGAACTGATTTATGGTTCATTTATATAAATGAAACTGGATTTTTGGTGAAGGCCCGAAGTTCCAATCTCTATTAACTGTAAAACATACAAATGAAGAGCATTTTCCAATAGCGGGCTTCGTTTATGAGAGATGACTTTATGATCTAAGTGCTGCAAAATGGCTTTCATTGTAAATCAATTTTGATCAAATTTAGTTTCCATTTTGATGTTCATAATCTAACTCTATGAGGCAGGATAAATAAGTTTCTTAAATCACCTCGTATCTTGTGTGGTAAGTAACAGTTAGAATTACTTCTGCTTGCTTCCTTTATACAGCGATGGGTTGAGAAACTGGGGGACAGCTGTAATCCTTTAATCTGCTCACTAGTTTTCAGAACTTGGTGGCATAAATACATATATATATATTTAGGGAAGAAATAACCTGACCTGGATGGCCCAGGAAAGCTTGATTTCGGCTGCTAAGCCAGGCTAGCCCTGGTTAGTACTTGGGTGGGAGACCACTAAGAAAGTCCAGGGGTGCTGTGTAGAGGCAGGCGATGCCAAACCACTCTGTTTATCTTGCCTTGAAATCACCGAATATTGGCAACACACAACCCTTTTTTTCTGGGGGAAGCGTACTAGAATGGAGTTCTAGAACCTCTTTGACAAAATTCTTTAAAAAATCTTTAAAAGTTCATGACTTTTCAGTATTCACACTGACAACTTTATTTCCCTCTTGAAAGTTCTGGTGCTTCTTTTTCCAAAAGAAAGGCCCTGGCAAAACATAACATTTTCTCTCCTCTTGGCGAAGAAGAAGAAGAAGAAGAAGAAGAGAAGAGATTGGATTTATATCCCGCCCTTCACTCACTTGTAGTTTCAGAGTGGCTTACAAACTCCTTTCCCTTTCCTTCCCCATAACAGACACCCTGTGAGGTAGGTGGGGCTGAGAGAGCTCTGACAGAACTGCCCTCGAGAGAACAGCTCTGAGAGAACTATGGCTTGCCCAAGGTCACCCAGCAGCTGCATGTGGAGGAGGAGCGGGGAATCAAACCTGGTTTTCCAAAATCAGAGTCCACACACTTAACCACTACACCAAACTGGCTCTCCCCTATTCAAAATACTGATGTCAAGGAATTTCCAACATTATTCCATCGCATGCTTTAAGCATTCACTTGTTTTCTCATCTTCACATTGTATCAGTCTTAAAATTGTGGAATACAAGTGCCAGTTCTTTCTCCAAGGACACTTGTGTTTGTGCAAGGATAAACACACTAATGCTTGTACAAAAGCACACACCCACACGCACCAGCATGTTCTACAAGGAAACGGAAGAATGCCCATAGCAATAGCTCCTTTCGTGGATTCAAAATGGGACCAAGGTTTGCAAACAGAACACAATACAGCATTCTGGAAGGGTGTACCATTCCTAACGTGCTGAGCATGATTATAGGAATTCAATTTTGAACCTTTAAGTGAAATCCAATACGATTGATTAGCTGACTAAGAAAGCCAGTGATGTTTATTTCATGGCGCGTTTCAATAGATGGGTCGTTTGCCTCAATTTGCATAATGCTGAAGCGCAGTTGGAACCTGTGGAGGTTTAGCAAAGGCATGCATTCTTAAGCCTGGGCATGCCATGAAGTCTTATGTACTATTCCAGAAAGCAGAGGCTCCCATATTAACAGCTGAGGACAAAAACAGAGGCTGGGCTGTGCTTCTAGGGTCTCGGTGAGTCTGCAGGGACTTGGAAAGGGATGTATCTGGTGTGGATAACAGTTGCCACCCATGCAAGGTGGGCATCATGAATTAATATATTAGTAACTGAGCTTGGTTTCGTGGTGGTCAACATCAGTTTCTTCCGAGGCCAGGAAACAGCGTACCAGCGCAGTGTTACTTCGACTGAGTCCCTGCATCCTAATTCAGCAAAGCACCTTGAGTGGCTGAATGTGGCTGGAAATTTGCGCGTGGTGGGTGAGGTGGCTGCTGACGCTGGGCATCCTTTAAGAAGGTTCACAATGATGACCTCCCCTCTCTTCCATTTCCATGGTAGCGATAGAGTTGAAAGTGAGAACAGCCGACGTAGAAATAGCTCCGAATGCTGTGGGATTCCAACGTCTACGTCCCCTCTGTAACTTCAGTAGACAACCAAGATGCAATATGCCTTGCGTTGCAACCTAAAGCCTACCAAGCAAGGATTCCTCCCCACTCCCTTGCCTACAGTTTGGTGTAGTGGCTAGAGGCATGGACTCTAATCTGGGAGGGCCAGGTTTGATTCCCCACTCCTCCACATGCAGCTGCTGGTGTGACCTTAGGTTAGTCACAAGTTCTCTCAGAGCTGTTCTCTCAGGAGCAGTCCTCGAAAGAGCTCTCTCAGCCCCACCTGCCTCACAGGGTGTCTGTCGTGGGGAGGGGAAGGAAAAGGAGATTGTAAGCCATTCTGAGACTTCTTCCGGTAGTGAAGAGCGGGGTATAAATCCAATCTTCTCCTTCTCCTCCTCCTCCTCTTCCTCTTCTTCTTTCCTAACACTTGGTGGTTTGGAATGGAGGTAGGCTTTGGCTTGTCTGCAGGGCTTTTTTTGGTAGAAAAAGCCTAGCAGGAACTCATTAGCATAATAAGCCACACCCAACAGCAGAAACTCATTAGCATATTAGGCCACACCCTCATGCCACCAGAAGTGTGGTCGTCCTTTTGCTTCTTATTCTGTTTACCTTGTTTGTTGTCAAAACCCAGGGCTTTTCTTGTAGCAGGAACTTCTTTGCATGTTAGGCCACACACCCCTAGTGTAGCCAATCCTAATGAGTTCCTGCTGTTGGGTGTGGCCTATTATGCTAATGAGTTCCTACTGGGCGTGGCCAACTCGGGAGCCAGCCGGAACTCCGCTCCTGTGCATTCCTGCCCCCAAATAGCCCTGCTTGTCTGAGACTTGGGGGAGCTGCATTTCTCCTTGATTGTATTATCAACTGTTAACAATAAATCCACATGGGATTTATTATTTACTTCTGAGTAACTGTGGTTACTGCCCTGACCTGGATGGCCCAGTCTAGCCTGATCTCACAAACTAAGCAGGGTCGGCTCTGGTTAGTACATGTATGGGAGACCACCAAAGATGTCCAGGGTCACTATACAGAGTCAGGGAATGGCAAACCGCCTCCAAACGTCTCTTGCCTTGAAAGCCCTGCGGGGCCACCATAATTTGGCTGCAACTTGACGTCACTTTCCACCCTCACCAGTCATGGGCACTAGGCTCAGATTGCATGAGAGAATTTCGATTTCAAGGGCGCTCCCCCCTCCCCGAGTGCGTGTGTACTAGGATTATGGCTGCTCTCGCACCATCAGCCTAAAACGATACAACCTCCCCCCCCCAAATAAAAATGAACTCAGAAATACATAAATAAATAAAGCAAAATTAATTGAGATGGAGCGCACCTTCAATTATATAAGACTGAGTTATCATAAATATTATATCGGGAGAATCAGAGTAGCTACCATGTGGGAAGAAGATCTATGTTTGTTTGTTTGTTTGTTTGTTTGACAGTCACAAAACTAGTGGTGTAATGAAACACCTACTCACTCACACACACAATACAGTGAGCGCTCTCAGAGCTTTCCAGACTACATTGTGCCACTGATGCAGCATGAGTTGCTTAACAACACGCTGGATGAGGGTCTAGAAATCAGTGTCTTAACTGGGTCCTCATCCCATATCCCAGGGGGACAAAACTCTCATGGGCAGGGCCATCACGTGTAGACTTTGTTTTTAAGAGGAGGTCAGGGAGGGTTCCGTTCTCCTGGCGTTCTGCCAGCTACGCGAAACGGAATTATTTAAGAGGGCTTTTCTACGCAGGCAATAAGGCAGCACCGTACAACACAATTAACAAAACTACTCAGACAAATTATAAGGAATTGTGGTCTATACGACTGTGTAGAGTTTCCTGTCGGCTGGATTCTGCTGTGCAGTTTTGCATCTTTTTATTGTGTCATATTGACATTTATATAAATCTAATCTCTTCTTCTTCTTCTTTATGCTTTACTTCAGTTCTGTTTTTGTTTTGTTTTGTTTTGAGATTTTTCCATTGGATCCACAAACCCAAATACTAGTTCATCGTTTATCAGTTATCCTGTCCAGTGCTCTGTTGGCTCACTTTGTGTAATTCACCCAGTGAGAAAGGTGGACTATAAATAACATATATAAATAAAATAATAAGGATATAAAGCAACCCCCCCCCCAAAAAAAAACCTGGATGAAATAACTGGTGTAAAAATGCAGGGCCTTAAGAAAAAATCCCACAGTTTTCACGGGGGGGGGGGGATTTTTAATAAACGGACATGGCAACAGCACAATGCTAAAAAATGTACTGAAAAGGCTATAGAATGTATAGACAGCAGAGGATAGGACTCACAATAATGGGTTTCAATTAAGGGCAGGAAAGTACCGGCTGGATATTAGGGAAAACTTTTTTACAGAGTCCTGCAGGAGTGGAATCAGCAACCCAGGGGGGTGTTGAGCTCCCCCTCCCTGGCAGTCTCCAAGCAGCGGCTGGACAAACCCTTGTCAGGGATGCTCCAGGCTGATCCTGCATTGAGCAGGGGGTGGGACTAGACAGCCTGTGTGGCCCCTTCCAACTCTGTGGTTCTAGGTTTCTATGAAATATCTGCATGTTGGCATCTATGGCGTCAGTCATAACCAATATACTGTTCTGTTTCTGGGCCCTGTTACATTGGAGATCCTAGTGAATCAGAAAACAAGACAGTGAATGCACTGAGTCCATTCAGAGCGAGGGCCTTTCTTCCAGAGTAACCGAAGCTTTCCCCATCCATACCAACTCCCCAAATTGTGGAGTTGACAAAGAGGTGGAGCCTTCCAAAGCTGACCGAAAAAAAAAAGTGTCATCCTTGTCCTTTCGTCTCAGACCTAAATAAAACCATCATTGTGAATGCTGCTTGAAACAGTGGCCACCGTGGCCGGCTTTGCTCCTAATTCACTACACAGCCTTGGGGAATGCCACTTCATGCCTCTTGAAGCCTCCATGTGTCTTTCCGCTGCAAAATCTTGATAAGGATTTTCACCAATCTCAGGTGTGTTGTGGTGATTAATCTGTACAGTGTTTCGGAAATACCACATAATTAAAATCCCCAAGCCCTCTGGAGGGAAAGCTTGGAGGGACCAAGCATTCCCTGCCCCCGGGGCAAGCCCAGATCTTGTACCATATGTTGTGAGCTCCCGTCCAAATGTTCCTTTCTGTTCCTAGAGTGATTAGTTATTTTTAATCATTCTGGCAGCCGCACCTCCAAGAGGTTCCCGGCAGCTTCTCTTTCTCACTGTCCGCCACTGCCTCCACGTTGGGCTGTCCTCTTTGAGGCACCAGTCTTCAGAGCTAATAAATCACACACCGGTTCCCCAGTCAGGCCGTGGTGGTGGGGAATGCAGCCTGCCAGGTGCTGAAGTTGACTTCCGGCGTCCGTTTGGCTTTAATATTGGCCGCTTTGGAATCTGGCAGGTAGTTCGTCTGAGAAGTCTAGACTGTTGGTTTCCAAACTTCATTTATCTCAGAAGGGATTGCTTGTACCTCTATTCGGTAGAGCCTCAGAATGTGTGTGAAGTAGTTCTTGGGTATCTGAGGTCTCGCTGCTACCTCAGACAAGAGAGCGTGCGTCTTGGAACCGATGCTCCAAGTTAGTAAAAGTTATAAGCTTTTAAACTTCTCAAAACAGTCAGTTGGGTGGGAGGCAATGTTCCCTCTAAGCTGTGGAGTCTTGTGAGCAAAAATTCTGCTGTGTGAGCTACTGGCATTTAAAGTTGTGAGCGAGCCATTTGGCTACCGCATAAATTAGTTTGTTCCGGATCCCATCCTTCCCGAGCTAAGACAAAAAATGTGCGAGCCGGAGGCTAAAAAAAATGGTGAGCTAGCTCACACTAACTCAGCTTGGTGGGAACAATGCTTGGAACACTGCGGGAAGAAAATGGCAGCCAGGCCAGGCACCAGTGTACTTCGATGTGGGGCAGCTTCCACGGCCCAGGGTTTCCAGCAGAGCCCCACCAGCCACACGCTACCAGAGAAGAATCTGCAGGTAATGTACAGTGGTGGCTCTGTTGGTGGGCACAGTGGTGCCACATCACCCAGCACCACTGGGGAAACATATGGCTAATGGGAAGGCTCACACACAGGCGGGGGGAAAGTAAGGACACATGGGCAAGTGCGGATGTGAATGGATGGGAAGGAAGGCACAGGTAGTGGTCAGAGCAGGAGAGGAAGAAGAAGAAGAAGAAGAGATTGGATTTATATCCCACCCTTCACTCACTTAAGAGTCTCCTTTCCCTTCCCCTCCCCACAACAGACACCCTGTGAGGTGGGTGGGGCTGAGAGAGCGCTTTCCCAAGCTGTCCTTGAGGGAACAGCTGGTACAGAGCTATGGCTTGCCCAAGGTCATCCAGCCAGGTGCAAGTGGAGGAGTGGGGAATCAAACCCGGTTCTCCCAGATTAGAGTCCGCGCACTTAACCACTACACCATTCAGCCCAAGGCCCACTGAAATCTGGAACCAGCCCTGAGTTCGTGTGAGATAGCTCACAATCTTTTTAGCCTCTGGCTCACACATTTTTTGTCTCAGCTCAGGGAAAATGGTTCCAGAGCAAGCTAATTGATGCAGTAGCCAAATCGCTCACTCACAACTTTAAAGCCAGTAGCTCACAAAGTAGAATTTTTGCTCACAAGGCTCCGCAGATTGGAGGGAGCATTGGCCCTGAGGGCAGCAGCACTTAAAGGCCGTCTCTTAAAAATGCTGATTTGGCATTTTTGAACTTTCCATTGAGTAGCCTATGTTAAACTTACAGTACACTCCAAGGTTCTTGGGAACGCAGTCCAAGAACCAGTGCCTAAGGCCAAAACCTTTGCTGGGAATATTGTGTACAGATCTTGTCTTTCCACATTAAACAAGGGTGTGTGTGTGGGGGGGGGGGGAGTTACAGGGAAAGGGGATTTCAGATGTCGAAGGGGTGGAGCGCTTTCTCATCAGTATTTGGATCTTCTTAGTCTTTGGGATGGGGGAGACAGGGAGTTAAAGGAAGGACACAATAGAGGTTCATACAATTATGAATGAGGTAGAATGGGTAGGTAGGTTGTAGAAGTTCAGATCGTAGAATAGGATCCCATTGATTAAGGTTCTGAACAACCGTCATCATCCCACAGTGCGTAAATAATTCCAGGAAAAATTGGAGGCAGTAGGGAAAGAGGAAGAACCAACAGGAAATCAATTGACTCCATAAAGAAAGTCACGGCCCTCAGTGAGCAAGACCTGAGAAAAGCTGTTAAGGACAGGATGTTTTGGCAGCCGTTATTTCATAGGATCTGCTCTTTGAACATAAGAACATAAGAGAAGCCAATGTTGGATCAGGCCAGTGGCCCATCCAGTCCAACACGCTGTGTCACACACAATGGCCAAAAATACCAAGTGCCCTCAGGAGGTCCAGCAGTGGGGCCAGGACACTAGAAGCCCTCCCACTGTTGCCCCCCCCCCCAGCACCAAGAATACAGAGCATCACTTGCCCCAGACTGAGAGTTCCTATCTATACTTTGTGGCTAAGAGCTCCATATGTTTATCTAATTCTCTCTTGAAGCTGTCTGTGCTTGTAGCCACCACCACCTCCTGTGGCAGTGATTTCCATGTGTTAATCACTCTTCGGATGAAGAAAGACTTCCTGAGTTCTTGTACTGTGAGAAAGGGAGAAAATTACTTCTTTCTCTACCTGCTCTATCCCATGCATAATCTTATAAACCTCGATCATGTCACCCCTCAGCCGTCATTTCTCCAAGCTAAAGAGCCCCAAGCGCTTCAACCTTTCTTCATAGGGAAAGTGTTCCAACCCTTTTATCATTCTAGTTGCCCTCCTCTGCACTTTTTCCAATGCTATAATATCTTTCTTGAGGTGCGGCGACCTTTCCAACTCTGGATGTCCTTTCCAACTCTGTGATTCTATTTTGCAATGCTATGTAGAGTTACCTCAGTCAAAGCCCATTGAAAGTAATAGGATCGTACAAGAACTCACTCAGAGATACAACAGGCAGCCTCCTCTGAGGAAGACAGCCTTTGCTGTGCTTCTGTTTGAATGCCCCCAATTGGGCTTAAGGCAGAAGCGATGCAGCCGAAGCGTCTCAGCAGTCACGAAAAGTAAAGCTGTAACAACCCAGAGGCGTGGCAGGGAGCCCTCTCTGTAGGCCAGTAATTTGGTCCCATAAGCACCTTTAATTATTTTATTTAATTTATTTCTCCTGGCATGCCATTTGGGAGTTACCACCTTAACAGAGCAGAGAGCTTGGCTGGACATGTCCACACAGTCACAGACACTTTGGTTTCTGACGGGACTTGATAGTGTCGCAGCACCACGCATTCCGGAGAGTTCTGAACTAATTGCCTCATCATTTAATTATTCCGGCATTAACAGCCACTTAGTATGACAGTTAAACACGGAGTTTATGGGCCTTCTTACCCATGCTAAAAAGTACAGCGTGATCCCGGTCCGTGGGTGGCCGTTCATCAATGTTTATCGCTTGCATACTAATGGTTCAGATTAAAACCACTTTATAGAAGTCGGCTGTGGAACGGACCAAGCTTTGTGTTTGCACAAGGTGCCAACATGAGGGACATCTTTTCTTCCTCTAATTGTCCAAGAGCTGACCAGTCTAATTTCTTCTCCCATGAGGTAGAGGTAATCCTTGGTTTATTAACAGGGTTGGGAAGATCCTGGACATTTGGGGGTGGAGCCTGGGGAGGGCGGGATTTGGGGAGGGGAGTGACCTCAACGAGGATGTGATGTCATTCAAGGGCACCCTTTAGGGTTGTCAGGTCCCTATTGGCCCCTGGCAGGGGTGGGGGTGGGGTTGCCAGATCCAGGCTGGGAATTTCCTGGAGATTTGGGGGGTGGAGCCTAAGGAGGGTGAGGTCTTCAGTGGGGTGCAATGCCATCGAGTCCACCCTCCAAAGCATCCATTTTCTCCAGGGGAACTGATCTCCGTACTCTGGAGATGAGCTGTAATTCCGGAGGATCTCCAGGCCCCACCTGGAGGCTGGCATCCCTCACACCCTTCTAAGCTTCAGTTTTCAGGGCTGTTGATCTATAGTCTGGAGGTTAGTTGAAAATCTTGGCGAACTCCAGGTGCTGTCTGGGAGTGGGCAGCCCTATCTATCAGTAGCTTCTAAAATCCATTCAAAAATGTATCACAGTATTTCAGAAAGGTGCTCGGGCTCCTGCTTCGGTGAGTCATGGGCCTGCAGGGTCTGGACTCTGTTGTCCTTAATGTCAGAGTTATACTCAGATTGAGGCTTTAGCTAACACTCAAAGGAAGGAGAGGGTACCATAAGGGGTGTGTGTGTGTGGGGGGGGAGAGATTCACAAACAGTCCCAAACTGGGGTTAATCCAAAAAGGAGCTTTGGAAAAAGATACTGAAGCCAAAATTAAAATGTCTTTATTTTGACCCACGATGACACACAAAAGTGCCTTATGATGAATTAGATCATTGGTCCATTGAGATCAGTATTGTCTACTCTGGCAATACTGATGCAGAGATCTTACATATCACCTTCCACCTGGTCCTTTTAATTGGAGATGTCAGGGGCTGAACCTGGGACCTTCTGCATGCCAAGCAGAGGCTCTTCCACTGAGCCACAGCCCCTCTTTACAGCTCTCCAGGGTCTCAGGCTGAGGTCTTTCCCATCACCTCCTGCCTGGTCCTTTTAACTGGAGGTGCCGGGGATTGAACCTGGGACCTTCTGCATGCCAAGCAGAGGCTCTTCCACTGAGCCACAGCCCCTCTTTACAGCTCTCCAGGGTCTCAGGCTGAGGTCTTTCCCATCACCTCCTGCCTGGTCCTTTTAACTGGAGGTGCCGGGGATTGAACCTGGGACCTTCTGCATGCCAAGCAGAGGCTCTTCCACTGAGCCACAGCCCCTCTTTACAGCTCTCCAGGGTCTCAGGCTGAGGTCTTTCCCATCACCTCCTGCCTGGTCCTTTTAACTGGAGGTGCTGGGGATTGAACCTGGGACCTTCTGCATGCCAAGCAGAGGCTCTTCCACTGAGCCACAGCTTCTCTTTACAGCTCTCCAGAGTCTCAGACTGAGGTCTTTCCCATCACCTCCTGCCTGGTCCTTTCAACTGGAGATGCCAAGAACTGAACCTGGGACCTTCTGCATGCCAAGCAGAGGCTCTTCCACTGAGCCACGGCCCCTCTTGACAGCTCTCCAGGGTCTCAGGCTGAGGTCTTTCCCATCACCTCCTGCCTGGTACTTTCAACTGGAGATGCCAAGAACTGAACCTGGGACCTTCTGCATGCCAAGCAGAGGCTCTGCCACTGAGCCACGGCCCCTCTTTACAGCTCTCCAGGGTCTCAGGCTGAGGTCTTTCCCATCACCTCCTACCTGGTCCTTTTAACTGGAGATGCCAAGAACTGAACCTGGGACCTTCTGCCTGCCAAGCAGAGGCTCTTCCACTGAGCCACAGCCCCACTTTACAGCTCTCCAGGGTCTCAGGCTGAGGTCTTTCCCATCACCTCCTGCCTGGTCCTTTTAACTGGAGGTGCCGGGGATTGAACCGGGGACCTTCTGCATGCCAAGCAGAGGCTCCACCACTGAGCCACAGTCCCCCCTTCCCAGTCAAATCTGAACCAACTTGTGCAAATCTGAAACAAAGGCCCATGCCAAACTCCAGGTGGCCGCTGGTGATCTCATGCTATTACTACAAATCTCCAGATGACAGAGTCCAGTTCACCTTGAGAAAACCGTTGCTTTGGAAGGTGGACTCTATGGCATCATACTCATTGAGGTCCCCCCGCTCCCCAAACCCCACCCTCTTCAGGCTCCACTCTCAAAACCTCCAGGTATTTCACAGTCTGGAGCTGGCGACCCGATGCATCAGGCTTATCGTGAGATCTGTATCCTCACTGCAGACTTTCCACGGTGTCTAGGAGCACCTTAAATTCTTGATACCCCCCCCAATGAGGTCTAGCCATCTTTTTATACACACAATACCCTTCACTTTTGGAATTTCAAGATGCAATTCTGCAGCTACCTTCTGATTATAACGTCAGGCGTGCTATTCTCTCTCTCTCTCTTTCAAAAAATAAAATCACAGATACAGGCGCACTGATGAGAATTGTGGCTCGCCTTTTCCTCCCCTGTGCAACGCTGGACTTTTTCTGCTGTTTCCTGTTCAGGGCCCATTGAAATGGGTTTGCTTTGTGTGGGAGCAGAGCTCAATGAGTTGTGGCTGAGGAAAGCAATGCTTTTTGCATGTACAGGCGGGGAATAATAGCTGTGAAGGCTCTGCCGGTCTGCTGCACACCCAGCGAATGCAGCCTTACGTTCTTGTCATCCGCAAACCTCGCTTTCCTGAATGGATGTTCCCTGGTAATGTAACAAAGCTCTCCTGTTTCACACACACCCCTGTCCACACCATATATATATATATTGCTTTCTCAGAAATTGTTAAAATGAAAACATGTATTATTGATCACAATGGTATTGTGTATTTCCTCTGATCGGTAGGCGGAATCATATAGAAATGTCTACTTTTTAAAGGCAAATATGTGGGATTTTTAAAAAAAATGCTATCAGCTCTCCTTGAGGTTTTTATTATGAGTATGAATTATTCTGCAGGACTAAGCAAATGCTATTGGTTCCCCATCCCCGCATTATTAGTTTTCTTTTCTTTTTGTAAACTGTTAAGGTCGGTTTCTATACTGGCACCTGTGCTTCTTGAAGACAAGCTTTCTGTGTGCTTTGTGCGTTGGGGCGGAAGGTGCAAGAGAGAGAGCCACCAAAAGAGCATCAGAAGAGCCCTGCTGGATCAGACCAGTGAGGGTCCATCTGTTCCAGCATTCTGTCCCACACAGTGGCCAACCAGTTCCTCTGGACAGTCAGCAACAGGGCAGAGAGGCTGAGGCCTTCATAAGAACACCAGAAGAGCCCTGCTGGATTTGACCAGTTGTCTATCTAGTCCAGCATTCTGTCTCACACGGTGGCCAACCAGTTCCTCTGGACAGCCAGCAACAGGGCGGAGAGGCTGAGGCCTTCATAAGAACACCAGAAGAGCCCTGCTGGATTTGACCAGTTGTCTATCTAGTCCAGCATTCTGTCCCACACAGTGGCCAACCAGTTCCTCTGGACAGTCAGCAACAGGGCAGAGAGGCTGAGGCCTTCATAAGAACACCAGAAGAGCCCTGCTGGATTTGACCAGTTGTCTATCTAGTCCAGCATTCTGTCTCACACGGTGGCCAACCAGTTCCTCTGGACAGCCAGCAACAGGGCGGAGAGGCTGAGGCCTTCATAAGAACACCAGAAGAGCCCTGCTGGATTTGACCAGTTGTCTATCTAGTCCAGCATTCTGTCTCACACGGTGGCCAACCAGTTCCTCTGGACAGTCAGCAACAGGGCAGAGAGGCTGAGGCCTTCATAAGAACACCAGAAGAGCCCTGCTGGATTTGACCAGTTGTCTATCTAGTCCAGCATCCTGTCTCACACGGTGGCCAACCAGTTCCTCTGGACAGCCAGCAACAGGGCAGAGAGGCCAAGGCCTTCATAAGAACACCAGAAGAGCCCTGCTGGATTAGACCAGTTATCTATCTAGTCCAGCATCCTGTCTCACACGGTGGCCAGCCAGTTCCTCTGGAGGGCCAACAACAGGGCATAGAGGCTGAGGCCTTCCCCTGAGAAGAACATCAGAAGAGCCCTGCTGGGTCAGACCAGTGGTCCATCTAGTACATAGAGAGCAGTTGTGAGGGTAAAAAAGCCCAGAAAACCTACAACAGCAACAAAAAGAGGACTGTTCTTAGCTCTGTGGAAGGAATGGAGGATAGAAATATGATCAGTATTCCGGATATTTTGTTAGATTTGAGTCCAGTAGCATCTTAGGAACCAAGAAGATTTTCAAGGTATAAGCTTTCGAGAGTCAAAGGTCATTTTATCAGATATTTTGCTGTGGAAGATGGCCATCCATGAAGGATTCTGTGTCTCTTAGGGGGAAACTTCCAAGTGGCACCTGGAAATCGCCTGCTATTACAGTTCATCTCTGGATGACCAAGACCAGTTCCCCTGAAGAAAATGGCCCCTTTGGAGGGTGGGTTCTATGCCATTATACCCTGCTGAGGTCCCTCCCCTCCCTAAACCCCGCCCTCCCCAGGTTCCACCCACCATATCTCCAGATATTTCCCAACCCAGACCTGGCAAACCTAGTGGCCTCAGAAGCTGTCATTTGTGTATTAAATCCCTGCAAATATATCCTATAAAGTGGTGCATTAAGACTGTGGCGGGTTTCTATAACACCCCCTTATATGTTACTGAGCTGAGACTTTAATTAACACTTTGTGTTAAAAGTCTTGGGGGGGGGGAAGGACAGCTAATTCCTTCCTCCCAACTGTTAAAAAAAAATAATAATCACAGAAGAGGTGGCATTCTAGTATTCTCCATGCTGCTACCTTGCCTGCCTGATTAAAATTTCACTTGGCTTTTCTGTCCATATTAAAAGGAAGTTATTTTCGCCCACAGCTGTTGGGTAGACAGCAGCGGCATGTTACGTTTCAGGGGGTTTATTGAGTCTGTCAGTGTTCCGAGTGCCACGGAGTTTGAGAAGTGCAATTTCAGCCTTTTTCTGTCTCGGTGGAGTCAATGGGGTTAATGGGTGGCACTGGAAAATAATCACTTGGCAACTGAAAGAAACACAGATCCTGCAGAAACGTCTCCCGAACTTCTGTGTGTTGAATTTTCAGTCGGTTCGCTTCGGTTCCCTTCAGAAAGGGGTGTTGCTCACACGCACGGCAGCTGGTCTTCTGAAGGGCTTAGCGAGGAGACCGTTTGGGAAGGAACATATTGCACGATGCAATGGGTCCCCTCACCATAAATATTTCGGAAGCCTAGAGCACCCACCCGAGTTTGAGTCAAAGAAAACGCATCGACACAGAGTCACAAGGCACGAATCTCCATGTCACCTACCCTTGATAAATTGCAACTGGAAATTGTTAAAAAAAATAAAATACAAATACAAATTAGAAGGTGATAGGATAAAGTTCATTTTGCATGTGATAGGATTTTTCCCCCTCTTGTTATACCTGCTTTACTACACACAACTCACCTTCTGTGTCGATAGGAAGGGACAGTCTGTTGCAGGCTACCTACTGAATTCGCAGGAACCAAGAGCTTGGGGCCTCTTGGTCACACAGAAGTCGCTCTGTGCGGTTCCACATACGAAGGAGCCTCCGGTTGGGTGTAGCAGCTGCTAGAAGTTCCAGCAACTGCTACAGGCAACTACAATATGCTCAGCCTCTCTCCCCGAACTTCTCACTTTCTTCAACGGTGACTGCTTCCTGGACTCAAAACAGCCAAGGAGGACAAGCTCATTGCTTTGGGTAGCTGTAAGAGAGGACTGGAAGGTGTCCTTACACTGGTTTTGGAGCTCATAGCTGATACAGCAACCTTGAGGCTTCTTGACATGTGGAAGGGGGGTGGGTTTGCATTTATACCCTGCCCTTCACTTGGAGTCTCAGAGCAGCTTACAGTCTCCTTTCCCTTCCACTCCTCACAACAGACACCGTGTGAGGTCGGTGGGGCTGAGAGAGCTGCTCTTGAGAGAACAGCTCTGAGGGAACTTTGACTGTCCCAAGGTCACCCAGCAGCTGCATGTGGAGGAGTGCGGAATCAAACCTGGCTCTCCAGATTAGAGTCTGCGGCTCTTAACCACTACACCAAACTGGAACCTCGTTCTCAGGCAACTTGTCAGCTAGCGGTTATGTCTCCCCGTGTCCTGAGACTCCCTCTGTTTCTCTGCATGCCCCCGAAGCATGTGCAGCATTTCTTATGCAGTCCCACTCATGCCCAAGAGCAAGTCTGACCTGGAAGCATTTACTCAGGAGCTGAATACCAATATGACCCCTTCAACCCTGTTTCTGTCTAACAAGCATCTTTACTTACTCGTCATGTTGCTCAGTAATTTCCTCGATTTGGCCAGACTTTGATGACTTTTCTCCCCTGTGGGCTTGTGCACAGACAGCCTGGCCAAATTATAGACAGTGATGTGCTGTAGATATTACAAAGTGCCTTGTGGAATGTGCTGTGGAGTGCTAGAGCTACGGGCTCCGGTACCCACAATCCCTACGTTATTAGAGCCACGGCGCAATGTTACTGACAAAAGACAGAGCTTGTGAGCGTAGTGAACTCGAAACAATCACTTCACATGTTAGTGTGACTAGTAAATATAATCCAATTGTTTCCTATTTTAATTTGTTTCCTTATTTTGCAGTTGTGTGTGCGTGTGTGTGTAGCTGCAGTGGCTCGGAGGTTTAGACTCGGAGCTGCAGACCAAAAGGTTCATAGCTCAGCAGTTCGAGACCCGAGTGCCACGTGATGGAGTGAGCTCCCGTCTCTGGCCCCAGCTCCTGCCAACCTAGCAGTTCGAAAGCAAGAAATTGCAAGGAGATAAATAGGTACCTCTTTAGTGGGAAGGTAACAGCATTCTGTGCGCCTCAGCATTTAGTCATGCCAGCCACATGACCAGGGAAAAAGTCTTCGGACAGCGCTGGCTCTTCGGCTTGGAAATGAGCACCGTCCCCAACTGGCTTTCGAGCAAGGGAAACCTTTGCCTTTATATATGGGCATAGCTTACAGGTCATAATGGAGAGAGGACAAGAGACTCACTTCCTAAGTATCCAAATGAGTAATTTGGCCGCCACTGTTCCAGTATTATCATTCACTCAATTAAAATGGAAATGAATTCAGTACCCCATAAAGTTACTAAACAGAATATATATTATTAACCAAACCCTTAATTGTAATCATTTTATGACTTCTTAGATTACTAAAGCATGAAATCCATTCTGAGTAATTTTAAATATGGGGGCAGGGGGAGAACGCTTATTTTATGTTATATTTCCCCCCCTTACAAATGAATTTTCATAATTACTTGGCAGTAGTAAATTATTCAGATTATCATTTTTACTTATTTTTTACTTATTAAGTACAATTATACCCACATCCATTCCTATTTTGAGAATTGCGGAAATATTTAAATGGCACTGATTCATTCAAATGTACTCCCCCCCCCCCCCCCCCAAATCCGGTATGGTAGAACTGCAGAATTCTTTTGATTCTCACATTAGCAAAGGTAACTCCTTTTGGGAAACACTATGGGACAGATTTTTTGCTAGTTAAAATTATAAACTTTAAAACTTCTCAGAACAGTCAGTTGGGCGGGAGGGGCTTCAGAGGACACAATATGCTATTTCCTTGGTTTATCCCCCTGCTCCCAGATGCAATGCTTTCACTCTCAACAAAGTAAAAAAAAATATCTAGGCACTATATGGATAAGGTTTCCCTTGCTTGAAAGCTAGACAAATCTGACTCTGGGGGGCGGTGCTCATCTCTGTTTCCAGGCTGAAGAGCCAGCACTGTCTGAAGACTTCTCCGTGGTCATGTGGCCAGCATGACTAAACGCCAAGGTGCACGGAATGCTGTCGCCTTCCCACCAAAGCGGTACCTATTTACCTACTTGCAATTTCTTGCTTTCAAACTGCTAGGTTGGCAGGAGCTGAAGCCAGAGACAGGCGCTCACTCTATCACGCAGGTCTCAAACTGTCAAGCTACCAATCTTCCAGTCTGCAACTCAGTGTCTTAACCTCTGAGCCACCACAGCTATACGGATACCTTTATGTTTTCCCTTGTAGATAGCAATGACACCTGGCGGAGAGATTCCCCAGTCTAGGGTTGCTAGCTCTTGGCTGGGAAATGCCTGGATATTTTGGGGTAGAGTCTGGGGAGGGCGTGGTTTGGGAGGGGCCTCAGCAGGGTATAATGTCATAGAACAACACCACCCTCCAAAGTAGCCATTTTCTCGACGGGATGTGACCTTGGCTGTCTAGGGCTGGGGGTTCAGTGGTAGAGCATCTGCTTGGCATGTAGAAGGTTGCAGATTCAATCCATCTTCGGAGCCTGGGGGTATGTGGCTTAGTGGCAGAGCATCTGCTTGGCATGCGGAAGGTCCCAGGTTCAATCCCCGGCATCCCCACTAACGATCGGGTAGGAGGTGACATAAAAGACCTCTGCCTGAGACCCTGGAGAGCCGCTGCGATTCTGAGTAGACAATATTGACTTCGACAGACCAAGGGTTCAATTCAGTATAAGGCAGTTTCATGTGTTCAGGTGTCTGAAGATCAACTGTAATAGCAAAGACGCTTCAGGTCTCACCTGGATGTTGAACAACCTTAAGTGTCCCTGGGCCTGGTACTGTTTGAGTCTCTCTCTTCATGGCTCCTGGTTTGATCCTGTATGCAAATAGCAGAGGGTTGTATTTTTGTAGAAAATAGAAGCAGCAGCAGTTCCCAATATAGAAGAAAGGGGGGAAAAAAGAGTGCCCCTACTTGCTTCGCTCTTCATGCCAGCATGGTGTAATAGTTCAGAGTGGTGGACTCTAGCCTGGAGAACCGAGTTCGATTCCCCACTCCTCCACATGAAGCCAGCTGGGCGACCTTGGTCAGTCAATCAGTCACAACGATTCGGACGTGTACCCTGTTCTCCTCTCCCCACAACAGGCACCCTGCGAGGTAGGTGGAGCTGAGAGAGCTCTTTCGAGGACTGCTCTTGAGAGAACAGCTCTTGAGAGAACTTGTGACTGACCAAGGCCACATCAGCAGCTGCACGTGGAGGAGTGGGGAATCAAACCCTGTTCTCCCAGATTAGAGTCCACCACTCTTAACCGCTATACCAAACTGGTTCTCCCATCCAAGTGCTAACTAGACATAACCATACTTCGTTTCCAAGATCTTACGTGGTCAGAGTAGCCTGGGACACCCAGCTTAGGGCAACGCCTGACCTGGGATACCTGGTGGCTGCCACACCCAACACAACTGGAAGATCTCTCTATACTTTCAAACCCTCATATGCAAAACTGCCTTTAGCCCATAAAGAACGTATCCGTATAGGTTTGCCGTCATCGCAGAGAACACATAGACACTGTTTTCTCTCCCCTGCCCCCCCCCACCAATGAACATCTCTCTCATTTACCCCATTGAAAAATCAATCAGTTGTTGAGTGATAAAATATCTTCCATTATGGAGGCCGTGACGGGCAAGTTTCGAAGCGGCTAAACTTAGAACAGTGATGAAATGGTGTTCGCTAATGGATTAATTTCCAGATGTTGCCAGTTTATTATGACATCTTTTGTGGAGTGATGCTGATCAAAAAGGTAATTGTCACTTGTTTTATTTGTTCATTTTCTTACCATCCCCCCCCCCCCCCTTATTCATTGCCATGGCCTTTGGCTCGTGCACTTAAAAAAAAATAATCAACGAAACAAACAAAACTCTATTATGGAACGCTGACAATCCCCCCCCTCCTTCGGCATTAGTTATACCGTTGTCTGTTTCTTCTCTAGTAGAACATTCTTCGTAGGGCAACCAGCACTGTACATTAAAGTTAGTTAAATTGCACGTATCTTTAAAGTCTAAATCTTTCCCCAGAGCGGGTTGCTAAATAGCAGCAAGTGGAACAGTTGCCAGTTTATTACCGGCCAGCTCTCTGCCCGCTCCCCCAACTGTTTCGGTCTCCCTATTCGGTATTTTGTAACACACAATCACATTGATTTCCCAAACAACACCAAAGTATCCCCCACCTTATTACCTCGTTTCTTTGTTGGCTTCATTAATTTCCTTGAAACAACAACTCCAAAAATAAAAAAATCTAGCTGTCCACCATATTCCTTGGGTCTGTTGAAGTAATCATAAGTGTTATATACCAACTCCTTAATATATATAATATATATTATATATGTATTGTGTGTGTATATATATATATATATAAGTGTGTGTGTATAATGGGCCCTTGTACTTAGTTCCGTAAAATTTCAAGTCTTGTAGCAGAGAAAGAGTCTCACAGTATTTAAATAAACACCATCTCCTTCAGGCCATGGACATTAAAACGGCTTGGAACGGCTTGTTAATATGAATTCTGATAGCTTTGTTTCCCCCCGCAAGTCTCTGCTGTAATATAGGAAGACAAGAGCAATTCTTCTTTCTTTTTTTACTTTACCTAAAGTCATAATTCAGATATAGGAAACCACCACCACCAACAAAAAGGTTATAAAAGGGGGTGTGTGAACTATTCCAAAGAATCAAAGAACTGGAGTGCTAACAATACTTTGGGAGGAGTGTAATGGATAAGAGGGAAAAACACACAGCTCATCATGAGACATAACAGATCGCTCAGGTACCGTGTGGAAATCTGAAAGATCTTTGCCCTTATGAATCATGGATACGCAAAGCCGCAGAGACTCTCCGGGCAAATAAACTGATAAATAAAAATTCAGGAATGGTAATATCATCACAGACTCCAGAAAAAAAAAAGGTTGACCTCTTGGGTAGCTTGCTAACTTAATTAGCCTGTTTGTGTTCTTGAGCCAGTGCGGGCTTTATTGGTTCTTTCGCTGCTTTTTATTGGCCTGTAGGTCTCAGAGTTCTTGGACGTGATGAAGCTCCCATTACTGCTTCATCCAGCAATTTATTTCCAGAATTTCTTTGGAGGAGATCTGATGTGTTTGGGAATTGGGATCGGGAAGAAACTACCTGCTGTGCCAACTTTTTGATTGTTGGTTTCTGTGGCTGAGAGGTTAGGAGCTGACTGCAGACCAGAAGATCGGTAGTCAGCAGTTCGAGACCTGACTGCTGTGTGAGCGCCTGTCTCTGGCCCCCGCTCCTGCCAACCTAGCAGTTAGAAAGCAAGAAATTGGACGTAGATAAACAAGTACTGCTTTGGTGGGAAGGTTCACGCGCCTTGGCATCTAGTTATGCCAGCCACATGACCACAGAACATCTTTGGGCAGCGCTGGCTCTTCGACTTGGAAACGGAGATGAGCACCACACTTAGAGTTGGATTCAACTGGCTTTCGAGCAAGATAAACCTTTTCCTTTTACCTCTGTTGGGAGTAACTGCTTAGCTAGTCCAGTATCCCATCTCAACTTAGAAGAAAGCACCTTGGCTACATGCAGTAGAAGTCTTTTGTTCTCAGAGTGCTAGCAGAGTTGCAAAGTTACACAGAGCCTCTTTCAGTTTCAAGACTAATAGAAGAGGAGGAGGAGAGGAAGAAGAGGAGGAGGACGAGATTGGATTTATACCCCGCCCTTCACTCACTTATAAACTCCTTTCCCTGCTCTCTCCACAATAGACACTCTGTGAGGTAGGTGGGGCTGAGAGAGCTCTGAGAGAACTGATCTTTCAAGAACAGCTCTGATAGAACTATGGCTTGCCCAAGGTCATCCAGCAGCTGCAAGTGGAGGAGTGGGGAATCAAACCCAGTTCTTCCGGATTAGAGTCCATGCACTTAATCACCACACCAAGCACTCTTTGTGTTCTTAAGTCTTGTCAGAGCATTTCCCTTTGCTGTTCAATTAATGAAGGAGAGCCTGGTGACTACGTTCCCAAAGCTGTACTTCGTCGGCTACTTCAGAGCTGTGGTGGGTCTGAGAGGGCATCTGCCGGCCATTGCGCCTGAAATCCAAGCAATGCCCCCACTGGCCAGAAGCATTTAATGAGTCCCTTTAAATGATCAGCAGGCCCTTTCTCTCAGGAGGGGAGAGAAAGGGTTGTTGTTGGGGGCGGGGCTTGGGGATGGGGATGTCCCCAACCTCTCACTATTGCTTTGGGGATGCCCCACCCTCTCCAGGAACGCCCCAAAAGCCCCCCACTGGGGATGAGGCCGGACCCCAGAACTCTACTTGCACACAACTTCTCGCTTACAGGGAAACCAAGGCCGGCCTGTTCTAAAAGCCGAAGAGAAGCTGTGCTCCTCTTACATGTCTGTTGCTTCCCTCCCTTGCTTTTGGAAGCAGCTGCTCAGCAGTCACAACACACAACCGAAGGCTGTACTTGGTTTGAGCGCAGGCAAGCCAGCGGTGTGCACACCAAGAAGAGCCGGGTGCGGTTGCGTTAGCAGCCCCCCCCCCCCCCCACCACCAATGCCGTACACAGTATTGACCGGCTAGCTCGATTTTTGCTTGGAACAATCTTGAAACGTTTAGCTTTTACAAGCTTTCCTGGCTCTGCTACTCGTGGTTCGCAAAACACAACAAATGAGACCGGGGAGGAGGGAGGGGAGCTATTCCAAGAAAAGGCTGGGGGGGGGAGCTTTCTCCTATTCCTGATGAGTTTTATCAGGGGGATTAAGCTGGATAAAGTAACTGCATTATGTAGCAAAAGGAAGAAAGCACGATCTTTAAAGGAGGAGGGGGGAAGGAGGAAAGCCACACACTGCACAGCAAACTATCACCCCCCCCCCCCCCACACACACACACCCTTACATGGGTTTCTTCATGAATATCCAACTCAGGGATGCTCAGCCCGAATTCCAAAATTGGTATTTACCCCCTAAATCAGTACCATTCAGAGCTGTTCCAAGACTTCCAGATTTAATCATTCCCTGCCTCCCCCCATCTTCTCCAAGCTTATTACCTTTTGAAATTATTATTATTATTATTTTCCATTGTTAAATATCTACCAGGCCCTCCCCTTAGACTAAAAGAGAGTGTTCTCTCGAGGACAGAAGGGGGGGGGGGAGACATCGATTGTTCATGATTTCCCATTCTCCCACAGATTGCAGAGACTGTGGAGCCAAACCTTGCAGTGTTAGCATTCCCCACCATCACTTTTCTTCCCAGACTTTAATGGTGTGCATGTTCGAGTAATTAATTGTGGAAATTCCTCCCTCCCTCCCTCCCTCCCTCCCCCCTCTCTTTCTCTTTCCCTTCCTCCCCCCCTTCCTCCCTCCCCCCTTCCTTCCCCTCTCTCTTTCTCTTTCCCTTCCTTCCCCTCTCTCTTTCTCTTTCTCTTTCCCTCCCTTCCTCCCTTCCTAGGGTTGCCAGGTCTGGGTTGGAAAATACCTGGAGACTTTGGGGGTGGAGCTAGGAGAAGGTGGGGTTTGGGAAGGGGAGGGGCCTCAGCATAGTATAATGCCATAGAAGCTACCCTTCAAAGCAACCATTTTCTCCAGGAGAGCTGATCTCTGTCAGCTGGAGATCAGTTGTAAAAGCTGGAGATCCCCAGGCCCCCACCTGGAGGCTGGCAACCCTATTCCTTCCTCCTGTCACCTACCCAGACAGACAGACAGACAGACAGATCTTTGTTCTGAATTATTTAGTATCCTGTCAAGGACTGATTTAATGAGACCTGACCTGGATAGCCCAGGCTAGGCCAATCTTGTCAGATTTCAGAAGCTAAGCAGGGAGACCTCCTTAAAATGCCAGAGGCGAGGGGGGGGCAGGCTTGATTCAGCCCCCTCTCTGACTATCCTCCAGGCCCCCAGTAGGGGTCAGTCACCAGAAGTCGCCATGACTTCCATGTGCACACACAAACACCTGCACATATAAAAATACAATACAAACAAACAAAAATGACTTAATGAACGTGGCTCTGCCTCTCTCACACAAACATATACTTTCAAATGCCCCCTTTTAAAATTGTTAAACATCAGAACTACCCCCCCCCCCATTATAATCTATCATCCAATGTTGGGGTCAGCTAAAGTTGGAGACAGAAAAAATAGTTTCAGACGTGAACATAAAAAGAAACCCTCTACCAGCTCCTTTTTTGGGGCTGGTGGGGCTGGTACATACAGAGCCTTTAAGTTTTGCCCTCTTGGCTTCTGTGAGCAAACCAGTGTGGTTTCATGGCATCAAAGGTTTTTTAGGAAAGAGTCTTTCTGCAGAGTTAAACTCTTTCTGTCTAGTGCCACTGCAAGCTTTAAGGTCTCCTGCTACATGCAAGGTGTGGAAATGATTAGGTCCAAAGCTTGTAATTGCCTTGATGCGGTGGTGCGATTAATTTGTGGGAAATCATGATGGTTTCCTGTTCAGGTTTAAGCCCGTATGTTGTCATTAAGTTGGGGAGGGGAGAGAGAAAGATGCTCTGTGTGTTGAGAGAGAGAGAGAGAGAGAGAGAGAGAGAATTGTTGTGATCTAATGGCGACCGCGCACACGGTCAGGAAAACGCACATGGTCGGGCTGGCTACCGGAGCTTCGCTTTTGGGGGTGACAGTAGCCTGGCTGGATTGTAAATTAGACCAATCATCCACCCAGGATCCGTGGGGGGGGGGGGGTAGCATTGGTGTAAGGTCAGTCATGATTAACCCTATCAGGGAGTTTGGGGAAGGCCAGGGTGTGTGGTTTAGACGGACATTTAAGCAGACCCCCGAGCCCCATTCAGCAGTCGTGTTTTGTACCATCGATAAAGTTACGAGCTGATTTCACTGGAACGTGTCTCTGGACCCAGTACTTTATAAGAATGGAAGGCATGCTTTCAAAATTTCTCAGCATAATCAACAATGAGGCAGAAAGAGACCCCCCTTCAATGAAATTCCATAGACGGCTGTGCTCAAAACTTGGCTGCAATCTTGGTGGGGGGGGGGGGGGATCTCAAGAAGAAAGCAGGGTAGCATTGTCAAACAAGAGAAACCAAAAAAAGGGGCGCTTGGAAGGCTTTGCGATTAACGCAATTCATTATCTCCTTTCACGGTGCAGAATTTACAATAAAATTTTCTGACGAAGATTAGAAATTGCGCCTGTAAATAACGCAGACAGAGGCATATACGCTCATATTTTATACATTCAGAGATTAAAAACGCACACTGTCTCCTGCTGTGTATATGCTTCTTGTGTGTGATGTATATCGCAGACATGTAGAATATCTTCTTTATTACCCACCTCCCAGGGTACAGGGGTTGTGTTATAAGTTTCAAGGTCATGGGCGTATTTCTCCTGCACTGCATTTAGCCTCCACAATAAGGGGTGAGGGACAATTCCTAATTCCTGCTTTGTTTCAATATTTATTTGTACTTAAGTCATAGTTTTTGTTCTAAGCTTAAACACTATTGCTTTAGTACAGCCATCACCAACATGGTGCCCTCAACACCTTCTCTGGTGTTTTTTTTAGAAAGTGGGCGGGGCAAGGTGAGCCTTCCACCCAGCAAGGATTCTAATTGGCCACTGGAGATTTTGATTGGCTGTGCAGAGTATTAAGATCGTAGCTTTGGCAACAGGTGCCCTCACAGCCCAAGATGGTAAGCTGCGGCAGCCATTTTGTGGCAGGCTCTTCTTCCTGCGGTGGGCATTTTGCGGCAGCCATTTTGTGGCTGCGCCCACCTGGCCGAGTCAGAATCCCAGGGGTGCCCACAAGCTCAAAAAGGTTGGGGACTCCTGTTTTAGTAGACTTTCTTCTATATACACATTGTATAGTTTTTAATATGGAGATGAAATACATTGATACATGAGATAAATGGGGAGAGACAACTTGCCCTACGTTTGAGGGGGTGGGGCAAGTTGATTTCCCCATAGGCACATTGGGCTACAGTTTGGTATAGTGGTTAAGTGCGTGGACTCTAGTCTGGGAGAACTGGGTTTGATTCCCCATGCCTCCACATGCAACTGCTGGTGTGACCTTGGGTCAGTCACAAGCTTTTTCAGAGCTGTTCTCTCAAGAGCAGTCCTCGAAAGAGCTCTCTCAGCCCCACCTACCTCACAGAGTGTCTGTTGTGGGGAGGGGAAGGGGAAGGAGATAGTAAGCCACTCTGAGACTCCGAGTGAAGGGTGGGGTATAAATTCAATCTCCTCCTCCTCCTCCTCCTCTATTTGCAGATGGGCCAACACTTATGGTTGTGGAATGGAACAACCTCTGTGCAGCAGTATCCCCATTAATGGGCACAGTTCATACATGTCCTTATGCTTGGGTGAACACAGATAGGAGTGGAAAAGGACAGCATGTTCAGATATGATGGGGGGGGGAGGGCAGAGCTAGCATGTCTGGTCCTACTTCCCTGTATACATACTGTCTGTGCACAACTATCTTGTGAATATAGGATCTGTATATCTATTGCAAGGATCCCCCAGATGGTGCGTAGTGCTCAAGGCACATGAGCAGTCTTCTGCAGGCTCATAAATGTAGGTGGCCCTTCCTCCATTGCACGTTTGATGGACACCCGGTGGCTGACAATCTTCTGTAACCACTTGTTGGAAACAATCTCCTGTGGGGAGAGGTTGTGCAATTGGCAGGAAGATGTGAGCTAAGAAGGAGGGAATCAAGAGGGGATAAGGTAGAGGCTAGACCCGGGCAAAGCAGTTCTGCCAATCGCATCTTTTACTCCAGTGTGTTGACCTGGCAACCCCGAAGAAGAAATAAAGGTCAAAAGTAGCACCAGTGGGGCGATAGATTTCATATATTGATTCGGATTAGTTGGCCAACTGTTTGCCAACTGGCCTCCCGCTTTGTATATTGTAACAGACCCAGTTCCAATTAACATAGAAGGGGCAAACTTTAAAATTAGTTGGGGATAACTTCCATATTGGTATGCAGATTGCAACCCATGAAGGACACGGTAATCCATAAAAGGTCCTCGTTTAATGATACTCTTCATTGATTCGGGGTTTTACTTCAAATCCTGATAGCTCCACGTGCTTCAAACAAATCCAACTTCAACCTGAAACAAGCTGCTATGTCAGCTGTTTGGTAGTGTTTGATATTGGATTCTCAGCTTCTATCTATTGTGTCTGTTCTTATCTGCCCATCTATCTCTTTAGGATGCTGGACGTCTCAGAGACCACCCAAATGTTTGTGGTTGCATAGATGAGAACATCTAATGTTGGTTAGGACCTCCTCCTGTTGCAAAGAAAGAGGGGGGTTGAAATAGGGTTGTTGTTCCCCAGTAAGGGGTGGGGGTCCCCTGGTTTTGTGGGCTCCCCCCAAAAAAAACCCCCAGTGAAGTCGCACTGACCAGGCTAGCTGAGGCAAGCCTGATCTCGTCAGATCTCAGAAGCGAAGCGAGGTCGACTGTGATTAGTACTTGGATGGGAGACTTTCGTGGACTATGAAGTTGGGAGAACAGAGGCAGGCTTTATTCAGCCACCTCTGAATATCCTCCAAGCCCCCAGTAGGGGTCAGTCACCAGAGGTTGACATGACTTCCAGGTGCACACACAGTCACATACGCATACAACCCTCCCCCCCAGTTGATGTTGCTGGGAATAAACACAATATGCCTTACATTGCCTTGAAGTGACGTAGGCACCTCGGTGACACTGGGGGGGCCACACTCCAGTTTGGGGGCAAAACTCTATGGTTTGAGGCTGACCTTATCATAGAGTGTTCCTCAATAACCAGAGTGTTGCTTCTGATGTCACCAGTGTGCCTATGGCACTTCCAGGTTATTTAAAAACATCACACAACATCAGTTCGGCCTACCGGAACGTTCCCCACCACCACCCATGCTTCTGACAGGCCTGGCAACCCTAGGTTGAAATCGCCTTTCACTTTTCTCCAAGGCCATCCAGAGTGAAAGTTGTTTCAGAGGGCAGCCACGCTGGTCTGTGGCAGAATAGCTAGATTTGAGTCCTGCCAACCTAGCAGTTCGAAAGCAAGAAATTGCAAGTCGATAAATAGGTACGATAAATAGGAAATTGGTGGGAAGGTAACAGCGTTCTGTGCACTTCGGCGTCTAGTCATGCCATGACCACGGAAACGTCTTCAGACAGCGCTGGCTCTTCGGCTCGGAAATGGAGATGAGCACTGCATCCCTAGAGTCGTATTCGACTGGCTTTCGAGCAAGGGAAACCTTTACCTTTACTATCACCATATGGATACTACAAGGTTTTCGGGTTATAAGCTTTCAAGAGTCAAAGGTCACTTCATCAAATATGGCTTCACATATGGGAAGGGTGATGCCACATGCCAAGAACTCTCCCGTCACAGTGCCCCAAAGCCTGCCCACCCACTAATTTCCTGAGATCTCTAAATGGGAAACCATATAAAGCATTCTGTGCCTTCTCAAGCTGCCCTGTCAACCTCCTTGGATCTCTCCCAGAACCTCTAGGGTGTGCCTCCCAGTCCTTCTGTGCCTGTGGGTGCCTTGAGAATTCAGACCCAGGATGGTGGGCACAGCCACAAAATGGGTGCTGCAGGAGGCGGAGCCAGGCACTAAATGTCAGGGAGTGAGGTTATACATAACTCTCCAAAATTTCAGGCAGAAGCTCTATTTAACCAGACTCCTTTTAAAAATGAGCAAGTTGTTTAGAAATATGTATTCTTGCATATACACAGCTTTGTGATATTACACCTCTCTAGGAATTGCTGGGAACTATGTGGTAAAACCATAGTGGTTTTGGTGATTCCTGGAGAGGACTGACTGCACTTCCAGGGTTTCCCAGAAGCCTTACCCCCAACGCCGGGGTTGTGTAATGGCAGCCTTATATGATCACCACCAACTGAGGATATCGTACTTTGGTCCCATTATGAGAAGACCAACTGGAAAAGACAATAATGCTAGGAAAACTTGAAGGCAGCAGGGAAAAGTGGAAGACCCAATATGAGATGGAATGATTCCATCAAGGCAGCCACAGGCCTCTGTTAGCAAGACCTGAGCAAAGCTGTTAATGATAGGACATTTGGGATGACATTAATTCATTGGGTTGCAATGAGTTGGAAAGCGACTTGATGGCTACACACACACACACACACACACCATGGATAGGTCTTATATTGCCTTCAGATTGTATGAACATGTTCTCTTGTACCCATTTGTTGTTTCCTTACATTCCTCTCTCCAGACAAGGTTAAGTTCAAGTAGGGAACAGTGGAAGACATGGTGCTGAAAGAGAGAAAAATGGATCTCTCTCAAATTTCCTTTTCTTTATGGCTATTTGAAGTTCAGTTTCCTCCCTGCGAACATTGGAGTCTTGCAAAATGTTTCCATATCTCTTTGAAGGGCTGCATTGAGAAGCATTTCGGCAGATTGTACAGGGGGGGGGGGGGGGACAAATTGCTTCCAGATCTGCTTTTGTGTAACTTTTAAAGCAACAAATTTATTGTTGGTTAAGGCTATTATGTGTGTAGGTTCATCTGTAACAAGTATCATAATTCAGTATTTTTTTCCCAAAGAGAGGGAGGAGAGCCAAAGAGAGGAAAACACACAGTAAATATTGCAATAAGAGTAATTTCACAGCATAGTTTAATTATTTGGTTCAGTAATTATTTCAACACCAAAATCCTTCACAATCCAGCCCGTTTGACAACCTAAACAACTGTTTCATTAGTAGAAGCAGCTAATTCACAAGACTTCCAGAAATCTTAGGACTTCCTTACTCATATGAGATTTGCAGGCACTAATAAAACCTCGCCGTGTAAGGGACATGAATTAACAGTTCATTAATACATTTAGTATTCTTATTTTCTCTTTGAGCAGGGCCATTTGTCTTCCCATACAAGCCAGCGTAAGAACGCAATGTCTGTGATATTCTGAAAGTATTGGGTTGGGGAGGAAATAACAGTTGAATTTCTGAACTGGTTGGGGAAGGGCGCTTTGGAATCAATTTAGGTAATTTAGGGATCAATAGAAAAGAGCAAGATTCCAGTAGCACCATAAAGGCTAATGACATTTGTGGCACGGTGTGAGCTTTCTTGAGTCCTGCCCTCTCTCTCATGATCTGCCTAAGTCCACCGAATGCTGATTGTGTGAACTTGGACAGATCATGAGAGGGAGGGCAGGAAGAGTTGCCTCAGTGCTTAGTTCTTGCGGCCCTTTCTTACCCACCGGGGTAAATGCTGATCGCCACTTTGGGGTCAGGAAACAATTTTTCTCCAGGCCAGTTTGGCTGGAGATCCTGGTTTGTTTGTTTTTTGTCATCTTCTGGGCATGGAACAGCGGTCACTGAGGGTGTGGAGTGGGAAGGTATTTGTGACTTTCCTTCATTGTGCAGGGGGTTGGACTAGATGACCCTGGAGGTCCCTTCCAACCCTTGTGATTCTGTGATTCTTCATCCCCTACCCTGCCACAAATTTTGTTAGTCTTTAAGGTGCTACTGGACTCTTACTCTTTTCTGTTGCTATACACAGACTAACGTGGCTACCCATCTGCCATTAGGGATCAGATATTTATTGGTTTAACTGCAGAATTCACTGGATAACTAACCTGTAGGAAAAGTGTGTTGGTTTGTCTGTCCTTGACTGCCAGGGTTGCATGCAGATAAGAGCTTTGACTAACAGTATATTGTTAAAGGTAGTAGTCAGAGCTTGCAGCCGGTGTTTCCTCTAAGCTGAGTTGGTGTGAGCTAGCTCACAGTTTTTTCTCCTCTGCCTCACACATTTTTGTCCTAGCTCAGGAAGGAAGGCTCCAGAGCAAACTGATTCATGCAGCAGCCAAAATGCTCACTCACAACTTTAATGCCAGTAGCTCACCAAGTAGAATTTTTGCTCACAAGACTCCACAACTTAGAGGGAGCATTGCTTGCAGCGTGGGTATAGATGTGCATTCTTTCCTGCTCATAGAAAGGCACACCCCTTTTTCCCATGTGTGCACACTCCAGAGCTGATGGAAGCTTGCACGGGTGAAAACTGGGTGTCAATGGACAGATCCGTTCTCCCCCACCCCCACCCCAGGGTTTCCAGTCGGGGCCTGGAGATCTCCTGTAATTAAAGCCAGTCTCCATACTACAGAGTTCAGTTCCCCTGGAGGACATGGATGCTTTGTAGGGTGGACTCTATAGCATTATGCCCCACCCTTCCCGAGCTCTGCTCCAAATCACCAGGAATTTGGAGATGACAACCCTACCCCTCCTCCATGCCCCCCCCCCCCACAATCTGACAAAGCAACAGGATTTTCCCAAGCCCACTTTATAACCCATCCTGTCTGCTGTGTCAGAATTCCAAAGGTGCCTGCAGGCTCACAAAGATTGGGGGTCCCTTGCTGTATTGCATGAAGGAAAGTATACCTATGGCCCTGTATGCAGCTTGTAAGTTATTCACAAGAATAACACAGAATCCCAAATCAGCCTGATATGAAATATATACAGGGCTATTTTGGGCCAGGAACGCACAGGAACAGAATTCCAGCTGGCTCCTGAGTTGGCCATGCCTACAGCCAAAACCTCTGGCATGCGTGGCTACAGAGCACACTGCCCTCCCCACATTGCACACAAGAGGGAACGGCGGCCTGTTAAAATGCCGTCTTTTCCTCTGGGAGCCCATCCCGTTTTCCTTGTCAATTTCACTCTCCGCCAGTCAGCTGAGAGCGAAATTGACAAGGAAAAGCCTCTCTTTGCCTTCCCTTCTCTAGCTGACATGTAGCAGCTGGAAAAGGGCAGGCAGGGAACCCAGGCACCTTGAAAATGCCTTTCTTTCCCTCCCCAATCTGGGGGAGGGAGAGAAAGGCAGTTACCCATGCCCCCTCCCACTTCCCCGAGTCTCTCCGCAAAAGCGGAGAGGCTCAGGGAAAGAACGGAGCATGTTTGCCTGGCTCGGGGGGGCGGGTGGGTGGAGAGGCAAGCTTCCATGCCTGCCCTGTGCTTTCCCAGCCCCCACCTAATATGCTAATGAGCTGTGCTGTCAGGGGTGTGGCCTATTACGCTATTGAGTTCCTGCTGGGCTTTTTCTACAAAAAAAGCCCTGAATACACACACACATACACACACACAGATGTGTGCTAGATGCCCACCGAATAATACAATAACCAAAGAGACTAGAATAAAGCCATAACATCATTTAGTCTCTGGTAATGAAAAACAACCACTTTCCTTCATAGAAAAAAAAATACGAAGGTCGATAAGTTTTCACATCGCAATCTGCTCCAGGCCCTCTCAGTCCAGATCCCTCTAGCAGTCTTGTGTGCTCACAAGCAGTCTGCTCCCGATTCAGTCAGACACTCTTTCAACACTTATTCCGGATATTTGAGCGTTTCAGACTTCTGGTCTTTCCTCAGGAACAAATCCTATATAGGAATCTCACATTCTACGTTACCTTCAAGTTGACACTTTCATTGATTTAATTTTTTCTGTTAACCTACTTGGGCAAGGTCCCCTCACTTATTTTCAAGCATAGTGTTGCTGCCACCACAGTCAAATGGACCCAGACTAGGCCTCACTGCCTCCGTCCTTCTAGGAATGCTCAGTGGGGGAAGGAGAGGCTTCTCACCACCTCCGGAGCTTAGCTACTCGTTCTCTTTATTCGTACTTCTCCACCTGTGGTGTGTGCCTGTGTCTGCTTGCCCTCTGGTTCCTTAACACTCCCCCAATAAGGACTGCTTGGGGGGGAAGCTGTTATGTCCTAATGACAATACCTCAGCTGGGTTGTAAATTAGACCAAGCAGCCACCCAGGTTCCACCAGGGGGCCTATGGTTTAAGGTAACTCATGACTAATCCTATCAGGGAGTTTGGGCGTAATCTTATCAGGGAGTAATCCTATCAGGGAGTAATCCTATCAGGGAGTTTGGGCAAGGCCGGGGGTGCGGTTTAGACGTGTCTTGGAGCAGACCCTCGAGCCCTGTTCAGTGGCCTGGAATTGTACCGTCAATAAACTTATGAGCTGGTTTTACCGCAACACATCTCTGGGCCCAGTACTTTATAGGAACGTTTACTGAAACCCAGACAATGTACAGAATTACCTCTCCCCAGCGTGTGACTCCGTTCCCTCCTTTCTTCTTCCTCTACCCAGGTTTGCTACCTCCTCATTGCCGCAATTAGCAGGAGGGGGAGAGCTGGGGGATCCAAAGGAGGAAGAGGAACGGATTATGGCAGGGACTCCGCTCTACCAGAGCCAGCCCCTTTGGATGATATATGTATGTATGTATGCCATTCACACATGCTTCTTTCGGGGGTCCCGGGTGGCAGTGGCAGGGGGGGATGAAGCAGTCGTTTTGCAATCCAGTTTAAGTTTGGGTCATCCGAGGAGGCCATTCTGTGGGAGGGATGAATCCAAGCAAAGGACCAAACGGCTGTGTGGACACTATTTAGTTTGGGGAGGGGGTTAAATCGTAGTTTTGGAATGGATCCAGTGTTGTATGTCTCATCCTGCAGCGAGCATCCTTTTGGGGGCAAGGTTACCGAATTGCTAAGGTGGCAGGGCAGACGGGTTAAGTAGCTGCAGTTCCCCTCCCCCCCGCCTCCGTTTTTACATGGTGATGGTTGAGTGTGTCCAAAGATAGTTTACAAAAAAAATTATTCCCATGCTGACGTGTGCTTGACCCACGGCACAACTGCGGCTGGAATGTTGTGTGCCATTCGGGTTGCCGTGTTTCTGAACAGGATATAGTAATGCTTGAAAAGGGAATATCAGGTCACGGACAAAGTATCAGATGTCCTTTCCTTGGCGGCGAATCCGGACTTTGGTTCAGATTATTTGGAACGTTGGTTCCCTTTTCTCGAATATATGGAAAGAAACAGTAAGCTTTAAAAAAGCACTTCCTGATAATTTGAAAGCTGTTTGGTTTTATTGCTCTTGTGTGTGTTTATTTTGTGTGTGTTTGTAATTACGTTATTGTTGTGGTTTCCTAACAGTATGTGCTACTGTAAATTGTCGTTACATTAAAGAGAAAAAAAAATAAAAATAAAAGGGCTATTCAAAAAAGAGTCAGAGCAGCTTCCCCATATGGAAAGGCTAAGGACTTCAGAGGCTTTCTGATTAAGGGGTTGGGGTTGGGGGTAGGACAGGACCAAGATGAGGAAAATTATGGTGCCACAGGAGATACAGATGGAGAGAAAACTTATTTGCTTGTTGCATACTTTTATAAGTTGTGAGCACCCAATGAAGTCGATGGGCAGTAGACTTGGGACAGGGGAAATACAAGTATACCACGGACTTTGTAATTAGCACGTGAGACGTCAGGATCTAGTGACGGACGCTGGTTTCAAGTTCTCAAAAAGGGAATCCAGCAAGTCCATTGATTGTGGTTCCAACAAATGGTTCTTAACTGTGATGCAGATTCTGGAGAGGTTGCATACAATTTTTCGGAATAAGTAGATGGTGACCAAGTGGAACCTCCATGTTTGGAGGCAGTGTACCTCTGGATGCCGAGCAGCGAGGGACGATAACAGAGGGATGCTTTTGCACCTGTGGCCTTGCTTTCTTGGTCCTCCAGAACATCTGGTTGGTCCTGACAGGAAGCAGGATGCTATATTAGATAGACCATTTGTCTGAGAACTGGCGCTGAGGTTGAACCTTGCAGGTTTAATTCTGGTGATGAATGGTTCCACGTGCCCCCACTTCCCCTCTTTTGGTGTACAAGACAACACAGCAATCTGATGCAACGTTCCAGCACCGCTAAAAAGAAACCTGGAAGGCAACCTTTCCACGGAAAGTCCTTGCTAAGTGCTGCCTGCACGTCTGCCTTTATCTCTGCATTCCACTCCGCAAACATTTAAAGGTTTGCCCCTCATTAACTCTGATACCGTATTTGTTTCCAAACTTGTAAATACCTGCAGCGCTCTTCTTCTGAACATGGGAAAGCTATTGAGCTTTCCGGGAACTTTAGGCTGTGAAAATAGGAGTGTGCGAGGTGGGTAATTGATTTCCTTGACGGTTTAATTAATTCCGGGGTACAGGGATATTGACCGGCTGCTATTTGGTTGCCTGTTCTTTTCGTTTTCTCTCCCCCTCCATCCGCAGAGTTTGCGGCAATACCTCAAAGGTATTTAAAGTCTACATGTTGAGAGAATTGACTGTTTGAAGCAGGGTCTGTCCTTCTCCTGAAGGTTTTATTTTCTTTTCCCTTTTTCTTTTATAAGTCTCTCCAGCATCTTCATCTTTTAAACACAAAACTCTAAAGTATGGCTTTTATTCTCAGGCACTACATGTATCTATTTTCTTCAATACCAAAATAAATAAATAAATATTGTGATTATCAGTGAAAGATGGTCTAATAATGTTTTTTGCATTTATCCTGTGGCATACTTTTAAGCTGTCCTTTCTATTGGTAAGGGCCGCCGTGGCTCAGAGGTTAAGATGTTGAGTTGCAGACCCGAAGATCGGTAGCTTGGCAGTTCAAGACCCGAGTGCCATGTGACGGAGTGAGCTCCCGTCTCTGGCCCCAGCTCCTGCCAACCTATCAGTTCGAAAACAAGAAACTGCAAGTAGATAAATAGGTACTGCTTCAGTGGGAAGGTAACAACGTTCTGTGGGCCTCGGCATTTAGTCATGCTGGCCACATGACCATGTAGAAGGCTTCAGACAGCGCTGGCTCTTTGGCTTGGAAACTGAGATGAGCACCGCCCCCTAGAGTCAGATTCGACTGGCTTTCAAGCAAAAGAAACCTTTACCTTTTTACCAACAACAACAACAAACCTTTATTGGCATTATACATTAAGGAGAATACAGGGCATATGAAGTACTCAGTACAGTTAACATAAATCTCGCTTTTTAGAAGCCAGATACAAAAAAGTTGCCACTATTCCAACGGTTACAGCATTATCTATTGGTAATGCTTGCAGTAGGTTCTAAGATTAAAAACTTAGAAGGGACGTTGAAGAAGACCGAATCCTGGCACTGAGTTCCCTCCCTAGCACAATGATATATTCACCCAACGCAGAAAGAAACAGATTAAAAGCTGCAGATAACATATTTCCATGTTGTAGATAAAAAAAAATTGAATGTGATAGTCAAATGATTCAAATCCTATTCAGACCGTCAGTGAGACAGCAGACAGTATACTTTAGTGTGTACCACATGAATTACTACAATTGACGCTAATACCAACATATTATTCTAAATATATAGTGCCATCAGTGTTCCCTCTAAGCTGAGTTAGTGTGCGCCACCTCAGAGTTTTTTAGCCTCCGGCTCACGCATTTTGGCCTTAGCTCGGGAAGGATGGCTCCAGAGCAAACTGATTTACGCAGCAGCCAAATCACTCACTCACAACTTTAATGCCAGTAGCTCACAAAGCAGGATTTTTGCTCACAGGACTCCAGAGCCTAAAGGGAGCATCGGATGCAATCCTAAGACTACTTTCTTGAGAGTAAGCCTTATTGAATAGGACCTTAGTGGAATTCTGAGCAGACCTCCTTATTTATTTATCCATTTATTTATTTATTTATTTATTTATGAATGAATGAATTTAATTTGCTAGGCTGCCTTTCCCTATAGGTAGGGCTTAGGGCGGTGTACAACAGAATAATGCACACGGTCATTTAATTAGGATTTCTTTCACAATGTCTGGCTGAACATCTGAGTTTCTCCCCTGATGCATGAAAGCTTTCATTCCAGTGATGACATTCTAGGAAAGTGGCTGACACCAAAAAGGCCCTGTACTCACCTGACACCCACGTTACATCACCAGCAGGTAGGAGGACACTGGGAGTGCCAACCTCCAGGCAGCACCTGGAGATCTCCTGCTGTGATAATTGATCTCCAGGTGACCAAGATCAGTTCCCCTGGAGAAAATGGCTGCTTTGGAGGGTGGACTGTATGGCATTGTACCCTGCTGAGGTCCCTCCTCCCCCCCGCAAACCCTCCCCTGGTTCCACCCACGAAATCTCTAGGTATTTCCCAACTCAGAACTGGCAAGCCTCGGACACAAAGCAGAACCTGGAGTGCTGATCTAAGTTGATGAGTAAGGGCACAGGGTTGATATGTTCTTTTTCAACTTCCTTTGAATAGGAGGGTCTAGATCACAGCTTGTAATGCTTACCTGAAGAATACTGCACAGTGGGGACTGATCCTATGCTGAATTCGAACACAGGGCTTGGCATCATGCAGTGCTGAGCGATCTTGTGTTTTGCTGAACTGGAGCTTATTCACAAATTTGGGGGGGGGGGGAATGGACACATACCCCGCCCGTGGGCTGAATAGGGCTGAATGATAATTTCTTGTCTCACTACAGATGCTTATTTTTCTCCCCTGCCCCCAAACATTTCCCTTCTGCTCTGATCAAGATGATTACGTTTTGCATTGTACTCGGGAGCCAGTTTGGTGTCGTGGTTAAGTGCGCAGACTCTAATCTGGGAGAACCGGGTTTGATTCCCCCAAGCCTCCACTTGCAGCTGCTGGATGACCTTGGGTCAGTCATAAATTCTGTCAGAGCTGTTCTCTCAAGGACTGTTCTGGAAAGAGCTCTCTCAGCCCCCACCTACCTGACAGGGTGTCTGTTGTGGGGGAGGGGAAGGGAAAGGAGATTGTAAACCGCTCTGAAACTACTTCAGGTAGTGAAGGGTGGGGCATAAATCCAATCTCCTCCTCCTCCTCCTTCCTCAATTCCTTCTTTACAGCATCCTTCTTGCCTTCTGTCTGGGATATCAGGACTCAAGATTTTCCATTCCTACTTCTATCTGACAAAAGCAGCTTGGATTCTTGAAATACAGCTGCCATCCTCCAGGTGGTGGCTGGAGATCTCCTGGGATTACAGCTGATCCTAGGTGACAGAGATTAGTTTATCTGGAGGAAAAGGGCCGTTTTGGAATGTGGACTCTTGGCATTACACTCCACTAAAGGCCCTCCCCTCCCCAAACCCCACCTTCCTCAATCCCCCCCCAAAAATTCTCCAGGTATTTCCCTACCTGGAGCTGGCAACCCTATCTTGGAAGCTTATGAACACCTGAAGCTGCCTTCTACTGACTCAGACCCTCCATCATTTGAGGCCAGTATTGCCTACTCAGATTGGCAGCAGCGGCTCTCCAGGATCTCAGGTTGAGGTCTTTCACATCTGTAGGAAGTAATTCTTCACCCAAAGATTGATGGACACATAGAATTCATTGTCACAGGAGGTGGTGGAGGCTACAAGCATGGACGGCCTCAAGAGGGAGTTGGATAAACATCTGGAGCAGAGGTCCATCAGTGGCTATTAGCCACAAGGTATAGATAGGTTCCCTCAGTCTGGGGCAAGTGATGCTCTGTCTTCTTGGTGCTTTGTAGGGGGAGCAACAGTGGGAGGGCTTCTAGTGTCCTGGCCCCTCTGGTGGACCTCCTGATGGCACCTGGTACTTTTGGCCACTGTGTGACAGAGTGTTGGACTGGATGGGCCACTGGCCTGATCCAACATTGGCTTCTCTTATGTTCTTATGTTCTTATCATCTATTTATACCGCAAAAAAAGAAAGAAAAAAAGTTGTCAGTCTCTCTACTGGATTTGAATCTAGCTGTCGTGCTTCCCATTCTCTGGGATTGTAGGTAGCATTGACTCAATGTGGGACACAACTTGAAGGAGGGGTTGTTGTTTTTTTAACACTCTTTCCATGACCAGAATCAATGCTCCCTCTAAGCTGTGGAGTCCTGTGAGCAAAAGTTCTACTTTGTGAGGTACTGTCATTAAAGATGAGAGCGAGCAATTTGGCTACTGCATAAATCAGTTTGCTCTGGAGCCATCCTTTCCTGAGCTAAGGCAAAAATGTCTGAGCCAGAGGCTAAAAAACGGTGAGCTAGCTCACAGTAATTCAGCTTAGAGGGAACACAGACCAGAATCTTTCTTCTTCTTCAAAGGTAGTAAGTGCCCCACATCTGGAGAGGGACTGTGAATATAATTGTGTGTTTCCCCACCATGGTGTAAAAATATATATGCTCGGAGGAAGCCTCCTTAGATCAGCAAAACTCAGCAAGGGAAAGAGTTAATTTCCTCCTATCTGCAGTGACAAAGAACTGATATGATTCGAGACCCCCTTCCTGAAATGGCTTTAAAATTTGGAGTCAAACAAAGCTGCTGACAGCATTCAGAATTCAAAAAGAAAGAAAGGCACCCACGTGGCCATTACTGAATCGAGAACCTCTCCACTGCCTGGACCTCTGGCTAGAAGCGTTTCCTCTCCTGTGCACCAGAATGGTTCTCCATGTCGGAAGACGGGCCGCGGTATCAACGCTCGGCACGCAGAACTGGACATAGTTAATTTGGCTCGGTGCACACAGCTGCCCAGATCAATCCCAGAAACCTAATGATGGGGGAGTAATGATTTTTCTCGTTTCCCAAAGGACTCTCTCTGACTCCAGTTGCTCTGTTCGGTTCGCCCGGGCTCAGCGTTGCTTTCTAAAAACGCTATTCTTTTTTTTCCCCCTCCCTCTCTTTCTCCTCATTTTGGTTAACACTTCATTTGAAAGTGAATTCTTCTACTGCAGAGCTGCAGTATCGGAAACAGACAAATACAGAATAAGACAGAACAAAGTCTGAGGCTGGTGGCACCTTTCAGACCAACAAAGTTTTATTCCAGGAATAAGCTTTCATATGCACGCACATGGAAGCATATACCTTGGATAAAACTTTTTTGGGCTTAAAGGTAGGGGCTGTGGTGGCTCAGAGGTTAAGACGCTGAGCTACAGACCAGAAGGTCATTAGCTCGGCAGTTCGAGACCTGAGTGCCGCATGACGGAGTGAGCTCCCGTCTCTGGCCCCAGCTCCTGCCAGCCTAGCAGTTTGAAAGCAAGAAATTGAAAGTAGGTAAATAGGTGCAGCTTTAGTGGGAGGGCAACAGCATTCCATGCTCCTCGGCATTTAGTCATGCCGGGCACATGACCACGGAAAAGTCTTCAGACAGTGCTGGCTCTTTGGATTGAAAATGGAGATGAGCCCTGCCCCCTAGAGTCGGATTTGACTGGCTTTCGAGCAAGCTTAAAGGAGCCACTGGACTCAAAACCGTGTTCTGCTGCTTCAGACCAACACAGCTACCCACCTGAACAGAATAACACAGATATTGAATTCTTCTCTCACCTACCCTTGAACTGACCAGCTTCTGGAAAGAATGCTAACTGGTCCACAATACACACAAAAATCAAAACGGGGGCAGTGACAACATGACAAAAGAGGTGAGAGGTGGCTTTAACCTTCTTGCAAGCCATGACCTATAACCTGGAAGAACTTCCGCAAGGGAAGGATATAGTTCCTAAACGATACGGTCAACAGCATGCTTCTTTGAGCATTCCTAGTCTATGTATTGGAATAGCAAATAGGTTTGAGGATTAGCTGATCCTAGTCTGATGCTCTAACCACTTCACACCACACTGTACACTATTACATAGATTGCTTTTAAAAACCCTATACAGATCTGCAGCACAGGCACCATTAAGGGGAGGAGTGAAAAGGGGAAAATGAAACCACTCACACAAATGCAAATAGGTGTTAAGATAAGTATAAAATAAAATACCAACTTCCCACTCCTTGCACAACAGTACCTCTGTATCATGATTCTGGTCCAGATGGACCTGCAATGTGGACCTCGAAGCCTCACATCACAGGTATGTTTTCCCAGTGGCTAAAACACAAGATTTGCACATGGAAGAGGATGAATTCCAAATCTTGGCATCCCAGTGAAAATAATCTTAGGTAGCATTTTTTTTTTAGGGTTGGATTAGATGACCCTGGAGGTCCTGTCCAACTCTGATTCTTCTAAGTGAGCATTTGCACAGCCCTACTATCAATAATAAGGCATGCACAGAGTTCTTCTAGGCAATTTGATCAGCCTAGAAATATGCCCAGTTCCATGTGCATCCCCATGGGGAACAGCAAACTGTTTAGAACATTGGAGGCGAGACTCAGGCAACGCAGCCAGTGGACAGGGACAGCTTGAGCGACACATCAGGCAGCCAACTGATTTTGGCAGGCATAGAATGCTGCCACTTGAAATTCCTTTTATATATAAGGACAAGATAATTTGTCAAATAATGAGTATAGCTCTTCTTTCAAGGTATACAAAGTATAGACTATATTTCTCCTTGATCCAGTTAAATATTGAAGATGGGGGGTGGGGTATGTATGTTCCTCAGTTTGTCTATTGATAACAAGACCCTAAGTAGATCTCCACAACAGCCTAACCAAGTTTATATTTATGTGTCTGTTTGTGTGTTTAAAAACCGCAGGTCTGCAGTTTTCTTGATGGTTGCTTTGAGAAAGTGGTTTTCAATGTTGTAAAAACTCAGACACATTAGAAAGCTAAATATTTGATAAGGTAGTTACACTTTTTTATATAAAAACGAGAAAGAAAATAGAGTAGGCCACTCATAAATTTAACATGCTAAAGTGCCCAACGGAAAGACGAGCAGAATGATTTTGGAATAAGTCCTTGTACCTTGCCAACTAAAAAGAAAATGTAATGATCCTCGTAGCGCAAAATCTTCAAGGTATCATTACCTAGCTGAGGTAGGATGGTTAAAAAAACTCCCCAAGAGGCGGGTGGGGAGAGACCATTTTGTGTTATGTTTTAGATGCTGGGAAATGGGGTTACGAGAGTGAGAAATGAAATGAACCTTAAATGTTAGTGAAAATTCAGATAGGCAGGCAGGCAGGCTTTTGTAGGTGGGCAGATAGATTGGTGGATAGATTGGTGGATGAGAGATAGATGGTAGGTAGGTAGGCAGCTAGAAAATATATATAACTATGTCTAGCAGAATATATGTGTTTCCAGCAACAAGACCAACACAGTTTTATTCAAGGTATGAGCTTCTGTGCGCACATACACTTCTTCAGATACAAAGTGTGCATGCACATGGAAGCCCATACCTTGAATAAAACTTTGAATAAAACAGACTTCTTCAGATACAAGGCTCATACCTTCAATAAAACTTTGTTGGTTGTAAAGGTGCCCCTGGAGTCAGACTTTGTACTGCTGCTTCAGACCAACACGGCGACCCCACCTAGATCTATTTCCAGCAACGGGGTTCCTTAAAAACTGATAGCACAGAAGCCCCCCGACCCCAAATTGTCTCTTGACTGTGAAGCTACGGAACATATCAAATGAAACAGTGCATGCAACTAGGCAAAGGTTTCAAGAGTATTGTCAATTAAAATGAATAATCCTAGGCACTCGTTGCCGCCACAACCTCTTAGGCCTAAATGCCCTCCTGGCCTGTATGCATTGCCCTGACCTGGATCGCCAAGGCTAGCCTCGCCTTGTCAGTTCTCAGAAGCTAAGCAGGGTCAGCCCTGGTTAGTATGTGGATGGGAGACCACCAAGGAAATCCAGAAAGTAATCTACCCAGAGGCAGACAATGGCGAACCACCTCCGAAGATCTCATGTGTTGAAAACACTGTGGGGGGTCAACGTAACTCAGCTGTGACTTGATGACTTTTTTTCCTTTCCCAGAATTCATCAGTCCTCCATAATTCATTGACTATTCAACCTCTTCCCACATCACCTTGCTAACAACACACGACTCTTCCCGGTCCCCAAACCACCGCAAAACTGACCTGGAGGTTCATTAGGCTAGTAGAGAGTCTGGCCCAACATCACCCAGTGAGCTTCCATGTCAGAGTTGTTAGGATTTTTGTCCAATATTCAAGAAAATTCAGAGTAATGGATCTTGCTTTTCTGGAAAGAAGAGATTGCTTCTTTTAGTTTAAAAGAAACTTTATTACTAAAGGAAAAAGGGAAACGGGATTAGCTACAAATAAACAAAACATGCTTACTAAGGAGCATTGTGCTGCGTCTGCACACTAAGACATCCTACTACAGAGAAAGAGATTACAATGGAGGATCTCTCTTTCTTCTTGACCCCTGAAAGGAAACACCTGATATCATTGACCAGTTAGCAAAACAGTACACCTTTAGGTTTCCCGGGCTTAGAGTTAATTGGCCAGCTGCCAGGCACTTCCAGGTTAAACTAAGAAACACAACAAGTTACATAGGTTAACCCTATAATGACTGAAATCCCAGGTCTTGTCTTTCATACTCATTTCTCCAACAAGAGTGGGGACTGTATCCTGGCCCGGCTCCCTGACTTCTATACCACATTTTTTAAAAGATTCCTTTTTTTATTACATAGATATACAGAAGGGTATGTTTACATTTTAGTATAATACGATACAGTCATCCCAGTGTTCCCTCTAAGCTGAGTTAGTGTGAGCCAGCTCACAGTTTTTTAGCCTCCGGCTCACACATTTTTGTCTTTGCTCAGGAAGGGTGGGCTCCAGAGCAAACTGTTTTATGCAGCAGCCAAATCACCTGCTCACAACTTTAATGCCGGCAGCTCACAGAGTAGAATTTTTGCTCATAGGACTCCACAACTTAGAGGGAACATTCATCACTTAGACTTAGATTTAGGATTGCATTCACATATATTTAATACGTGTTCTTTGATGGTGAGTTGTAACAGGTGGAGGATCTTTATTATGATCATTGTTGGTATCAGCTTAGTAACAGGTAGGTATCTCTTTGTTAGTTGTGCTCAATAATGTTTCTTTGTTGTTATTTGTATAGTTCTGTGGGGTTTATGTGAAATATTTGTGTGATGTTGGGTTTTGGTGCCTTTTCTTTCATGTGTGCATTTTCCTATAGTGACAGCCATTTGTGATATAAGAACATAAGAACATAAGAGAAGCCAATGTTGGATCAGACCAGTGGCCCATCCAGTCCAACACTCTGTCACACAGTGGCCAAAAACACCAGGGGCCCTCAGGAGGTCCACCAGTGGGGCCAGAACTCCAGAAGCCCTCCCACTGTTGCCCCCCCCAAGCACCAAGAACACAGAGCGTCACTTGCCCCAGACCAAGAGTTCCTATCTATACCTTGTGGCTAATAGCCACTAATGGCCCTCTGCTCCAGATGTTTATCCAATCCCCTCTTGAAGCCGTCCATGCTGGTAGCCGCCACCACCTCCTGTGGCAGTGAATTCCACATGTTCATCACTCTTTGGGTGAAGAAGGACTTCCTTTTATCTGTTCTAACCCAAATGCTCAGCAATTTCATTGAGTGCCCACGAGTTCTTGTATTGTGATATAATAGGTTTGAAGGGAGGATTTCTTGTGTTTGTAGGTATGAGAAGACTGGATACCCTGTAGATGCAAATTTGGAGAAGTTCGTTGTATTCGTTATATTTCTAATCTGTAAGCTCTGTTTCTCTTGGTGTTTCACTCCCAGCCTGACGTTTCATTCCGCCCTTCATTTTATTTGTGTGTCTTCTCCCCCCCTTCCTTTAGGAACAAAATCCATACTCATTTTTATACTTTAGGTATACACATTTGGGATGGAAGTGTTATATAGCTAACGGTAAGGTATTGATACAGCGTAGCTTTAAAAAACCATTTAGAGTTGTGTATTTTCCAATGGAGCAATGTTTGAAACAAGTGCATGCAAAGCTAGAAAGAAAGAAGAAAGAAGGAAGAACAGTTTTCAGTGTGTTAGTTCTGCTTTGGTGCAGTGCAGAGATTTGATCAATTTGATGTCGAATCACAACTGATGAGAAATTAAAAGTGTGTGTGCACGTGTTTTATATTATATTACATTTTAAAAACAAGGTTGGGAAATGGGTTTCAGCATGGAGAAATCTTGTTTTGTTGCAATGTCAGATTTTCCCGGTAAGATCTGAACCTCCATTTTGTGTTCTCACTGCCACCATCCAGCATAGAAGCTGTATCTCATGCAGATGGGTTTCTGTATGAGTCCATGGAATCTCTAATAATAATAGTTATATGACAGCATGTGTAGTACAGCCAGGAGATTTTAAGATTGTCTGGCAACCAGAAGTTCTGGCTCTTGTAGTGTCCCAGACACTAGATGGCAAGCTAGACTTGTTTTTAAGGCAAGAGATGTTTTAGAGGTGGTTTGCCTGCCTCTGCATCACACCTCTGACGTTAATTGGAGGTCGCCCATCCAAATACTAACCAGGACCAACCCAGCTTAACTTCCAAAATCTGATGAGATCAGGCTAGCCTGGACTATCCAGGTCAGGGCTCTGGTACCTCTGCATAAAATCCACTGTGGTAGGAGATGCTGAAAAAGGCAGAGACCTTGTTGAGCTGTTGCATTTCAAAGCAGTCTGTTCTGGACCAAGGGTTGGGCTCCGTACACGCTTTGTGTGTGTCATCTTGTCATAATCTTTACATCCACCAAAGATGTAAGTAATACACATTGATGCACTCAGCATCTCCCCCTCTCCCCCCAATGCCATCCCGATGAGACCACCCTGCATTTCTTGGCAGAAGGGTGGATCGATAAATAGAAAGACATGAGGACAGAACACCAAGAGCATTGAATGGAAAATGCATGTATTCTGAGGCACAGCAAGAATTCTCTCATCATTCCTTCATCTCTGCCCCATCACCAAAATTCCCGGACTGCTGGCAGATTAGATAGATAGATAGACAGATAGATAGACAGACAGACAGGCAGACAGATAGACAGACAGACTGATGGATGGACAGAGAGAGACAGACAGACAGACAGACCAGCAGGCAGACAGGCTAATGGACCAGCAGGTAGGCAGGCAGACAGATCAACAGGCAGGCAGAAAGACAGACGGATGGATGGACGGACAGGCAGGCAGACAGACCAGCAACCAGGCAGGCAGACAGACCAATAGGCAGACAGACAGATCCACAGGCAGGCAGAAAGACAGGCAGATTAATGGATGGATGATAGACAGACAGACAGACAGACTGACAGATAGATAGATATAGGTAGGTAGGTAGATTGATAGGTAGGTAGGTTAATAGGTAGATGATAGCCAGATAGACAGAAAGACTGGCCAACAGACAGATCAACAGGCATACAGACAGACAGAGTTTGTCTAAGAACATATGGACTTAAGAGTCCTGCTGGATCAGGCCAGTGGTCCATCTAGTCCAGCATCCTCTTTCACACAATAGCCAACCAGTTGTTCTGGAGGACCGAGAACAGGGCAGAGACGCATTCCCCTGATGTCACCTCCTGGTGTTGGTATGTCTTAACAGAGCCCTGGAATGATGCTCAAAATCTTCCAGTAGGTCTGAGTGGAGATAGTTGCTTGTCGCAAGACCAACTTGGGGCAATCAGGGAGCCAAGCGGAGGGAGGGGGCTGTCCTCCGGCTCCTCCCCTTCCCCTGGGGCGTGGCAGGAGAGTGCAGGGAGTCCTGGCTGCATCAGAACTGACGCACCAGCTCGCACCGACAAGATAATGTTCATCGGTCAGCAGCGGGGGAGCACCCAGCAGGCAGCGAGTACAGCAAACTGAATTAGCAAATCCATTTCAAATGTATCCTGGAAGAAATATTGCATGTATAAAAGAAGAGATTCCAGTTTCCCATCTGAGCCTTGAAGTGATGTACATCTCGTTTCATCCTCTTGCTGCTGGCTTTTATATTGCCTTTTTTTCTGCTCAGGGAAGGTGCGGGGCCGCAATTTTCTTTCTTGGTTTTAACTCCGTATGTCAGCTTCAGTGTAGAGCAACGGGCAATTGAACCCCGCCAATAGTTGAACAGGATCGATGTATGTATGTGATCTAAAGGTCTTTTTGTGGCTAAGATGGGGCAATTTGCTGCTTTTCTCACAATACAAGAACTCGTGGGTACTCAATGAAATTAAGGAGAAGTAGGTTGAGCTGCAGTGGCTCAAGTGGTTAAGAAGACACTGAGTGCAGACCGAAAGGTTGGCAGTTCAGCAGTTTGAGACCCGAGTGCTGCATGACGGAGTGAGCTCCCGTCTCTGTCCCCAGCTCCTGCCCACCTAGCAGTTCGAAATCAAGAAATTCCAAGTAGATAAATAGGTACCGCTTCGGTGAGAAGGTAACAGCGTTCCGTGTGCCTGTTAAGTGGGGCCAGGTTGTCCATTGAGCAGATGGCTGGTTTCTCCCAGGCTTCACCCTGAATAGGAATGCCCAGTAGACAGGTTGTGGTTATACCTGCTGATGTCTTCATCAGCTTCATCTGCCAAGAGACAGGTCAAGATTCATTTCTTATTTATTTATTGCATTAGATCTATATCCCACCCTCCCCACATTATAGATGCAGGGCAGCTGACAAACAAGTTAAAGATAAGCTCTGGTGCTGAAATTTGCAGATAGCTGAGATGGGGGGGTGTGGTTGTTCCTGTCCTGACACTAATTGTGGGAAAGGTGAATGATGAGCAGGCAGTGCTGTTAACAGTGGTAAAGTTGGATGGCATCATGCAAAACGTTTCTGTGGCGGGAGTGGTCGATCCAATCCACAGCATTCGTCTATGTGTATTTACATAAATAAACATCTGATCTGGGACTATATGGAGCAATGTTGGAATATGAAAAATAACATTTTTACATTTTCTAACTATTGAAATGAGGGAATATATTTATAACGCAAAAAATGATTCTGTGGTCAACTGCGAAATTAAACCGTCTTTAACCAATACTTTGATAATTAGTCTACATGTATAAAAGTTATAATAGCTCAAAATGTTACCTTAGGAGACAAATATTTTTATATATATGTTTACCAGTTGATATATATGATGGTGCAGGTGGGGTGGGAAGTCATTTAATGATTATATCTTTTAAACTAAATATGCAATTTTATAGAGAATGGAATATGTATAAAAGCTAATTGTATTAAAAAAAACAATGGAAAAAATAAAAATTTTATTGCAAAAAAAACCATCTGATCTGGGAGAACCGGGTTTGATTCCCCACTCCTCCACTTGCAGCTGCTGGTGTGACCTCGGGTCAGCCACAAGTTCTTTCAGAGCTGTTTTCTCAAGGGCAGTTTCTGGAGAGAGCTCTCTCAGCCCCATCTACCTCACAGGGTGTCTGTTGTGAGGAGGGGAAGGGAAAGGAAATTGTAAGCTGCTCTGAGACTCCATCAGGTAATGAAGCGAGGGATGTAAATCCAATCATCTCCTCCTCCTCCTCCTCCTCCTCTTCTTCTTCTTCTTCCACATGCAAGAATCAGGTTATTCTAATACTCTTTTTCACTTTCCATTCCCTTGCTTCTGGGTCGGAGACGAGTCCAGCAGCAGCTGCCCATATTTCCCTTTCCAAACAATTTCCTCTCCAGGCATATATACCCCCCCACCCCCCAAAAAAAAATCTCCACCAGAAATCTTCATAATGTTTGTTTTCTATTCAAATTTGGGATGTTGCTTGTCAGTGTTTCTCTCAGCCCCATAGCCAGAATTGGGGGCAGATAGATCTGCATGGCAGCTCGCTCACTCCGATGGAGGGGAGGGAGCGAGGTGACTGCCGTACAGCATATCTGTGAGAGGGCTGGGGATATTTGTTGGGGGGCATCACCCTTGTCAGCCCCACCCCAGTGGCTACAGGCCTGGTTCCTCTAACTATCCCAAAATATCACTTGCCCCTAAAACACAGTGGTGGTTACAGAGGCAACCCTTCGGGCAGTATTAAAAGTCCCACTGAGTGCTCAACCTCTAATAATTGCTTCATTTGCTAACTACTGCATCCATTAATGAGAAGCAAGGCAATCATCTCACAAAAAGGCTCTTTCAACTGGGTAGCATACCTGGCCCTCTTTCTGTTGAATCCCTCTCGGCTTCAAGGAAAGGGGGAAGGGATCTGATTTGATTTAAGCGCCTCATACTTGGATGTACAATCCTTTCTTCTCGGAGATGATTTGCAATTGGGGAAGTGGATGGAAATACATCTCCTGACACCCTTATATTAACAGAGCAAGCTTCAAAGAAAGTATTATTAATGATGTAATTAATATAGATAGATACAGTATACATCAAAAAGGTCATTACGGCAGAGGTGTGGATGCAGCAATTTGTATTAAAGATTCATTTGGAGCTTGCAGTCAAAGTGATGTGAGCTGCCACGTTTGGAAGCGGTAGAAACACTTTGTGCGTGTGTGCCTTCTGCTGCCTTCAGTTTTCTGCAGACCACTTTCTGTTTCAAAACCCCCACCCCTCACTCCCAGTGTTTGCATTGTTGGCTGGTAGGGGAATGGGTCAGGGTGTGGATCTGGGTTAATACGCCTGGACTTCAGTAGCCAGAGTCAAACTGGCTAAAACCATCCTTCCCTGTTTTTAACCTGTGAGGAAAACCTTAGAAAGGTAAAGGTTTCCCTTCCTCGAAAGCCAGTCAAATCTGACTCTAGGGGGCCGTGCTCATCTCAGTTTCCAAGCCGAAGAGCCAGCGCTGTCCTGAGACTTTTTCCCGTAGTCATGTGGCTGGAATGACTAAACGCCGAGGCGCACGGAATGCTGTTACCTTCCCACTTAAGTGGTACCTATTTATCTACTTGCAGTGTCTTGCTTTCAAACTGCTAGGTTGGCAGGAGCTGGGGCCAGAGATGGGAGCTCACTCCGTCATGCGGCACTCGGGTCTCGAACTGCCGAGCTACCGACCTTCCAGTTGGCAGCTCAGCATCTTAAGCCCTAAGCCATCGTGGCTCCATGCAGGATGCTAAATCTTAGATGTCCAGTTGTCTAGGAAATCAGCCCTCAGGGTACCTGCCATTAGATGTCCTGACTCTCAATCGACATCGTGTTCCCTAGCTGTCCCTTGTATGTAGTTGAAACGGTACCTGGGGAACTGGGAAAAGGTGGGAGCTTGGGAGATATTCTCCTGTGGCCTGTTAACTGATTGGTTAGCCAGCCAGCCAGCCAGCCAGCCACCGCGGGGTTTTGTTTGGAAAGTGAATGACAGAAGAACCTTGCTGAAGTTGGGGTTTGGTCACTGCCTAGATGTGAGATGTCCTCAAAGCTTGTGTTGGTACCGTCTTGCACCCATGATGGAAGGAAGGCAGGGTACGACACAATGAATCAGCAAGTCATCTGGGGATTTGAATTCAAAGTATTTGAACTGAGAGCCAGGTTGGTATAGTGGTTAGGAGCACGGACTGTAATCTGGGAGAACCGGGTTTGATTCCCCACTCCTTCACGTGCAGCTGCTGGTGTGACCTTGGGTCAGTCACAAGTTCTCTCAGAGCTGTTCTTTCATGAGCGGTTCTCGAAAGAACTCTCTCAGCCCCACCTATCTCACAGGGTTTCTGTAGAGGGGAGGGGAAAGGAAAGGCCACTGTGAGACTCCTTCAAGTAGTGAATGGTGGGGTATAAATCCAATTTCCTCCTCCTCTGCCTCCTCCTCCTGCAATCCCATTTTGTAAAGAAATGGGGCAGTTTTCGCTTCAGGAGAATTAATACTGATTCTTGACTAGGATTGAACTAGGTCTGTATTGGACGCTATTATTCCCACTGCGAAAGCTGCCCTTTTTTTTTAATAATGACAATACAACAGCTTTAGAGAAGGGTCAGATCTGTGGAACTGTGTATTTATTGATCCCGACAGAGGTGTTAGATACACTTGGATGTAACTTATTGCAGTGCTGCCTCGGTGACAAAGGTGGAGTGCCAAAGCCACAAATGGCTTTGATAAGTTGATATAAATGCTTTGAAAGCAAACTCCCGCAGGGCTTTAAAGCGACGGACCCTCTATTTAGGACTAGGCAAGGGACAGAGAAGGGATGCCCAGGTAATCCACCCACTTCGATTTCCAAAGCCATAGCTGTGGTTTTGATTGTGCAGACAATTATCCTGGACCTGCCTCATATGCTGTTATATCTGATATTGCTTTCTGTTGGGTGGGGGAGTGTCGGATGTGGAAACTGTTATGCAGGCTTAGATTTAGGGGGGCATAGAAACATAGAGGAAGGGACCCCAAGGGTCATCTAGTCACAGTGCAGGAAATTGTTACTTTCCACCCCATACACTCCCCCAGTGACCCCTGCTCTATGTCCAGAGGAAGGCAAAAACCACCACCAACAACAACAACTACAACAAAATGTCCAGGATCCCTGGACCAATCTGGCCTGGAGGAAAATCCCGTCCTCCAAACCCCAGAGTGGCGATCAGCATTACCCTGGGCATGTATGAAAGGACTGCACAAGCCAAGAACTGCCCTCCCTCTCACCATCTGCCTCAGTTTACAGCATTGCTGTCAGATGTCCACCTAGCTCCAAAGAAGGAGAACCCACCACCTCCCAAGGAAACCTGTTCCACTGGGGAACTGCTCTAAGTGTCAGGAAGCTCTCCCTAGTGCTTAGCCGAAAGGATAATTGGCTGAATGTGCATTAAAAGGCAGAAGTCTCAGGCAGAGGCCGCGGCTCAGGGGCGGAGCATCCGCTTTGCGTGCAGGAGGTCCCAGGTTCAGTCACCAGCAACTCCAACATTAATGGACCTGGTAGTTGATGATGTGAAAGACATCGGCCACCCCGCTAGGGTTACACACATTGCTTTATAGTGCTGTTGAGTTTTAGGTGGAGGGGCAGGAAGTCAAACAGAATGAGCAGAAGTTGTTTGGTGGAGGAAAGCAAGGTACCTTTCCATTGATATCTGAGAGTATGGGAAAACACAGCAGAAATGACATGAGACATTTTGTAGATTCTGGGAAATTTGTTTTTATAAGGTCAAATCTACATCTGACTTTCCTGCTGGAATCATTCTAGTTTTTTGTTTTTTTTTAAAGCAATCTATACCCGTTTCTAGTTTCAAACCATACTTGTTCTAGTTTTAAAATCACAGTCTACATTCGTTAACTGCCCTCCTGTGGTCAAGCTAGCATTACACTGCTTTAAACAGATCCTGTTGCTTAGTACTCTTCAGACCCAGGGAGTGAAATTTGAAACCAGCGTGAAATGAGCGTAGGAAAAGACAGCAGTCAACCTACTTCAGAGGGGAGGTGTAAATTGGGCCTAAAGCACCTTGATTAAGAATGCGCCTGAGTTAGTTGAAAACAGTCTTTGTTCCTGGAATGAGCAGTTTTGAGCTGAATAATCCTTGGTGAGGAATGTCTATTTCTTCCCTCGTGCACTGGGGTATTTTAGATTCTGCCCCTCCCCCCAGTAGTCTTTCCCTTCCTAAAAAAAATGTCCCTGCCCAAGTTTCTTTTTGGATGGTCAGCCGATCTAGACAAAAAGAGAATGACTCTGCTGTATAGCCTCTGTACAACAGCCCAGATGTTTAGGGAAACTTTCTGCAGATGTTGGCTCTGGAATTTCTCACTGGACAATTTCATATCGGTATTTCAGTGACTGGTAGTTTAATTTCCTAGTGTGGGATTTGCTGATGGGAAGATCTGCCTGCAGGAGAGAGAGAGAGAGAGAGAGAGAGGACTTCTTCTCTATACTTTTGTGCTCTTGTTTTATAAATTATGGGGTAGCCAGATGGATTCTGTGAGAGCTCTGTGAAATCAAATAATAGCTTGGCCAGGAGTTTCTAGCATAAAGAGAAAACAGTAAATTATTCATTTTTGCTGATAGCAAAAGTAAGCATGATATTCTTCTGTACAGCAGTTACAGAGAGCCTGCCAAAGGTTCCCATGGAATGGAGTGTGGGAATTACACAGTTGGTTTCCTTAGGGGCTACCAGCACCAGCCACTGAATGTTGTAGGCAAAGCTGAAGAGGGGAACTGGACGCTTGGCCGACGATAGGCAGAGACTACAGACAGCCAAGAATTCTGCAGTCTGATTGGACATTGTCCTCGGAGCTAAGAATTCTGCAGCCTGATCCGTCATCCGAGGAGGAGCTAAGAATTCTGCAGCCTGATCCGTCATCCTCCGAGGAGTTAAGAATTCTGCAGCCTGATCCGTCATCCCCCAAGGAGTTAAGAATTCTGCAGTCTGATCAGTCGTCCTCCTCGGAGTTAAGAATTCTGCACTCTGATTGGTCATTGTCCTAGCAGTTAAGATTCCACAATCTGATTGGTCATCATCCTACGAGTTTCAACAAACTTATTTGGAAACCTCTTCATCTTTCCAGGTTGCCTTCAGATGCTTCCGTGTGAGGAGGGGGCTTTGCCACGAGAGAAGTGACTCAGTCCTGGGATAAATAGCCTAGAGATAATTCTGAAGTTCTTCTCCTTGCTATTTTAGCTCCCCTCACCCCACAATCCCTTTTCTATTCTCCTATATGCAAATAAAGGCCATGCGTCTATATTTCTGTTTCCTCACACTCCCCCCCCCCCCCCATTAAATGATAACACATTTTTTTTCATCATTCTTTGTGTGTCTGGAGCCCCCAAGGTGCATATGTGAGTACGGGGGAATGGAATAGGCTGGGATGGAGAGGGAATTCAGTAGAGGCGCACGCTGCTTCTACCCCAAAACACACGCATACTCTGCACATGCAATACAGTCTAAAGGAGACACAAAGAATTAGAGTGGGTGCCAAAATTCAACTAAAGCCAAACTCAAAAGTGAATTTTTGGGTGTTTGAGGTGGTGGTGGGGAGTCCACTCCTGCTAAAAAGACAGGGCTCATTTCGTAGCAGGAGCTCCTTTGCATATTAGGCCACACACCCCTAATGTAACCAATCCTCCAAGAGCTTACAGAGTTCTTCTTACAGGGACTACTGTAAGCTCTTGGAGGATTGGCTACATCAGGGGGGGTGTGGCCTAATATGCAGAGGAGCTCCTGCTACGAAATGAGCCCTGTAAAAAAGACATTGACTGAATCACGTTGGAAGACAAGAGATGACTTTTTAAAAAACAAAACACTTTTTATTGTATATTTTCAAAACCACAATACAGATGAAGACAACAAAATCAAAGATTAAAACATCAGAAGTATAGTATAAATTAATGAGATGAACATATGATATAAATATACAACAATACATATTGACTTATCAATTTTGTTAGGATAAGAACATGAGAGAAGCCAATGTCTGATCAGGCCAGTGGCCCATCCAGTCCAACACTCTGTCACACAGTGGCCAAAGATACCAGGTGCCCTCAGGAGGTCCAGCAGTGGGGCCAGGACATTAGAAGCCCTCCCACTGCTGCCTCCCCCCCAAAAAAGCACCAAGAATACAGAGCATCATTTGCCCCAGACCGATAGTTCCTATCTATACCTTGTGTCTAATAGCCACTGATGGCCCTCTGTTCCATATGTTTCTCCAATTCCCTCTTGAAGCCGTCCGTGCTTGTAGCCGCCACCACCTCCTGTGGCAGTGAATTCCATGTGTTAATCACTCTTTGGGTGAGGAAGGACTTCCTTTTATCTGTTCTCACCCGACTGCTCAGCAATTTCGTTAAGTGCCCACAAGTTCTTGCACTGTGAGAAAGGGGGGAAGGTCCCTCTTTCCCTACCTGCTCTATCCCGTGAGGATAAGAGTATCCAAAATACTTTATAGTTACGACAGACATAGACCATTGATCGCAACAGGGATTCCATCTTGTTTTATTAAGTATTCCATAATGGGGAACCGAGTTGCAACAAAGTTGGATGAGGGAACCTGAGATTCGAGATGACAAGAGATGACTTTATTTGCGGGGCTCCCCCTTCGTGGAAAGTTTGAGAGCCGCTCCCAGCGCCTCCCCTTTGTGACCCATTTGAGGATCAAAGTGTCTCGCAGATGGGAGTTGATTGAAAAGCTGCATCAGAACCAGGATGAAGAATGAGCTGCCTTGGCTGACATTTCATTTCTGGGGCAGTAGCTAGGGAGATTAATATACCTGCCTGGGGCTCGTGTTTTAGTTGGTATCCCTGGCTATCTGGGAATGGCGCTTGGCGAACAGCAAGCCATGCCTCGTTTGCATAATTGAAAAGGACATGGCCGGCACCCTAGCTGAAAACATGGCGAGAGGGGGGTGGGTATCGAAGTGTGTGTTAAGAAAGGAGGGGGGTTATCCTTTGGAATTTTTTTAAGTGGGGGTGTAGGTACACAGAGCTGTTTCGTACGCTGGAACTGTTCTACCTCTATCCATTGTTCTACTCTGAGACCAAACGTGTCGAGTTCAGGCAAGCTAGAGCCATCCTTAGCAGTTCAAAAGCAAGAAATTGCAAGTAGATAAATTTCCCAAACGACTGGGCACCTAATATTTAGCATCCTGTAAGGGTTCTGAGCAGAGGCTCAGAGGTTAAGACACTGAGGTGCAGATCGGAATATCGGTAGCTCGGCAGTTTGAGATCTGAGACTCACGTGACGGAGTGAGCTCCTGTCTTCGGGGCCCATCTCCTGCCAGCCTAGCGGTCCGAAAGCAAGACATTGCAAGTTGACAAATAAGTACCGCTTCGGTGGGAAGGTAACAGCGTTCTGTGTGCCTCGGCGTCTAGTCATGCCGGCCATGTGACCACTGAGAAGTCTTCGGACAGTGCTGGCTCTTCGGCTTGGAAACGGAGATCAGCACTGTATCCCTAGAGTCAGATTCGACTGGCTTTCGAGCAAGGGAAGCCTTTACCTTTAGTGCCACACTGGATCAGGGCCAGTTCCAAGGTTTTTTTTGGGGGGGGGGGCGCTGCCGAGCGGCTTCGTCTGCCCACCACCAGGAGCCCCCTCATGTCCTCCTTTCCACCCCCACCTGCCCATCCATCCTTCTTCTGCTAGCAAGCCTTCCCGCCATCCTTGCTCAGTCGCCCTCAGCCTCTGCCATTGCCTCCAGGAGCACCATTCAGTTCACCACCCACCTGGCCTCCCTCAATGACTCTGGGCAGTTGGGGACATGGGTACAGACAGGTGGGGGGGGGGCATGTGAGTGACAGCCGCACCACCTCAGGATATGCTGATACCAGCCCAGCCCTGAATCAGTGACCCCCGGTATAATCACGGGTTCTCATCGGCCAGGTAAACAAGCCCGGAGGGGGATGGAGAAACTGAGTTCTGCAGGGTACTTCTACAAGTGCCCAGGAAACAATATGGCTACCCCATCGACTCAAGTTTAGTTCTATGCTTCTGTTACGTATTGGGACTGAAACACTGCAGGACTGTGCTACCAGAGACTAGTGGAGCTTGGAGTCCTCGAGGATTCTGGCGGTAACCAACCAAGCAGTAATATTTATGTAAATAGCCTATCGTTGGGAGTGGGGTGTGTTTGGGTGTGGCAGTTGCATGCTATTTAAACAGAGCGTGTGGCTCTGGTCTTCAGCCTAGCTCTGGCTGAAATCACAAATAGCTGATCGCTAGCAGCAAGCCTGCTGATCTATGGAACCCACTGTTAAACAGCTTCCGAAAAGGAAAGGATTCCATGTCGTGTGGAAGTCTAACAACATTTTAAGAACATAAGAGAGGCCAATGTTGGATCAGACCAGGGGCCCATCCAGTCCAACACTCTTTCACACAGTGGCCAAAAATACCAGGTACCCTTAGGAGGTCCAGCAGTGGGGGCAGAACACCAGAGGCCCTCCCACTGTTGCCCCACCCCTCCGCCAAGCACCAAGAATACAGAGCATCACTTGCCCCAGACTGAGAGTTCCTATCTATACCTTATGGCTAATAGCCACTGATGGACCTCAGCTCCAGATGTTTATCCATAAGTTTATTTTGTTGTGGGTGTTGCCTTTTGTGGGCTGGTACTTTTTTAGATGTCTTGCAGAAAGATGGGATATGTTTTTCTAAACCATCCTACAGAAAGAAATGATAGAGAAGGATCCGTTGAATCGAAGAAGAAGAGGAGGAGGAGGAGGAGGAAGAGGAGATTGGATTTATACCCCACCCTTTACTACCCAAGGGAATCTCAGAGCGGCTTACAAACTCCTTTCCCTTCCCCTCCCCACAGCAGACACCCTGTGAGCAATGTTCCCTCTAAGCTGTGGAGTCTTGTGAGCAAACGTTCTACTTTGTGAACTACTAGCATGAAAGTTATGAGCCAGCGATTTGGCTACTGCATAAATTAGTTTGCTCTGGAACCATCCTTCCTGAGCTGAGACAAAAATGTGTGAGCCGGAGGCAAAAAAAACTGTGAGCTAGCTCACACTAACTCAACTTAGAGGGAACACTGCCTGTGAGGTAGGTGGGGCTGAGAGAGCTCTGACAGAAACTGCTCTTTTTCAAGAACAGCTGTGCCAGAACTATGGCTTGCCCAAAATCAACCAGCAGGTGCAAGTGGAGGAGTGGGGAATTAAACCCGGTTCTCCCAGATTAGAGTCCGCGCACTTAACTACTACAGCAAACTTGTGTATTCATCTTGGTTCCAGAGGTAGTTCACCCATCCTGTGAGGGTGTTCTAACCTGAAAGAACTCAGAGAAACACATGCGGCTTCTGCAGGTTCTTTCTCTCCTCTTACGTGACTGGTAGATTCAAGGCCCGTGGCACCTTAGAGGCACTTTAGATGCCAGCAAGATTTTTTTGTGGCATAAACTGTTGTTTCCTTTCATTTCTTTCAAGCTCCTTTAATCCATGGATCTTTAGCAATGGATAAGAAGTCTGTATTATTTTTTTAAAGGAAAATATGATGGAAAGATACTTGGGCATTTTCGGGCCTGATTCTTGTTTTGGGCCTGCTTCCGGTCGGAGGTGGCACTCTGGTTTGCCAAGTGGAACTTACAGTTTAGCGGCCGGGGGGGGGGGGGGGGGAGTCCTGGCCCTGTTTGGGTGTCTTCTGGAAATTTTCCCTCGAATGATAGAGCGTCCCCCTCCTCCCCAGAACATGCCTGACACGATGATGTCACCTCTGTGATGTCATCACCCTGGGCACATCTCCACAGCCTGGCAATTTGGGGGTGGGGCTCCCCCCCCCCCTCAGCAACCCAGTCTGGGCCAGCAGGGAGCAAGCCAATCAAGCAGAGGTCCCCCCCCCCAGGGGGACTTGGCAATCCTAGCAAAACTCTGCGGTAAATTAGGTTTCAAACCACAGTTTTGCCCAAAAACCAGTGCCCCCCTCCCCCCCAAAAAAACACACAAACTGGAAGTAGGCCTGAATCTGGAAGTAGGCCGGGAAGGTCACTTGAGGACAAGCATTGGGTTCACATTAGTAACACGGCCAGGAACTGCAGTTCCTGCAGCTGTTCCTGCAGAGGGCCAACTGTGGTGTAGTGGTTAAGAGCAACAGACTCTAAACTGGAGAACTGGGTTTGATTCCCCACTCCTCCACATGCACCCAGCTGGGGGACCCTGGGTCAGTCCCAAGTTCTCTCAGAGCTGTTCTATCAAGAACAGTTACCTCAGAGCTCTCTCGGCCCCACCTACCTCACAGAGTGTCTGTTGTGGGGAGGGGAAGGGAAAGGAGCTCGTAAGCCGCTCTGAGACTCTTTCAGGTAGTAAAGGGTGGGGTATAAATCCAATCTCTTCTTCTTCAGTTATCCAGAGAGTAACTGAGTTAGTTTTGGAAGCATCCTTTCAAGCTGAAACCTGTAGCTCTTAAATAAACCTTGGGGAACATTTGTGGCTTTCCTGTTAAGTTCTTCCAGGTTTTGACCTCTTATACAAAATGAATAATTTAAGAGTCTTTTTTTAAAAAGAAGCTTTGTTATAAGCAGCACAATTCTCTGCTCCGTGTGGTGCTGGGGAAGCTGGGAGATGCGTCGCGTCTGCAAAAGTTATGAAATGCGGCTTTTGTTCATTTGGTGTCAGGAATCGTACATGTTTTCTCGGCAACACGGGTAGCATCAATTATCTGTATGCTGCACTGATCAATGGTCTGGAACAAATATCCATTTATATGAAATGGCGTCTTACAAAGCGACTTTAATTATACTCCGGGATGTTTCAATTTAAAACGATTCTAACGCTCTGAAAATAAAGTCCCCCCCCCCCTTTCAGTGTTTTGTTCGCTTGTTGAGACTTCTCTCTGCTTTTGGAGACCTGGAATGAGAGGGAAGGGGGCTGTAATCGCAAGAGACAGGCTCGGTTCTTTTCCTGAATGGCTCAATTCTAGAAATAGGGTGGCATAATGGTGCACGGATTGTACCGGTCATATCAGGATGGTTGTTTTGTAGCGTTCTGTGAGTACCTTTCTGAAACACAGAGGGATAGACAAACTGCAAGGAATTAAAATGGGAAGATGCCCTCCTCCCAACTTGCATACTGACTGGTGGCGAGGCCAGATGATTTTGGTTAGTGCCAACTGACTGGTTCTCGGGTTGTAATGTACCCTGCTCCATGTCTGGACATGTTCACCAGGCGCTCCTGTAATGGTAATTGATATTGGCCAGGAGCGCATGGCTGAGACAGGAACCTGAGCTTCAGTCCCAGAAGAACAATAGACCCTAGGTTCCTGATTGTCCCCCTATCAGAGGCTTAGGATATTCAAATGGTCCTATGATAGCCTCTGGTGGGAACCTAATCCCTGTTTACCCAATCCTCTGTGGGGGTGAGGTGGGGTTACCTGTAAATATAAGCAGCCCCCCCCCCCCCGACCACCGTCCCTCATGCTTCCACTGACCACCTAATAAAGAGAGCTTTGTTTGAAATAGGGTTGCCAGCCTCCAGGTGGAATATCAAGCAAACACTGTGACTGATTTCCCACAAGGCTCTGCCCCGGCGTTGTTCTTCCCTTTGCCCCGATTGGCTGCTTGAATTTCCCACTATTTGCCACGGGGCGCATTTTGACCACCCGATTTCCTCCAATTTCCTCCGCAGCTTCAGTGATCCTCAAAAAACAGGATCACTGAAGCCGCGGGGAAAACCACGCGGAGCCATGGGTCAAAATGCGCCCCGCGGCAAATAGTGTGAAACTGAAGCAGGCAGTCGGGGAAACCGGAAGAAGGACGCCGGGGCAGCGCCTTGTGGGAAATCGGTCTGTGATAAAAATGACAATGACATTTAATAATTCTTGTAATCAAATTGTATTACAAATGAAACTTTTACAATATCACTAAGGAAATTCTAACATTCTCAAGGAAAAAAGTCCATCGCCCTCAATGAGCACCCCGGTTATAAACTCATTTCACCAATCTTCCTCAGGAGTAATCCTATTGCACTGAAAGGTGTCAGCCTCTTGATACAGCTTAACTTTTTTTTATTCTCTTCAACAATTTTTACAGCCTTCTTGTTTACTTTCTTCAAATTATCCTGGAACAAACATGGTTATTTAGAGTGGAAAGAAACATGACGCTGGGCCGGGTGGCGGTCGGAACAGAATTCCAGGATGAAGCATCCTTAGGGATGTCTGTGTGTGATTCTGCATTGGCTTTTCCCTCCACTGGATTCAAATCCTTCCTCGGCCATGAATTCAATAAGAAGAGAAGGCAAAGAGATTGGATTTATACCCCACCCTTCACTTAGAGTCTCAGAGCAGCTTGCAAACTCCTTTCCCCTTCCCTGAATGATTCTGCATTGGCTTTTCCCGTTGTTTTACCAAACCCACCTTGGAAAAGAAATTCCTCTTTGCATTGCATGCCACTTTCACTTTCTTTGACCACAGGATTTTATGGTGCCCTCTACACTGCATGTTGCTTTCACTTTTCTTTGATCATCAGGTCTGATGGTACCTTCTGCAGAGGTTTATGTCCGTTCAGGCGTGACTTTGCAGTCAGTACAGCTTTGGCCTGGTGTATCTGCAATTCTCCCTCTAAGATGTGGAGTCTTGTGGGCAAAAATTCTAATTTGTGAGCTACTGGCATTAAAGTTGAGAGCAAGCGATTTGGCTACCGCATAAACCAGTTTGCTCGGGAACCATCCTTCCTGAGCTAAGACAAAAATGTGCGAGCCGGAGGCTAAAAAACTGTGAGCTAGCTCACACTAACTCAGCTTAGAGGGAACATTGCTGAGCTGTACCTTTCTTTCTTTAGTGTTGATAAAATGTGGAGGGAATGCCAGATGCAGAGTTGCCCTATGTGTCTGTGTAAGCTTAACCATTGCTACTACAGGGTGTATATGTGTATATGTGGTCTCTGGGTAGGGATAGCTGAGTTACTGGGAACAGCCCACCGACCTCTTTAGAACTGGCAAAGAGCCTTTCCCCCTGTGACTTGAAAATATGTCCAACTACTGCATCGAGGGAGTGGGGGGAAGGTGTGTCCTTTGGAAACCAGTTTTTTGGTTTTTTTAAAGCCTGCAAGGTGTAAATCCTGGTATTTTTACTCACCTACTCACACAAAAAGTGCACTTACAAACAGCTCTACAAATACCTGGAGTAATGCTTAAAAAGACCTGGTAATACAATATGCTACCTTTTGTTCTGAGGTGTTCAATGTCCCCGCTTCTTCATTTCAACACAAAACAAGGCAGCATCCCATGAGGAAAGCAATTCGTTTTATATATCTCAGATTTCAGTGAGGACCTTCCCGGGGCAGGAAGAAAAGAAGTTGAGCCAAGCAGCTGTCTGGGTTTTGATCGTTCCTTTGCTGACGGCAGCGTTGGTGGCACTATGAATACCTCTATTTATCAGCTGCAAATCTATTCCAGTAGGCATATTTGCTGAGGTCCTTGGAACCTGGCTAACAGAGGTGGTCATTCCCCCCCCCCCCCCAAAGCATTTGCATATGGCTTCTATTTTTTTTTGCTGCACCCTAGAAGGGGATTTCAGCTGTATACTTGTTAACATTTCCAAGCGAGGCCATTACCAATTTCAATCGCCAAAGGAGCCTCAAACTTCCAGATGGGCAAGGTTAACCCAGCCTTTACTTTAATGCCCACAACTTTAATGCCAGTAGCTCACAAAAGTAGAATTTTTGCTCACAAGACTCCACAGCTTAGAGGTAGCATCTCCAGGAATTTCCCAACCCAGCACTGACAATCCTACGATCAATGACTGTTGATTTTAAGCAGATATGCCAGCTATTATTAGGCTGCAAGGGCAGAAGAAAAAGGCTTTCTAGTGAGGAAAACAGCCTGTTAATTGTTTAGACGAATAGGGACCCCTGATTCAGAAGCCTTGGTAAGAATCAGGAAGTATCTTCTGACCCCCTGTGGCAGGGGTGGCCAAACTGTGGCTTGGGAGCCACATGCGGCTCTTTCACACAAATTGTGCGGCTCCCAGCAGGGCAGCTGGGGAAGTGAAGGGGAGCCATGCTTTATTGGCCTCCCTCCCTTCCCTCCCATTTATTTGCTTTCTTTGTTTCTCTCCCTCTTTCTCTTTCTTCCCATCTCTTTCATTGTTTCTTTCCACCTCTCTCTATTTCTCCCTCTCTTAGATAAATAAATGCCATTAGCAAACAAACAAATATCATTGGACAAACAAATATCGTTATCAATATCTGTCTTTACCCCTTTTGTTTTTATTCTTGACAGTCTCATTTAGTGTAAAAGGCAGATTTGCATATTTTCCAATAAAAAACCGTGTGCGTGATATTTGTTCATGTCTTGCGGCTCTCAGACATCTGATGGTTTATTCTGTGCGGCTCTTACATTGAGCAAGTTTGGCCACCCCTGCTCTGTGGCCTCTTGGTGCCAAAAGTTGTTGTGCTGGGGGAACTAAAGCTTGGATAGAGCTTCCCTAACCTGGCTCCTCCACACACACACACACACACACATGCACAAACACACATACACACACAGACTGGCAAAATGAAGCCTAAGGGAAGCGGGGCAAAAAGATCTGGGCCAAGTTGTTACAGGGCTTCCCATTCGTACTGTGTAGATGTGGGACCATACCAGGGAGGAGGTGGAATGGAGCGTTCACATTATTGGGCAGCCCCTGGCGGCGCTGCTACGGTGGCACACGGTTTTGGTCTGTTTTGCCAAGGTGTGCATGAGCGCATCGGTGCAGCAGTCGGATCAGCGGGTTCACATTACCAGTGCTGTTTGATGCGCAACTTATTTGCATCCACACTGCCAGGAAGCGGGATGAACGCACACCCAGACAGCTTGACACCGGTTTCACCAGGTACCTTTTTAATGCAGATTGAAAGCGCTTCAGGACCAGGTGAGCACGGCGCGGCAATGTCGGGCAGCTGCGGCTGTCTGAACGGGCTTTCTTCACTGGCTTGAAAAGCAGACCTATATCGGGCCAAAATGCCAGTCTGTCCTCAGCCCCACCCTCCCTCCCAGGGCAGTTGCCTAGGTCCACTACCCTGATTCTGGCCTCTGGTGTACATGAAGTCTAGTAAACTATTCTGGAAATCTTTGTCGTAATGTTTAAAACCCTACTTGTTTTTGTGTGTGGGGGGGTGTTGTTCTAGTTTTTTACTTATTGACTAGAAACTCTTTTGGCTTATTAGAAGTAATTACTTCGAGGGATGCAGGGGAGATTAATATTCATGGGCCAGATTGATAGCGTGCGGAAGAAAGATGTGACACTCCGCCGTCGTATTCACTGTGTTGAGCTTAAAGTGGGAATTGATGAAAAATGCGAGGTAATGCACTGTATGAACCTAAGTGATGAACTGTGGGGCTTATTTACCATCTGGTTTGCCAGCAAGGCGTTTTTTCATGTCACGAAAATTGCGCTCTCAGTGCTGAAGTGATACGGAAATCTGTTTCTCGGAGTCTTGTCTAAATACGTTACTGAGGATTTGATAGTATTTCATTCTAGACAGCATATTTACAAAAAAGAGAGAGGGAGAGGATAGAAAAGAAAAGAGAAAACAGCGAGCGGGTGAGCTCCCCCCCCCCAAAAAAGCTAGACAATTGCACCACGATCACCTTGAAATAAACACAACTCTGGATGCAGAAGTGGCAGTGAGTCCTGTGGTTAGTTAGCATCCTCATTCAAAAATGTAGGAACAAATTAAGAAGGAGAGTTCCAAGGTCAGTGTTTGGGAATGCGATCTGCTTTCTTAAAAAGGGCTGAGGCTAGAAAGGGGAGTCGTTGAATCGGTTGCAAAGATGCAGCAGGTGAACTTTAAAACACACAAATAACTTTTGCAACAGCTTTGAACCCAGTTCTCCACAACCCTGTGCTACTGCACTTGTTGTGTAGATGGCTGAGGGCTTGTGAGCTCTGACTGTGGCTTGATCCTTGGCAGGAGGCAAAGCGTTTTTCTTGGCCAGGGGGGCATGCTTCCTTCTTTGGTTCTGGTGTGTGAGGTCAATAATACACTGGGATGGGGAGTACTGAATCTGTACTCTTGGTTTAGACTTTGCACACATATGTTTCTGCATGTTACTTATTTACTTAAAACACTTATTGGCTACCTTTCTACCTTACAGGCTCAAGATGGCTTCCACTGTAGGTAAAATACATAAAATAAAATATATTAAAAGAGACAATTTTTTAAAAAAGCAAACAGCTCAGGGCGGCTAGTAGACTTAAAGAGATGTGGTCCTGAGTAAAACTGTCTTCAGGTGGCTCCTAAAGATCGGAAGTTGAGAGAGGGCCAGGCGGACCTCCTTGGGCAGGTTTTCCCATAATTGTGGTGCTGCCACTGAAAAGGCCCTCCCTTGGGTATCTATCAAATTCGCTTCTTCGATGAATGGGACAGCCAGGAGGGCCTCTCCCTATGGTGTTGATTCCTGGGTGGGAACAATATGTTCCCAGGCAAGGACATGCCTGTGACTAAAAGGGGGGGGGGGGAAGAGAAGGAGGAGGAGGAGGAGGAGGAGGAGGAGAAGAAATTGGATTCATACCCTGCAATTCACTTGGCGTCTCAGAGTGGCTTACAGTCACCTTCACTTCCTCTCCCAAGAACAGACACCCTGTGTGGTAGGTGGGGCTGAGAGAGCTCTGAGAGAACTGTTACTGGCCAAAGGTCACCCAGCTGGGTTCATGTGGAGGAGTGGGGAATCAAACCCAGTTCTCCATATTAGATCCGCCACTATTAACCAGTACACCGCAATGCCAGAATGTCCTTCCAGACAGAAGCATTGTCCATAATTACTTCTGATGCCGCATGAGCGTGTTATATGTATTTGTCATAGCTTTCTGGCATCATCATTTGGGGAACTTAAAATGGTTCACAAGGCCAGGCTGGCTCTACTGTGGGAAACAAGAGCGGCAAAAGAACCACTGGTCTAATAATGCACCATTAAATTTTCACAACAAATATCCAGAATGCAGCATTTTTAATCTGCAATGTACTGAGGTTTCCTGTCCCACTGCTAAAGCATATTAGGAACTTTGGAAGCTGCTTTCTCTTGAACGGAGACTTTGAAGCTACCGGTAACAGCTGTGGGTGTTAGCTGTCATGGCTGAGAACTTGTGGGTATGAACTTGAGTGCACCAATTCAGGGATGTCTCGGCAGGCACGCCATTTCAGGCCTCATTTATGTACTTAAAACATTAGTTAGCTGCCTCTCTACCTCGAAGAACTCAGAAGTGGTGGAAAGAGTCGCCAAGTCACAGCTGACTTACGGCAGTCCCGTAGGGTTTTCAAGGCAAGAGCCACTCAGAGGCGGTTTGCCATTGCCTGCCTCTGCGTCATGACCCTGGTATTTCTTGGAGGTCGCCCATCCACATACTAGCCAGGACTAACCCTGCTTAGCTTTCGAGATCTGGCTCCTTTCCCCACGAGACCTTAAATCCTGGTTCAACCCTGTCCCTGAACTTACATTCTATACTACACTCGAGTTCACCCCTGTAATTATCTCGGGGTATTTTTTGCTTCCACATTACACTGAGGGTCACCCCAGTTTCACCCCACACTTGTCCCAGGATAAACGGATGCTGTTATAACCAGGGATAAATGCAAGGTATGGTGTCGCGAGTTGAACTCTGATTAAAAACCAGGGATGAGATCGTAGTGTGTAAAAGAACCTGAGGAGATCAAACTAGCCTAGGGCCAAGGCAGCTTACGATGTAACTAAAACAACAATTATTTAAAAAAAGAAGATTGTCACGTCAGGGAGATTCACAGCCAAGTTTAATGTCTCACTAGTAAAGATGAGCTGGAGTCTTAACTTTTTTTGGGGGGGGTTAATTCCCCCTCCCTCTCTTTCAGAGTTTAAAACAAATATAATCAGAGAAACCTCTTGAAACAGAAACCGGGTTTCTTCCTTCAGGTCTATGCTGGGTTTGACGTAAACAAATTAGAGTAGTTAATTTGGTGAGAAGTTTTATCTAGATTGGTCTCCCCTTCCAATTCCCTCTTCCAAATTCCCTCAGACACCAGAACAATAATTTGCTGTATAAACAAAAGCAGTGGGGACTAAACCTCTCTGGATGCCCCCATCTGGCAGAGGAAAGATGGTTGTTAGCATATCAAAGGCCCGCTGCATCCTCCGCCATTAATGCACAGGTTTAAATTAATGAAACTTTCCCTAAATGTTCAAGACTCCAGAGTGCGGAGTGGGGGAACCTAATGACCAATAATTCATTATTTAGAAACCGTCTCTTAATTTGACATAGTAACGTTTACACCATCTGGCTCCGAGTTACTTAAAAAAAAAAAAAAAAGTGAATCCAAAGAGTTCTTGGTGTTTGAGCAAAGATTGTGAGACACACAGACATAGTCAAAGTTTTATTAGGCAAGTTACTAAAACCCTTAAAAACCAACCATTACTGTGTTTTCTCTGTTCTGCCTTTCTAACGTTTCCCAGTGTTCGTTGGTCTGTGGTTAATTCTGTCTAGCTCTGAAGAGATGCATGAGAGATTCTAAGGTATTTGTGTTTCGCATGAGTGATTCTAAGGTATTTCATGTTTTGCATGTTCCAAGCGAGAGATGAACATTCTGCCAGCTTTTTAACACAGAGTATCTTGCCGCAGGAAGCAACAACTTCCAACAACATTGTTATTAAAGAACTAATCACTCTCTGAGTATTTTCTTGGCCTCTTGGGGGAGAATGGGGTTGGAAAGGAGATCAGTTTTGAAGTACCTGAAGAGCCAGTTTTGTGTAGTGGTCAGGAGCATGGACTCTAATCTGGGAGAACCGGGTTTGGTCCCCCACTCCTTCACATGCAGCTGCTGATGTGACCTTGGGTCAGTTAGAAGTTTTTTCAGAGCTGTTCTCTCAAGGGCAGTCCTGGAAATAGCTCTCTCAGCCCCACCTACCTCACAGGGTATCTGTTGTGGGGAGGGGAAGGCAAAGGAGAGCGTAAGCTGTAAGACTCCTTTGAGTAACAAAGGTATAAAGTTCTGGGCCCAGAGACGCGTTGTGGTGAAATCAGCTCATAAGTTTATTGATGGTAAAGACAATGACTGCTGAATGGGGCTCGGGGGTCTACTTAAGTACACATCTAAACTGCACCCCCGGCCTCGCCCAAACATCCTGATAGAGTTACTCATGAGTTACCAAAAACCATAGGACCCCTGGGGGATCCTGGGTGTCCTATTGGTCTAATTTACAATCCGGCTGGGCTATTGTCTCCCGAGGCAAAGCTAGGTAGTTTGCCCAGCCACGTGCGTTTATCTGACCGCGTGCGTGGTCGCTATTAAAACCCAACAAAAGGGCAGTGTGTGAGTCCAATTTCCTCCTCCTCTTCCTTCTTCCCTAAGCTTCTGACCCTACATTTTTGGCTTTTATGTTATGTTTTTTATGGAAATGTTGGCTCTCACAGTCATTTCCCTGGAATGTGTATGCAAAACCATTTTGCTGCAGTGGTAGAAAAGAGCGAGAGTCCAGTAGCAAAGGCATATCACACCTAATCCAATCATGTCCTCTTTTGGGACAGATGGGCTCACATCCTAGCTGGATCTGAAGAAGTGAGCAGTGACTCACGAAAGCTCAAACCCTGCCACATTTTAAAAAATTCTTTAAGGTGCTCCTGGACTCTTGCTCTTTTCTGCTGCTACAGGCAGACTAGCATGCCTACCCATCTTGATGACCCAGGATTTCAGAGTTATAGCTCTCACCATCTTGGAATCTTAGCATGACCTCATCATATATACATCCGTCAAGTTTCCAGTGCCAACAACGTCTTGGATCAATGTGATGCAGTGGCTCATGGACTGAGTAGGCAAACAGGGTGTCTTGGTTTACTCATCAGTGTAGGGTTTTGGGTCTGCTCTTTAAACATGCTTACGATTTAAATTACTTAAACTGCTGTTCTCCACGTTTTATATGCCTCTCCTAGACCTCTGGAAGTGAAATCCCTCCTGCAGCAGAGATGGAAACTTCATCTTGATTTTTGAGCATACAGCAATGTATACTAAGGTGCCATCTAGTGCACAGTCTGAGGCATACATCGTGAAGCCAAATTCAAGTCCAGTGGCACCTAAAAGACCAATAAAGTTTTCCAGGTGTCTGGCAAAGTGAGCTTTGACTCATGAAACTTATATTGGGGGGGGGGGGGGATTGGGTCCTGAAGGTGCTACTGGACTCAGATTTTTTTCCTAGTACTACAATACAGCTACACCCCAGAAATTATCGTCAGTAAACCAAGTGTTCACAAGAGGCAGAGGAAACTGTGGGAATACGGTGCTACTGTATTTAGGGGCTGTACAGCTTCGCAAAGAGCCAGTTTGGTGTACTGGTTAGGAACACAGACTCTAATCTGGGAGGACCGGGTTTGATTCCCCACTCCTCCAAGTGCAGCTGCTGGTGTGACCTTGAGTGAGTGACAAGTTCTCTCAGAGCTGTTATCTCAAGGGAAGTTCCCGAAATCTGTAAACTGTTAGAGGCTATGGTGTTCCAAGAAGATCCAGAACCAACAGAGGTGAGTTTCCAAACCATGGCCAGCAAAGACCCAAAGAGTTTGCTCATTGTATCTGTAGGCCTCCCATTCAGTCACTCACGTAAGCTGCATTGCCAAATCAGTTTGAAAAGTCTCAGTTGCTTGTTTGTTTTAAGTAGCTTTCCCTGCAGCATGAGGGAGGTGTGTGTGTGTGCTACTGTTCAATACATACAAGCCCAAATTGTCCACCGGCTACAAGCATGGACAGCTTTAAGAGGGAACTGGATAAACATATGAAGCAGAGGTCTATCAGTGGCTCTTAGCCACAAGGTATAAATAGGAACTCTCGGTCTGGGGCAAGTGATGCTCTGTAGTCTTGGTGCTTGGAAGGGGGGGAAACAGTAGGAGGGCTTCAAATATCCTGGCCCCACTGGTGGACCTCCTGATGGCACCTGGTATTTTTGGCCACTGTGTGACGGAGTGTTGGACCAGATGGGCCATTGGCCTGATCCAACATTGGCTTCTCTTATGTTCTCTTACGTTCGTACCCCAAATGCTCTGGCCTACCTGTGCAGTTCTTCAGGACTTCTGACCCATGTTTTCACTGCTCATCATTGGTTTGGGGTTAGAGTTGCCAGACCCTACCTGTGATCCAGGGGAGCTCCCAGATCCAGCCCGAGATCGTCTGTCGTGTGTGCAAATGTGTGTGTATGTTTTGCTTCAAAACCATAGAGTTTGCCCAGAATGTAGAGTGCTCTGGAGCTGTCATTCCTGAGCGAAGACAAAAATGTGTGAGCTGGAGGCTAAAAATCTGTGAGCTAACTCACACTAACTCAACTTAAGAGGGAACAATGCTGACAACCCTATTTGAGCTACGGAACATCTATCAGAAGTCATGTGGTCTCATGCGATGGCTTGGTTCAGACACAGTTTAGTTATGCTAACTATGGTTAGTATAACCATCCAGATGTAGACTGCTCCGAAGACTATGATTAGCTAAGATACATAGGCCGAGGACAGACTGGCAATCTGGCCCGCTCTGCCTCCGCTTCTAAAGCAGAGGCAGAGAGGGCGGCCAGATTGCCGCAGCTGTCCCCCGTCAGCGGCCCACACTTACCCACATGCGGGCTGCTCTCCACGCGCTGCAGCTGGAGACCTCTTGGAACTGGTCTCTGGCTGTCTGGGTGCGCGTTGCTGCCACTTCCTGCCGGTCTGGACGGCTCTCATGGCGCACAGAAGCGGTGGCGGAAGTCTGGACGTGCTGCAAACAGGTGCGCCTCGCCGGACCAGCCAGAAGCCGCGCGCTGGACCAGCCAGAAGCAGAGGAGGCTCCAGAGGACGGCCGGCGGTGTGGACACGCCGCTCCGCCTCCTCTTCGGTAGGGTCCCGCAGCACTGTAACCAGTGCGAACGGGGACGCCCTGCACCCATTTCCCCGCACAGCTTCTGCCCCCGCAGCTGTCCCGGGGCGAAATGCCAGTCTGTCCTCAGCCATAAAGCCAGGGCCTCAAATGTTCAGAGGCAATCAGCCTCTGAATTCCAGTGCCAGGAGGCAACATCAGAAGGGCTCGGCCTCTATAGCCCTGTTTAAGGACCTCCAGAAGAACTGGTCAGCCACTGTGTGAGTCAAGATGCTGGACCATTGCTCTGATTCAGCAGGGCTCTTCTTGTGTTCTTATGAAGTGTTGGTTATTCACCACCGAGGGTTGCATTTACAGTTTTATATGACATATAAACCCAGATATCCCAGATGGAAAAGAGTGAAATCTATTTGTCAAGGCACACAAGGGTTTGAGATAATCTTTTGTGAGCCACTTCTTGGTTTTCACAAACCTACCTGAAATAAAACACAATTCCATGTTATATCTGGACCCAAGACCGTATCCGTGCCTCAGTTTTTATTCCTGTGTTCGTTTTTTCAAGTAAAGTTAAACCAAAAGCCAAGCTGAGTATCTAACTCTTTTCTTTTAAGACTTGAGAGGCAACACCACCTCTTTAAAATAATAATGATAATAAAGAAAACCCTGCAATCCACCTAGGATTTTCGGCAGGTCCTAATGGAGCACTTTCAGCCTAGACTCCTGAGCCCACCAGAAGGCCTGGTGTTCTGTGAACAAAACAAATAAAAAGATTTATTGGCTTTAAGAATTCTCCTCGTCATGTGGTGCACATGAATTAAATATTTATACCTGCTCACCAGGGTAATAAAATTGCACTCAATTATGTCGCAGACACTACCAAATGTTTGTTGAGAACTCTGTAATAACATTGGTGGCTCATAAAATATACAGTATAAACAATGCGACAGGAGGGGGGGAAATATCATAGGAAACAGCCTCTGGCCTATAAGAAATTCACTTTATTATTATTATTTTTTTGAAAATATGTTAAAAAAAATAGCAGTGTACATAATAGCATTGGAAACGGGGTGGGGGGGAATTGTCCATGGGCAAATAGAAAAGCATTAGAAGGAAATTAGTGTGGCATAGCCGCTCAAAGTGGGCTGCAAGGTGGAGTAGTTCTGGATTCAGAAGTCACCTCACCCGTGGATTTATGGGGGGGTGGGGGTGGCGCATTAGGTCTCAAATTATAATAACTTAATGCTTTTCCGTAGGCTCTTATTTGTTTGCAAAACCCAGCTGCTGGTACTGCAATTGGAAGGGGAAAACTAGTCCTGAGAAAAAGTGGGCCTGTTTTGGGGTTTCCAGTCTGAGTAGGGCGATACTGACCTTGATGGACCAGTGGTCTGATCCAGTACGCTGTAGCTTTGTGTGTTCATGATTTGCAAACAAAAGAGAATATCCCAGAAGCCTTTATGCAGGTGTGGTTCTCTTCCTGTGTTCCCTGTTCAGAAGGACGAATGAGGCTGTGGAACCGGGGGGGGGGGGGGGCGGCGGGGGCGTGGCTCAGTTGGCAGAGCATCTGCTTGGCATGCAGAAGGTTCAAGACCTGGCATCTCCATTTAAAAGGACCAGGCAGGAGGTGATGTGAAAGACCTCCATCTGAAGCCATGGACAGCCGCTGCCAGTCTGAGTAGGCAATACTGATCTTGATGGACTGATGGTCTGATTCAGTATAAGGCAGCGCCATGAATCTTAATCCAGCTGTCCTGAAGAAGAGCCATGCATCTATTTGGCGTGCAGGGGTCCTCAGGCTTGGCAGGCAGAAGTCCCCAGGTTCAATCCCCGACACCTCCAGTTAAAAGGATTAGGTGGGAGGTGATGTGAAAGCCTGAGACCCTGGAGAGCTGTAAAGAGGAGCTGTGGCTCAGTGGAAGAGCATCTGCTTGGCATGCAGAAGGTCCCATGTTCAATCCCCCAGCATCTCCAGTTAAAAGGACCAGGCAGCAGGTGATGTGAAAGACCTCCGCCTGAGACCCTGGAGAGCTGTCAAGAGGGGCTGTGGCTCAGTGGAAGAGCCTCTGCTTGGCATGCAGAAGGTCCCAGGTTCAATCCCCGGCATCTCCAGTTAAAAGGACCAGGCAGCAGGTGATGTGAAAGACCTCCGCCTGAGACCCTGGAGAGCTGTCAAGAGGGGCTGTGGCTCAGTGGAAGAGCATCTGCTTGGCATGCAGAAGGTCCCATGTTCAATCCCCAGCATCTTCAGTTAAAAGGACCAGGCAGTTGATGATGGGAAATACCTCAGCCTGAGACCCTGGAGAGCTGCTGCCAGTCTAAGTAGACAATACTGACTTTTATGGACTGATTGTCTGTGTCAGTATGAAGCAGTTTCATGTATTTTAAGGCCTGCATTTTCAAACCTGTTTGTTGCATTACCCCCCTCCCCTTTTTTTAGGGGGAGCACCTTTGGTGCACACACAGATTGTGCATCAAAGATGTGAGCCCTCGGTCTGCTGTTACTGATAGTCAGCAGAACAACCTTGACACTAGCAGGGAGGATCAGATGGCAGGCGTTAAGCCTCCTGCTTTATTAACACCTCTCACTTCACATTAGCAATTATAGCCAGACGCGATGCAAAAGCTGAGATACAGGTGTGCATGATTTTGCAATCACATTGAAAGGGGGAGGAGCCCTTGAAGTCAAGAAGACAGGTGTAGCCATTTGGGGACCTCAAGCAAGGGGTAGGGAGGTGAGTGAACAGGTGAGAGGATGTACTGATGTAGCTTCCCCAGGAGGCACAGGCTGGGGTCCAGCAGGACAGGTCAGACAAGGTTGCAGAGAGTAACCAAAGTCCAGTCCAAAATTCAGGGGTTCCAGAGAGCAGGTCTGCCAAATTCCAGGCTAGGGTCGAGGAGTTTTAGGCAGCAGTCCAAGGGGTTCCAGAAAAGCCAGTTTTCAGGTCCAGTCCAAGGTTCAGTGATGCAGAAGTCCAGTAGCAGCAAGGTTTGTGGCTCAGTAGCAAAGTGTACTTGTTACATCCACAAAACTGCTGCTTCTCCCAGCTGAATGTATAGCCAAGTCTTCACGAGCTAAACTCCCAGCAAATTCCTTGGCAGTTATCCTGAAACAATTCATTCGTCTCTTCGATTGACAGCTGACGATGAGCCATGGGTCTCACACTTCTTCTCCTTTCTTGCAACTCTAAGCGCCTCTGACATTGTCAGCGCTGCAAGGGTGTGGATGAGCTAGGTGGGCCAGGAGTGGCTGCTGAAGACTTGTTTACTGCTTCAGAGCTACCAGGTGCTGGCTCGGTTTCAGCTGTGGGCTGTGACTCCTGATCAGCCAGTAACCTGATCTCTTGTTGTTCTCTTTCTGGCTCAGAACCAGCTGCAGCCGGCTGTTCAGTTACTGGCTCAGGGCTAGCAGATAGCTCTTCATCTGAGCCATCACTCAGCACAGACTGACTTATGACAGAGGGGGGCACTGAGCACCTGGTCCAGAGGGTTGCCAGCCTCCAGGCTAGGCTTACCACCCCCCAGATCTCAGCAAGGGTTACATTGGTGGGCCGACTATGTGGCATGATACTCTGCTGAGGTCCCTCCCCTCCTCAAACCCCACCCTCCTTAGGCTCCACCCAACAATCTCCAGGTATTTCAAATTCCAGAGTTGGCAGCCCTACAGATCTATGTCCACTTTGTAGCATTTTGGGGAGCGAGTGATGGGAAAAGACCCTTTTGTGCCTGAGACTTTGGTGGGTGGAAAACGCTCTGTAGTTCAGGGTCCCCAACCCTGTTTAGCCTGTGGCCAACTTTGGACTTCTGACGCAGCATGGTGGAGCCAGCTTCATAATGGCCGCCAAAGTTTTCCTTCAGTCCCAAATATAGAATATTTGCTTTTAGAGAATTGCTTCTTTAACAAAAAAAAATATGAAAACACTTCTCTAAATATTTCTAAAGGTTTTGTTTCAGATGGATTTTTAAAATAAGCTGGTATGGCATAGGTTGGCACTTGGTGCTATATTTATGGTTTTAATTTATACCCGAGTTCATGCAGTCCCCTGATTTATAAACACAATTTTTGGATTTATATATCCAGCTGCTGATTTTTAGCTTGTGTCCAGGATTTATAAACATCACACTGAATTATAAGCGTGTCTCATTTGCAGGGGAATACGCACACACACACACACACACACCTGATTTGTAAATCAATCCCACCCCACCTTTTCCATAAAGATGCACCCACAGAGACCCTAGCACTCCCCGGCTCAGATATATAATTTTATTAATTATTTCTATGACTCCAGACTGACTAATAATGCTGATCTCTATTGGATTTTTTCTCCTTAATGTCAGGGCATTTTTAATATTAAATCAATACTTGAATTGGGGGTGTTCTGTTGGGAGAAGATCTATTACACTAAATAGATTAAAGGTGACACAAAGAATTTATAAAATGCAAATATTTGTCACTGTGTCTTCCCTCAATATAACAGGGAAGGCTTTTATATATTAGATTTTATTATCTTGCCTTTCCAATAGAACCTTTAATCTCCTGGGATCGAAAAAGCATTTTGCTAGCCATACTGACAGCAATTTTTCTTCTTGCAGCTCCCATCTGAAGAGGGCCCTATGGAAGGGCGGTGGAGCTATGGAGGGAAAAAAAGATAATTATTTATTTCCAGTTTTGCCCATCCAAACCCCAACCAGAAACTGTGTGAAAGTTGTGAAATAAAACATCCACTTAAAATATTAGCTAAACTACCCATGATGTGTGTGTGTGTGTGAGAAAGAGAGAGAGAGAGATCCACCCCTGTCCTTTCTACAAATACACCAAAGGACAATAAACTCTGCTCAAATTAAAAATAAATAAAAATAAATCTCAAATCTTAGACAAATGTATCAAAAAAGAATATAGAGGACACAGCCCAGTGCAATTCAAATACTATGATGACATTAGATATGGAAAGTCATGTTGTACATCCAAAAGGCACTGATATTTTAAGAAATCCAGGACCACACCCAATTTCTTACCGACACACACACACCAGAACTCTAATAACATAAGACACAAATCTTCAAAATTTAAATAGTCCCCAAGGAGGGTTTAAGAATTCACAGGAGTCTGGTGGACGAACTATATGTAGGTTCCACCAATATTCTTCTGTACGCGCGAGCTAGCTTATACCAAGCTGTTTCCCGCCCAAGACTTCTTCACAAAGACGGAACCACAAGTCTTCTGCTCCAAAAAGGAAAACTTTCACCAACACATTCTTCCCTTATGCAAAGTTGCTTTCAGCTCAAATCAAAGTCTACCAGTACTTCTATTAATAGTCTTCTGCTTGCCTACTGCATATTCGGGGCACTCATTTGCAGGAGACGGAAACTGGAAAGGGCAGCCATGGAGGAGCTAGAAAATATCCTTAAGTGTAAAGATGAGCTACCTGTGACCAAAACCAACACAATGAATACTAGAGCGCTCTCCATTATTGTGCTTGGTTGCGAAAGTTGGACAGTGAAAGAAGAGGACAGGAAGAACATTGATTCATTTGAAATGTGGTAGCGGAAGAGAGTTTTACAGATATCACGTGGGCCGCCAAAGACAGATGAATGGGTTCTACATCAAATCAAGCCTCAACTCTCAATGGGAGGACAATTTAGCAGAAGGAAGATATCAGATCCCTTTGTGGAAGGCCAGCCATCTCTTATGTCCTCAGCCGCAAGGAAACATGGTCTGCAAAAAACAAAGCCAACAAACCCACAAAAGTTCCACCCCAATCACCAGAAGTCACATGGCCCACTCATGGTAAATCTAATGATTCCAGAAATAATAGCATTTAAAACCAGGGCAAGGGCTTCAACCAGGGTAAGGGCTTTCTCGGTGGCGGCCCCTTCCTGGTGGAACGAGCTCCCGGAGGAGATCAGGGCCCCACGGGACATTATGCAGTTTCGCAGGGCCTGCAAGACAGAGCTGTTCTGCCAGGCATTTAACTAGGGGCTGCCCCGGAAGGGATGCCCTGCTTACTGTAATCTAAGGCAATACCTATGCAATATCAGACCAAGCTTATCTACCAGGATGAGCACCATCTTAAATGCATTGTTAATCATCACCTATAAATGGTTTCTACCGTTGTTGTTGGCATCTTTTAAATGTGTAATGGATATGGCTTTATGATTTTATATTTTGTATTGCTGTTTTTATCAGGTGTAAGGTGCCCTGAGCTGGCCATGGCTGGGTGGGGCGGGATATAAATAGAACCATAAGTAAAAATAAAATAAAATAAACAAAATATTTATTGGGCACCTTTACAGAGCCCAAGGCAGTTCACAAACATAGGTAAAACACATAGAATAAAATATACTAAAACAAATGTTAAAACAGCTTTTAATATCACTACTCAGGACAGCTGCTAAACCTAACCAAAGGCAGTCTTGAATGAAACCGTTTTCAAATGCCTCCTGAAGATTGAATGTGAGGACAGGCACACCTCCTCGGGAACTTTGCTCTGTAATCGTGGGGCTGCCACTAAAAAAGGCCCTGTCTTGTGTACAATGCCATAGAGCTTACCCTTTAAAATCAGCCATTTTCTTCAGGGGAGCTGGTCTCTGTCAGCTGGAGATTAGTTGTAAAAGCGGGAGATCCCCAGGCCCCACCTGGAGGTTGGCAACCCTACCTCTCTGTGATCTTAATTCCTGGTAGGACTGCCGATCCTGGGCTTAGAAATACCTAGATATTTTGTAGGTGGAGCCTGGGAAGGGCGGGGTTTGTGGAGGGGAGGGACCTCAGCAGGGCACACTTCCGTAGAGTCCACCCTCTGGATCAGCCATTTTCTCCAGGGGAACTGATCTTGGTCATCTGGAGATCAGTTGTAATAGCAGGGGGTCTCCAGGTGCCACCTGGAAGCTGGCAACCCTAACTCCTGGGCAGGGACATATGGGAGACGACAGTCCTTCAGGTAAGACTGATGGTTTGCCTTTCGATTATGGTAAGATACTTCCAGTCTAGAGCAAAAGAATCCAGCTTTGCTATGCAACACACACACGCACACATTATCAATTGGAACAAAGGCTGCAAGTAAAACAGTGCAAAACCACAGAGGGTTTCTCCTGCTCCTAGAGTGGTTCACAGCCATAGACTCTCTTACCTCAACATGCCCAGAGGGGTCACGTGACCAGAGAGGTCACTCCGTCACAGGTCTTTCCATCGCTGCTTCTGCATCTTCGAAGGAATTCATTTGGATGGCATCGCTTTTAAGCTTTGTTTCTCTCTCGGCGCCTCCTCGCTCTCGAGGGTTTATCCGGGCAACATTTTGCAGCTCTTTCCCCATGCAGTGAGCGTGCAGGTCAATTCCAGCCAAATGTGGAGACAATATAAAGTGTGCATATATGAATTTAAACTTTTTCTTTTTTTGCCCCAGTGTCCCTTTGATATATAATCTAGTGTAGAGAAACCAAATCTAGGAAAGCAAGAAAGGGCTTTTCTCCCTTCGCTCTTTGAGATTACTTGTTTTGTATTTTGTCCTTTCAGAACATTCTACCTATCCTTCTTCCTTCCTTCGTGTTTAAAAATTTGGAGTTCGGTGAACTGTTGAGAATCCATTTCCCACTGGCTTCCTTTACTTTCTTCCTTTACTTTGTTTCTTGCTTTCTTTTGTTTCACAAGACTGTTCACTTTTGCTTTCCTAATTAACAATGAGCAAAAGCTAAACATGCAAGGTAGGCATCACATTTGCATCTCCCATATTTCATTCAAATATGTATTTATTTTAGGTTTGCCAGCCTCCAGTTTGGTGTAGTGGTTAGGAGCGTGGACTCTAATCTGGGAGAACCGGGATTGATTCCCCACGCTTCCACCTGCAGCTGCTGGTGTGACCCTGGGTTAGTCACAAATTCTCTCAGCTGTTCTCTCAGGAGCAGTTCTTGAAAGAGCTCTCTCAGCCCCACCTACCTCACAGGGTGTCTGTTGTGGGGTGGGGAAGGAAGGGAAAGGAGTTTGTAAGCCATTCTGAGACTCCAAGTGAAAGGCAGGGCATAAATCCATCCTCCTCCTCCTCCTCTTCTTCTTCTTCTTTCCAAGGTTGGTTCTGCTTAGCTTCCGAGATCTGACGAGATAGGGCTTCCTTGTCTATCCAGGTCAGGGCTAAATTTCTCGCTAAATTTCCATACCACCTCCCTCCTCAAAATGATTCAGAACCCATCACTTCCCTAAGCGTGTCCCAAGTAATCAAACAGCTCAATGGGTTAGGTGGGTGGTAACGGGCAGAACAAACAAGCAGAAATGTTGCTTGCTGAGAAATTACCAGCCCACAAGCTCAACACCCTGTTTGGACCCTTAACACAGCGGTTGAGATGTTTTCTGGAGACTGCAGACACAGTGGGTGGCTGGCTGTTTTACGTTAAGCCCTATAGACTTTTGAACTGTGTGGGTTATTTTTGACTGATTTTTTTTTTTTAATTGTGGATCGTTTTTGTTGCCAGAGAAAGGCTGCCATCCTCCAGGGAGTTATCCAGGAATTACACAGAGTTCAGTTCCCCTGGAGGAAATTGTGGGTTTTGAGGGTGGACTGTATGCCATCACATCCCAGCTGAGCTCTGCCTCACCCCCGGACTCCACTCTCCCCAGTCTCAACCCTAGAAACTCCAGGTATTTTCTAAGCCGGAGGTGTCAGACATTTATGGTGTTTTTGTGGGCTTGCAGCTGATTTGTTAGCCACCTTCGGGTGATAAGGCAGAGTCTTAATGCTTTGCATACATAACATGTATGCATGCATTCATACATAAACTGCATGAATTCTTGCCAGTTGGAAAGAGAACTAAGCCTTGCTGATTGCAATTAATGTGGTGTCAAATAGAGTTTAGTGTAGTGGACAGTTTTGCATTGCGAGCTCTATGGGCCTGGTTTAGAATTGCCAACTTCCAGGTGTCTAGACGAACGTGAGATCATGTGATAGGTTGTAATTAAACAAAAAAAACCCACACAACAATTGTGATGTTATTATGCAATCTATTCAGAAATAAGTATTAAACATTTATATTGTGGTGCAAATTGCAAAGCACATTCCATTACAAAATACACAAATACTGTTCGTGGTCCGTGACAATTGATCAGATATTTGGAATAATGTACATCTGTGTCAAAGAAGGACTGTGTAAAGCCACCTCGAGCTGTATTATTCAGAGGACCTTTGAGCATGGACAGTTTGGTTTACAAGGTGGAAAGACCTCTGCCTGAAACCCCGGGTAGATGCTGCCATTCTGAGTAGGCAAAACTGACCAGTGTGAGAGAGTTCCATGATTTGCAAGCAAAAGGGAACATCCAAGAAGCTTTTGTGCAGGTGTGATTATCTCCCTGTGTTCCTTGTTTAGAATGGCTAATGAGGCAATGGGATCAGAAGGGTTGAGGCTCAGTGGCAGAGCACCTGCTTGGTGTGAAGAAGGTCCCAGGTTCAATCCCCGGCATCTCCATTTAAAAGGACCAGACAGGAGGTGATGGGAAAGACCTCCATCTGAAAGGGCTAATGAGGCAATGGAATCTTAATCCAGTTGTATTGGGGAGGGGCTGTGGCTCAGTGGCAGAGCCTCTGCTTAGCATGCAGAAGGTCCCAGTTTCAATCCCTGTGTTGTGTCCTATCCAAAGTCCGCACATGTGGTCGGGCGACCACGCAGTCGGGCAAAGTGTCCGAGCTTCACACACTTAGACAATAGACCAAGAGGATTCTGGTGAGGTCCAGTTGGGGGAGTTGGCTCCTTAGGGGAACCTATGATCTAAGAGTACACTGTAAATAGCAAATCATGGGTGTTGGGTGTGTGCATAGGTGCAGTCGAGAACGGGGATAAAAAGTGGACTTGCGAGTCCAGCTAACCAATCCTCTTAAGTCCTGTTCAGACCTCTTAATAAAGTATGAGCTGTTTTCACTCGATGCGTCTCTGACCTCAGTACTTTTCACCCTGGCATCCCCAGTTAAAAGGACCAGGCAGCAGGTGATGGGAAGGACCTCTGCCTGAGACCCTGGAGAGCTGTAAAGAGGGGCTGTGGCTCAGTGGCAGAGCCTCTGCTTGGCATGCAGAAGGTCCCAGGTTCAGTCCCCAGCAGCATCTCCAATTGAAAGGATCAGGCAGGAGGGGATGGGAAGGACCTCTGCCTGAGACCCTGGAGAGCTGTAAAGAGGGGCTGTGGCTCAGTGGCAGAGCCTCTGCTTGGCATGCAGAAGGTCCCAGGTTCAGTCCCCAGCAGCATCTCCAATTGAAAGGATCAGGCAGGAGGGGATGGGAAGGACCTCTGCCTGAGCCCCTGGAGAGCTGTAAAGAGGGGCTGTGGCTCAGTGGCAGAGCCTTTACTTGGCATGCAGAAGGTCCCAGGTTCAATCCCTGGCATCTCCAGTTGAAAGGACAGCTTCATATATGTTCCAAGGCATCATCCCACATTATAACCATGGTGCAAGGAAACAAGTAGGCAACTGTGATTTAGTTCAGATGAATGCTGGTAACTATAATCCAGAATATGCTCTGAGAAACCCTTGCGAGTTGAGGCTTTCTGTTCATATGCAGAAGTTAGCGTACATAAAACAGGAGAGGTTATTTTACACCCCTGGCTCATGGAGACAAACTGCTGTGGCATGTTGTGTTCAGTGGGTGTACTCTAGAACTTGTGTTAACACTTTCCCACAGTAGCGGCCAATTTAAACCAAGCATTTGCCAATCTGCATTCAATTTAGTGGATTTTTTTGTATATCCCAGTGATTAATTCCAAGCCCTGAAGGGAGAAGAGCTCAGATAAACAGAAGGGGATTGGAAGAATACCCGGGATATCAGTGTGCTTGTGTGTACAGCGCAAAAGAGATCCTCTCTGGTTTTAGCATGACTCCATGCCAGCTGCAATAATTGGGTTTATTGTCAACAGGGTCAACAGCTGGAAAGTCACAGGTATGGCTTTTGGGTTTTTTTTACAGTCAGTGGCGTTTTCTCATGCTTCTAAACACGTACACACACAAACAATCACACAGTTTTCGAGGGTTCATAATAGCTGGCTAAATTTATCTTGACCTATCTATGAGCCATTGTGGTGTCTTGGTTATAATGTTTGCCTAGAATCTGGGAGACCAAGATTTGAATCTCCACTCACGCCGTGGAAGCTTGCTGGGTGATTTTGGGACAGTCACACACTATCAATGTAACTTACCTTGTTGTTGTGAGAATAAAATGGAAGTCAGTAGAACAAAGGAAGCCACTTTGGGTCCTTACTGCGGAGAAAGCTGGATTATACCTGAAGTCAATAAATATAATTATTGTGAAGGAATTGTCTACCCCAAACTGTCACTCTTTCCCTTTGAAGACACCCCCCTCCAGTGTTCCCTCTTAGCTGAGTTAGTGTGAGTTAGCTCACAGTTTTTTTAGCCTCCAGCTCAGACATTTTTTTCTTAGCTCAGGAAGGATGGCTCCAGAGTGAACTGATTTATGCAGTAGCCAAATCTTTTGCTCACAACTTTAATGTCAGTCGCTCACAAAGTAGAACTTTTGCTCACAAGTCTCCACAGCTTAGAGGGAGCATTGGGCCCCCATCATGACAAAATCTTACCAGCCAACGAAAACTGAGTGATACTTGTAAATGATAAACTGTTGTGTGACACCTGAGCTTTGATCAGCTTGTAATGTTGACTGGTATGGCACCCTTCCCATGACCATGTGGATTGTTGTAAATTAATCTTGGGTTTGGGACGTTGTAAAAACAAACAAGAAACCCCAAACACCCAAGCACATTAAGGACTATATGTGGAGAGAAATCCAAGAAATACCAGACTTGTGAAATTAATTTGCCATACATTCCCTCTTCTCTTCCTCTTCCTCTTTCTCTTCTCTGATGTTCTCTGATGTTCTCTCATGATCTTTGAGAACAGGGGTGTAGTTCCTTAAGAACACGTCCCTTTGATATCTCTCAGATATTTTGCTCTGAGTGTTTACGTTAGATGTAACATCGATGGCATCCCTAAACAAAAAAGCCCTTTCTTTCTTTCTTTTTTTAATGCCCACTCACTGTTCTTTAGTTACAAAGGTGCATGATTGATGCAAACATAGCTACACTATCAATATACAACCCAAGACATATATTGTTGACTTTCAAGGACAATGTTTCAGGAGAAGAATATGTATCGTCCTTGTTTTAGTGCACTTCATAAACTTTTATTTACCTGGCACTATTGTTTTGTAAAGGTAAGTACCTTGTAAAGGTGCTCAAGGATGTTGCCGTGAATTGCTACAGCACACAATAGTTGTTATATTTTACTAGAAACGTCTGGGACTTTGCAAGCCGCTGGCATGTCTGTCGCCAAAATGACTTGGTTAATATTCAAGTTTCCTTTTAAAAATATATATGCTGTCAGATTAAGGCACCTGACATTTATCTTAGAATATCCACTGGCTCTTTGCTCTTCTAACTAAAGTTACAGGAGGCGTTTTGCAAGATATTTATTCTTGATACAACTTTTTCTTGAAATATATTAAACACAAAAAAAATTGCAGGGGGAAAGAATATTTGAAAGGTTGACATTCACGATCTCAAACAACCAAGACAATTTGTTCAGAACATCCTGACTCTTGGACTCGTAAATTGTCCTGAAGTTTTCACTGAGTCTTTTACATGATAAGTCTGTCAAGAAAGAACCTGTTTCCTTGGAGAGAAACAAATACACCATCTGTAATGATAGTAGGCCTCTAGCCTTCCTCTACCTGGCCAAAACCAGAGTTGGGCAAATTTATGAATGAACGGTGGAGAGATCTTTTGTTCCAAATCATCCCCCCAACAGATTTGAGCTGGCACTTTGATCTCCCTTGCCACTGGAAGAGGGAAAAATAGCATCTGAAGCCCAGAGTGAAAGGCTGCACCGAATCCTTTTAAGGATTCCCACCTCCTCCTCCAACCGAACCCCCTCAGACAGTGGGATTCCCGCACTTATTTTGGACTTAGTTGTATTAATAGGCACCCCCTTTTAGAGCCTAAGGGCCAGGGGACCTGAAGGTTGGGAAGTCTCATAAAGGTACCTAGGTACAGCCATGACAATGAAATCCCAGGTATGTGGAAGGGTGTGCTGGAATTATGGAATCTCCCCTAGCTCAAGGTAGGCCTAATGCAATCATATCCCTTGCTCCAAGAGTGCCAGTTAGGAGTGTGGACTCTAATCCAGGAGAACTGGGTTCGATTCCCCACTTCTCCACATGCAGCTGCTGGTGTGACCTCGGATCAGCCACAAATTCTCTCAGAGCTGTTCTCTCATGAGCAGTTCTCGAAAGAGCTCTCTCAGCCCTCCCTCCATCCCAGGCAATGCTCCCTCTAAGGTGTGGCGGTGTGTGAGCAAAAATTCTACTTCGTGAGCTACTGGCATTAAAGTTGTGAGTGAGCAATTTGGCTACTGCATAAATTAGTCTGCTCTGGAGCTGTCCTTCCGGAGCTAAGACAAAAATGTGTGAGCTGGAGGCTAAAAAACTGTAAGCTAACTCACACTAACTCAGCTAAGAAGGAACACTGCTCCCAGGGTGTCTGTTGTGAGCAGGGGAAGGGAAAGGAGCTTGTAAGCTGCTTTGAGACTCCTTTGGGTAGTGAAGGGTGGAGTATGAATCCAATCTCCTCCTCTTTCTCTTTGGCAACATGAATCATTTCCAGCTATATGTTTTATGTTGTTAGCCACCTTGAGCCGGTGAAAACTGGCAAGGCGGGATATAAATGAAATAAATAAATAAATAAATAGACAGCTGGGCAACCCTTAAGTATCACTAATCCAATCCTGTCACTGATAAAGGCAGCCTAACATCTGAATCACCCAGGATGGGCCATCAGGAGGACAATTAAACCCATTGTTCCCTTCTGGGTCTTTGTCAATATGCTAAGCACATCAATCCATGGATCCATCCCACCTTGGAATATCAGGTACTCCTTTACTAATCTTCTGGTCAGATTTTTACAGCAGTTGCCTTCAAACTATATGATCCAGGGGGGAAACCGTGGTTATATTAACAGAAGTATACATTTCAACAATATTTAAAAGTGCAGTCCCAACAAATCATAAGTATAGACATGCATTCACATAGCAGAGGCAAAAGTATGTGAATATGTATTTATCCTTATGATTTGTTGAGATTGCATTCTTAAATATTGTTGAAATATATACTTTCGTTAATATAACCACATTCCCCCCCCCCCCCCCCCCGTTACATAGCTATATTTCTGTGGTTCTCTCCTATATTGTATTGTTACCCTCAAACTGTCCAGTCAGATTGAAACTTCATATCTTGGGTCCAGTTTGGGTAACATCCAGGAACACAGTAGAGTATGAAATGAGACTGGACCTGATTCTGTGAATGACAGATATTTGCATGCATGTGTGAATTAAGTAATCTTGCTTCTTTAGTAACCAAAATCGGAATCCCAGTGCTGGGAGGCAACATCAGGGGAAGGTCTCAGCCTGTAAGCTGTGTTGTTGGCCCTCCAGGGGAACTGGCTGGCCACTGTGTGAGACAGGAGGCTGGACTGGATGGACCACTGGTCTGATCCAGCAGGGCTGTTCTTACGTTCCTATGAAGGCTTCAGCCTCTCTGCCCTGTTGTTGGCCATCCAGAGGAACTAGTTGGCTACTGTGTGAAACGGGATACCAGACTAGATGGACTACTGGTCTGATCCAGCAGGGCTGTTCCTGTGTTCTTATGAAGGCTTCAGCCTCTCTGCCCTGTTGTTGTGCCCCCCCCACCCCAGGAACTGCTTGACCACTGTGTGAAACAGGATGCTGGACTAGATGAGCCACTGGTCTGTTCTGGCCAGGCTCTTTTAATGTTATTTGTACTCTGGCTTTCATGAAGAGCAGCATTTCAGTATGTCTGGAACAACTTGGGATACTTGGACACATACAAATCATTAATAGCTTATTCTATAACCACCTTTAACCATTTTCATGGTGTCTTCAGATAATGAAGATGAAGATGGCACTGCATAATTAGATGCCATATCCTTACTGTTCTGGCTCTGCATAGACTCGTCAATGCCAAATTTTGGTTCCCTAGAGCCATTTTTTTCCTAGTCACCCTGACGACTGTGTTCCTGTGGATTTCAGTTACATTTGAGCACAGTAGCACCTTAGATACCAACAAGAGTTTCAGGGTTTAAGGTTTTGAGAGTTGAAGCTCCCTTTCTCAGACAGGAGTAGAGTATAAATGGAGACCTCTTTGTCTTTTTATCCGAGCAGGAAGTTGGGAAGGGGGTGTTGTAAAGATATCCTGTAAAGGATGCAGAGGTACAAAGTGTATTGTGATCAGCTTGGTTAGAGGAAAAGGGAAATGCTGGCGGAGGGGCAGAAAATTAGCATCTTTAGTGAGATAAGAATCCTGTATCCCTATTCAGTCCTGGGGGACTCCATTCTCTGGAACTTGTAAATGATCTCAAGGTCAGAAAAGTCTCATGTTGCAATTTCTCCTTTAAATTTATTTGTTTGAGCACTGGCACTCTTAGGTCAGAAATGGAATGACCTGGAAGACTAAAATGTTCTCCCACTGGTTTTCAGGTGTTGTTGTTGTTCTTCCTTCTCCTCCTCCTCTTCTTCTTCTTCTTCTTCTGTTTTAAATGTCTTTATTCATTTGATTTCGGTACAGCTAGCACAAAATAACTTTTTGGTGGACTGGGTTCCACTGGTTAGGTTAATTTTTCTCTCCTGCCTTGCTCCCATGGGCCAGACCTCCCCCATCCTCTCTGATTCTGCTGATTTGAGTACCTTCCATAGAGAGAGATTCTATACTGGATGCCTCTCTCTTTTGTGTCTGTGCCGACCTCTTTATTTGAAATAGAACCAGGGCTATTTTTGGGCAGGAACGCACAGGAATGGAGTTCCAGCTGGCTTCCGAGTTGGCCACGCCTACAGCCTCCCCTCCTCGGGTTCCCCAGGTGCCCCACAGCTACAGGGTGCCTGGGGAAGCCGATCTGGAAACTGCCTTCCTTCCCTCGGGTTCTCCATGTACCCTGCAAGCTGCAGGGCGCCTGGGGAAGCTGATCCTGGGAGGGAGCTGCACTGTCAGGGGTGTGGCCTAATATGCTAATGTGCTCCTGCTGTTGGGTGTGGCCTATTATGCTAATGAGTTCCTGCTGGGCTTTTTCTACAAAAAGAGCCCCAAATGGAACTGATGGCTGATGCACTCCAATCATTTTCCTGCAGCCAAAAAGTATTGACAACCCTGACTTGGATAGCCCAAGCTAGCTTGATCTCATCAGATCTCAAAAGCTAAGCAGGGTCAGACCTGGTCAGTCCTTGGATGGGAGACCTCCAGGGAATACCAGGGTTGTGACGTGGAGGCAAACAATAGCAAACCATCTCCGAATGTCTCTGGCCTTGAAAAACCCTACGGGGTCGCCACGGGGTCAGGCTGTGACTTTCCAGGAGCAGAATATTTTGCATGAGTGACAACAGTCCCCAAAATACTGGCTGTCTGGGAAAGGGATTGGTATAAATTATAGGGGGGAGTGGTGGTAGTTGCTGGGCAGCTTGCGGCTATATATTTTAAAATGGGTCCGCATCCAGAGTAGTTCCAATGTAACTTTTTGGGGGGTGGGGGGGGGGGAGTCATCAGTGTGTTACCGGCGAGAAGCCCCTCTGTTGATTCACAGGTGTTTTGCTTCAATGCACCAACTGGTGCAGCCACAACTCGGAGGAGTGAAATGCTATCAAGTTGTCCAGAATAATCAGGAGCATATGTTGTTGAGCTGCATTCTGCTTTCCATTGAAATATGTTCGGAAATGTTCCGCCTCCACTCGGGGACAGCTGTGCCTCTCCACTCTGTCATCCTTCATCAGTGCCTCAGCTATTTATTCTCCAGCTCCCCCGGAATTGATTTCACAGGATATAATGGAACCGTTAAACCGGCTCTGTTGGCTCAACTTGGAGTCTCTTTAGGAGATATTTAAACTGAAGCTATGATGCCAACTCAGTTTACGCTGATGCTGTGGCGTTTCTTTGAAGGCTGAGGCACACACCTGTGAAGCACACCGCGCAGGTATTCTGGCTTTTGTCGGGGATGGGGATGCTGTCACATTCACATCTGCCTGTTTTTAGACTCCCAAACCCCAGTTTCTGTTGTGTTCGTTTGACTGGAACCCATGGGTTCTTGACTGGCATTCCACTTTTACTTTTCCTTACACTGGGTTTTCCCTGTAAACATTCCCCCAATGTTTGTTCATTCAAAATTCTCTTGTTCTCCCCCCCCCCCCTTTATTATTATATACTTTAATAAAATATAAGATTCTAGATTAACAGATTAATTCATTAATTAATTAAGATTGCTGGGGAAAACCTCAATAACCTCAGATATGCAGACAATACCACTCTAATAACAGAAAGTGAAGAGGCCCTCAAGAGCCTCTTGCTCAGGATGAAAGAGGAGAGTGCAAAAGTTGGCTTGAAACTCAGCATCAAAAAAACTAAGATCATGGCATCCGGCCCCATCACTGCTTGGCAAATAGAAGGGAAAGTCGTGGAAGCAGGGACAGACTTCATGTTCCTGGGATCCAAGATCACTGCAGATGGTGACTGCAGCCATGAAATTAAGACACCTGCTCCTTGGGAGGAGAGTGATGGCAAACCTAGACAGCATAATAAAAAGTAGAGACATCACGCTGCCAACAAAAGTCTGTATGGTCAAAGCCATGGTATTCCCAGTAGTGATGTATGGCTGCGGGGGTTGGATTATAAGGAAGGTCGAGCGCCGAAGAATAGATTCTTTTGAATTATGGTGCTGGAGAAGACTCTTGAGAGTCCCATGGACTGCGAGGAGATCAGATCAGTCAGTCCTAAAAGAAATCAACCCTGACTGTTCCCTGGATGGCCAGATCCTGAAGCTGAAGCTCAAATACTCTGGCCACCAAAGGAGAAGGGAGCACTCCCTGGAGAGGGCCCTGATGATGCTGGGAAAGATTGAAGGTCAAAGAAGAAGGGGACAGCAAAGGATGAGATGATTAGACAGTGTCAACGATGCAACGAACATGAAATTAAGCAAACTCAGGAACACAACAAAAGACAGGAGGCCCTGGCGTGATGTGGTCCATGGGGTCGCGAAGAGTCGGACTCGACTGTGTGACTGAACAACAACAACAACAATGGCTTAACTGATAACTTGATCAGAAATTGCAGTATGTAAAACTGTACAAATATATGGTGGGTATTTTTTAGGGAAAATACACAATTTTAATAGAAGGTGTACAATTCCAACTCTTTGCTCTTTTCTTGATGGACCAAAGGTATGATTCAGCATCAAGTGTTTATGTAACATAAACATAAACCCCTTTTTTAAAAAAAACAATAACTGGAATAGAGAACATTTGTTACTCTCAACCGAAGAAGATTACATTGGCCAGGGTCTTTCTTCTAGAAACTGTGGTTTGATCCTTCCAAATGTAAACCTGATTGCCAATGAAAGAGTCATCTCACAGCTATGCAGAAAAAAATGGTAATCAGACATCTGTCCAAGCTTGAAAAAAATGGGAAAATAAACTTGCTGATTATGCAGTAATGGCGAATTTAACAACCTATTTGAGAAATAAATCAATCTTGAAATTTGAGGAGGGATGGGAGTGTCTATTATGCAAGCAGGAGACAAATTTAGAATGAGAAATAGTTTAAAAATGGTATATAAATGTATCACTATGCATATAGATGTATTACAATGCAGAAACAGAATGAGAACAAATTTTGAATATAAATGTTTGAGGAAATGGATTTTGAACAAAACCAGCTTTAAAAAAAAATCTTATATGTGAGATATAGGATAGACTTTCCTTTAAGCTTTGGTATGTTAAAAGTTACAGTGAATATGTAGAAACAACAAAATATATAACATGGTATATGCAATAATGAGGAAATTAATAATATATCTGCAAAATAAACTAGTCATGAAATTCAAAACGTTTGAGATAAGAGAAGAAGAGATTGGGTTTATACCCTGCCCTTCACTGCCCAAGGGAGTCTCAGAGCGGCTTACAAACTCCTTTCCCTTCCCCTCTCCACAACAGACACCCTGTAAGGTAGGTGGGGCTGAGAGAGCTCTCTCTCGAGGACTGCCCTTGAGAGAACAGCTGGTACAGAGCTATGGCTTGCCCAAGGTCATCCAGCAGGTGCAAGTGGAGGAGTGGGGAATCAAACCCAGTTCTCCCAGATTAGAGTCTGCGCACTTAACCACTAACACCAAACTGGTTCTCAAGGACCATTGTATTCTATAGAAAATGTCTTTAAAACTACAGTAAAGGGGATGTTGGGGAGAAATATCCACTTTTTCTGTTCCATATATCCTGCAATGTATAATAATCTGATATATACAGTGAAGCTGAGACAAAATGAGGAAGGAATCATACTTTGTAAATTACCCAGGGGTGTTACCCAGCCCCAGGGCCTAATGGGTTTAGGGCCCACCCTGCTTTTAGTGGCCCACAAAGATGTTTTAATTTATTTTAAAATCAGGAGGGGGGAAACCTTTTAGGATTGAAGAAAATATTTTAAAAGAAGAAGAGATTGGATTTATACCCCGCCCTTCATTACCCGAAGGAGTCTCAGAGTGGTTTACAATCTCCTTTCCCTTTCCCTCCCCACAACAGAGACCCTGCGAGGTAGGTGGGGCTGAGAGAGCTCTCCCGAGGACTGCCCTTGAGAGAACAGCTCTGAGAGAACTTGTGACTAACCCAAGGTCACACCAGCAGTTGCGTGTGGAAACGTGGGGAATCAAACCCGGTTACTCCCAGATTAGAGTCCGCGCTCCTAACCAATACAAAACTGACTCTCTGTTTTTTTATTTTATTTTATTTTATTCCCCCCTCATATCATAAAAAAACAATGAAATTTTAGGGACTATGAAAATGAATTTATGCCCCAACCTTCGCTCAGAGTCTTAGAGCGGCTTACAGTGTCCTTCCCTTCCTCTCCCCACAACAGACACCCTGTGAGGTAGGTGGGGCTGAGAGAGCTCTGAGATAACTGCTATTGAGAGAACAGCTCTGAGAGAACTGTGACTGACCCAAGGTCACCTGGCTGGCTTAATATGGAAGAGTGGAGAAAACCCAGTCCTCCAGGTTATAGTCTGCCACTCTTAACCATTCCACCAAACTGGTTCATCACCGGTGATGTGAAAGACCTCCGCCTGGGACCCTGGAGTGCTGTGAAGAGGGGCTGTGGGTCAGTGGCAGAGCCTCTGCTTGGCATGCAGAAGGTCCCAGGTTCAATCCTCAGCATCTCCAGTTAAAAGGACCAGGCAGCTGGAAAGACCTCAGCCTGAGACCCTGGAGAGCTGTAAAGAGGGGCTGTGGGTCAGCTTCAGAGTCTCTGCTTGTTGTGCAGAAGGTCCCAGGTTCAATCCCCGGCATCTCCAGTTCAAAGGACCAGGCAGCAGGTGACGTGAAAGACGTCCGCCTGAGACCCTGGACAGCTGTTGCTAGTCTGAGTAGACAGTCCCGACCCTGATGGAGAAATGGCCTGAATCAATAAGGCAGCTTCATGTTTATTCATGTGTCATCATGACATTTCAGTAACACAAGCCTGCGTTCCTCATTGTCCCGGGTATTCAGTGGGCTCTGCTATTCTTCCTTGTTTGTGTTGAGCCACTGTGGTGGTCTGTCGTCCTCCGAACTAATGTGCTTCTCGTCATCTCACATGTCCATCTTCTGCGGAGTGTGACCATGCAACGGCCACGCTTCTGCCTGGCACGTGGGAGCCATGATGGATTGAGCAGTTCTCGACTTAGTGTGCGTCTCAGCTCTTCGCGAGTGCGTTTGCAATACATCCTGGGGGAGCAGAGTTGTTCTGCAAATATAAAACAATATTATGAAGCGGCTGTTGCCGCTCATAAAATTCCACAGGATCAATGGAATGCAATGAAACTCGTTAATAGCGCTCACCCTTGGGGATTCAGTTTTATTCACTTCCCAGGCACAGAAGGCTTCCTTCGTCCAAGTTTACGTAGGTAAGCAAGGGCAACCTTTTCCTTTCTTTCTGTGTCTGTACCAGTGTTCCCTCTAAGCTGAGTTAGTGTGAGCTAGCTCACAGTTTTTTAGCCTCCGGCTCACACATTTTTGTCTTAGCTCAGGAAGGATGGCTCCAGAGCAAACTAATGTATGCAGCAGCCAGATCGATTGCTCACAACTTTAATGCCAGTAGCTCACAAAGTAGAATTTTTGCTCACAAGACCCCACAATGTAAAGGGAGCATTGATCTGTACCCTCCTCAAATATCAGATATCCTTTCTTCAGTTCTGGGACCAATAGCAGAGTCCTAAGGAGACAGAACTCTGCTCTTGGTCCTTAAGGAGATAGAAGTGGGACCACACTGGCTCAAGTGGTTAAGACGCTGAACTGCAGACTGGAAGGTCAGTAGTTCAGCAGTTCGAGACCCGAGTGCTGCATGGCGGAGTGAGCTCCTGTCTCTGGCCCCAGCTCCTGCCAACCTAGCTGTTTGAAAGCAAGAAATTGCAAGTAGATAAACAGGTACTACTTTGGTGGGAAGGTAACAGCATTCCATGCACCTCGGCGTCTAGTCATGCTGACCACATGACCACGGAAACATCTTTGGACAGCGCTGGCTCTTCAGTTCGGAAACAGAGATGAGCACCACATCCCTAGAGTCGTATTTAACAGGCTTTTGAGCAAGGGAAACCTTTACCTTACAGTCAAGCTGATTGCAATATGCATGGTACCTTTGCATCTTTTTGCAAGTATTTTTTGCAGCAACCCCTCCCAACTTCTGACTAGGATAAAAGGACTTGGAGATCTCTATTTCTACTCTACCTGTATCTGATGAAGGGAGCTTTGATAACCATCTTCAAATACCTGAAGAACTGTCATATAGAGGGGTCATATGGAGTTGTTTTCTGTAGCCCCAGAAGGTCGGGCCAGAACTAATGGGTTGAAATTAAATCAGACTAGTTTCTGGCTAAACATTAGGAAGAACTTCCTGACCGTTAGAGCGGTTCCTCAGTGGAATGGGCTTCCTCGGGAGGTGGTGGGCTCTCCTTCTTTGGAGGTTTCGAAACAGAGGCTAGATGGCCATTGGACAGCAGTGATGATTCTGAGCTTTGGCAGATCATGAGAAAGAAGAGAAGGAAGGGATGCATCACTGCTTAGTTCTCTTGGCACTTTCTTACACGCTCAGGGAAATGCTGATTGCCACTTTGGGGTCAGGAAGTGTTTTCTTTCCCCCCACCAGGCCAGTTTGGCTCGAGATCCTGGAGGTTTTTTTTGTTGTTGCCATCTTATGGGTATGGAACAGGGGTCTCTGTGGCTGTGGGGGGGGGTATTTGTGAATTTCCTGCTTTGGAAAGGGGTTGGACTAGATGACCCCAGAGATCCCTTCCAACTGTATGATTCTATGACTCTCGAAAGCTTATATATGTCGGTTTCTAAGGTGGTACTGGGTTGGAATATAACTACATCACTTAAGTTCTGTTAGTAGAAAGATGAGGTAGAAATGCTCCAAATAAACAAACAATAGTGCACTTTTCCTGAGTTCCAAACAATTATGGAACTAGTGTTGTGAGGCAAAAGGAAATTTAACATCGGTGTGCCTTGAATAACTGGCCCTTTCCCATCCCCCACGTTGTTTTGCAAATTGCTTTGGAGACTAGGAGACTTTGAAGAGCAGCTAGGGGAGAGATGAAGCATGGATCAGTACCTTGGGTGACGGAAACATGGTGTCTAGAAACTTCTGCAAAGTTCTCCGAGCTCTTCACATCCATACAGGAACACCAACTTTTAAGAGGGGATATATAAACTTGCATAATTTACTAGCTATTACTGAGTTCTGCTCCGTAGATGCATAATTTAATCAAAGTCCTCGTTGAAATAAGGCAGCGAAATCCGAATGTGTCAACATTTAAAGTTTACGTAATTTACGCCCGGCGTGGCATTTATAATGTACTGGTGTGACATGGCTATTATGCCCCTATCTCTCGATTTCAGTGATTCCTATTAGAATATTTTAATTAGAGTGTGTGCTCATTCATTATTATTAGACACAAATAATGGATTACTCTTAATATATTCCCAACACTTTTTTTTCTTTTCTTTTTTTTTTGAAAACATATTTGCCATGGATGCAAGTAGGGACAGTTTTAATGTTTTTGCTTCTCTCAGTTTTATCGTTCTCACACCATGTTCGAATAAATTGCCTGTCATCTCTGTTTCACTGCAGTGTTGATGTTCCCAAATGTAAGATGTTTTGGAAATTTATTACTTTACCCCCACCCAGTATAAATATGTTAACCTGGGAAGTAGGAGAAACAGAGTTTCTTGTTGTATGATTTGCAGTTAAGTGGTGTTACGGGTATCTTAAAAACAGCTATTTTGTAGATAACCAGGGTGTTGTCCATGGAATTGTCTATCCTAAAAGTGTTGCTTCTTTCCCTGGACAGGGGGAAGGAAGAAGGGGATAAGAACCCCCTGGTCCATCATACAACTGCCCAATGCATTTTGGTTTTGTTTTCTTCGGTCCTTGGAAGGTCTCCAGGCAGAGAAAGGTCTTGGCCACAATTAGTAGTCTGAGATAGATGTTCATTGGAGATTTCACGGGGTAGCACACACAAAGCTATCTTTTTATGGGAGAGTTAGAGGGGCTGCGGTGGCTCAGTGGTTAAGATGCTGAACTGCAGACTGGAAGATCGGTAGTTCAGCAGTTCAAGTCCTGAGCGCTGCATGACGGAGTGAGCTCCCGTCTCTGGCCCCAGGTCCTGCCAACCTAGCAGTTTGAAAGCAAGAAATTGAAAGTTGATAAATAGGTACCGCTTCGGTGGGAAGGTGCTTCGGTGTGCGCCTCGGTGTTTAGTCATGCCAGCCCATGACCACGGAAACATCTTCGGACAGTGCTGGCTCTTCGGCTTGGAAGCGGAGATGAGCACCGCCCCCTAGAGTCAGACCCGACTGGCTTTCAAGCAAGGGAAACCTTTACCTTTACCTTATGGCAGAGTTACACACAGGAAGAATATAATAATATAAGATACGTAACCAAGTTGTTACAATGAGTATGCAGATCGATTGGGCAATCCCTCTAAATATGTCCAGGTGGTCATCCATGTCGGTCTGAAGCAGCAGGACAAATGTAGAGTCCAGTGACACCTTTAAGACCAACAAAGGTTTATTCGTTTTTTTTTAGGTTTTTTTTTTAAGTGTGCATGCACACAACAGCTCATACCTTGAATAAACTTTTGTTGGTCTTAAAGGTGCCACTGGACTCTAAATTTCCCCTAAATACTAGTATCTAATTTTTCAATCCACTCAGTCACAGCTGGGGAGGGTTCAGGGAGCTCCATCACATCTCCCTGGAAAGCACGACACTCACATCCTTATGACAGTTGGAGAATAGTTTGGCGGGCTGCACCACAATCACATCTGGGTGCTGGCATTTTGCTCCATTTAAACAACAGGTCTGCACAACTGCCAACTCCCGTGTCAGACGTGTCTTCGTGGATGGGCAGCTCTCTGTTTCCGATGATCTTTCTGTATTCACAAAAAAGAATATCTTGCCTGGAGAAATGTAGGGGAGTGATGTGGCACAAGCTGGGTAGCTAGTCCGCCGGAGTGGGTTGGATACATCTGCTGATGGTTCTCATTGCTGCATTGAGTTGGGGCATCAAGTTTGTGGACGTGGGGGGCTGTTGAGCTACATTGAAGCACCACATTCCGCAGTACTAACCCCAAAGCTGCACGTTTAAGTATTGTAGCAGACACACTCCTCCATGTAGCAGACACACTCCTCCAGAAAAGTGCCACACAATTTTTGTAGAATGTTGTTTTGCATGTATATTTTCACTGCTGCATTGGCAAGATGCGGTTTATAGTTCCAGGTCCTGTCCATGTAAAGCTATCTTCTCCTGAATCAGACCCCTGGTCCGTCAAGACTGGCAGCACTCTCCAGGGTCTCAGGTGGAGGTTTTTCTCATCACCTCCTGCTTGGTCCTTTTTAACTGGAGATTGAACGTGGGACCTTCTGCATGCTAAGCTAAGAGTAGCTTCTGCTGGGCCCCAAACACCCCCCCCCCCCCACCACCACCACAGCGCCTCCGCTTTGACTTGTGTGACTGAAGGATCCAAATAGTTTTGTTTTTTTTTGAAAGACTGGCAGAAGAGAGAGAGATAGAAATTAGAATCATTCAAATTTAATCTATCTCACTCCTCCCTCCCCATTCCTTTCTGGGATACAAACAATATATACAATTTATGATTACAAACAGTAGGATTTGTGTAACAGACTTGTGTCAATGGGACCGGAACGCCAGAAGGGTAGTAAATTAGTTTCAAAAGCAGCATGACCATTTGAAAAGGGGGGAGGAAAAAACAAAAAAACCTCGACCTTGTGAATTAACTCCATATTCAATGCTTTCTCATGTACATTAGGTGTTACAGCGCATGAAATGAATACGGAGTCACATACCAGTGGCCGCGGTTACGAGAGGCAATCATCAATGCCGCCTCTAGCTAGCAAGTGCTCATTTCCCTTCCTTTCTTCCTGTGATCCCCCCCCCCCCTTTTCTGCATGGTCACATCACGGGTCCTCAGACAGCAGTGGGATTTATGAACCCGTTGCAGCCATCAGTGGAACAGAAATGCAGGTGGAGGAAGCGTTGCGGGGAAACCTATGCTCAGAAAATGAAAGTTGGCTATATAGGGGAAAACAAAGGAGTGGGGGGGGGGGGGAGATTAAAGACAAGACACATAATATCTTTTTGTTGAATTCTCTGTAAGTCATTAAGATTCATTTTATCATTTTTAAAAGCCTGTTGTTTTAGTTTTTTTTTTTTTTTTGAATTATAATAAACATTTTCTGGCATCCCATTTTCCACTTCAGCTATCCCTGCAGGTAATATCCGTGGATAAACTGAAGCAAAAACAGAAAAGTACACCGTGGTGAACGAGAGGCAATTAGGTATTGCCGGAAAAACAATATTTTAGGCCTTGTTTTCAAAGGCGTGTGTGTGTTTGTGTGTGTGTGTGATTTTCATGTGTTGTAGCAATTCAAAGCCACAGTCCTCAAACAGTGGCTGCACCTTAGCATCATTTTAAGTATAATGTCGTGGGGAGAAAGGCACAGAGTGTATGCACATTAAGAAAACAACATTTCAGCATTTAATGTTTGTATTCTGTTGTTCTTTCTTTTTTAAAAAATCTGCATTTGTTAGGCAAGTCTTAACCCCATCCCCCCTGCCAGTTGACATGGAATAAGAATTGCAGGCAAATGAGGAGTATAGAATGACACAAATCCTGGGAAAATCTTGAACTTCTGATCAAGGGTTTCCTCATCAACCAGTGGTAGTTACAACATCTGCAGATCAGTTCTAAGACATCCATTCCCTTCAGCGATGCTTGAATAGCACAGATGTAGTCTATTCTGTCCAGTGGCGCAGAACGCTAGCAGTTTCTGAACAACAGCAGCAACAACAAAAAATCAATCAATCAAGATGTGTTGAGCTGGCTCTGAGTTAGTCCTTGTGTGGGAGGAAGGCACTTGGCTTGTGTACAAGTGTGTGTTAAGTATTTCTGCTGATTTATGTTATGTAATGTGCCTTGCTGTTCCCAAGGGTATTCCTTGACCCAGGGATCCTGAACATTTTTGAGCCTGCAGGCACATTTGGAATTCTGAAACTGTGTGGTAGGGCACAGCCACAAAATGGCTGCCTCGTGGAGTGGAACCAACGGCACAATAGTGAAGTCACAGAAGAGGAGGAGGAGGAGGAGGAAGAAGAAGAAGGAGAAGAAGAAGAAGAAGAAAGATTGGATTTATGCCTCACCCTTCAATCTGAGTCTCAGAGCAATTTACAATCTCCTTTCCCTCCCCCTCCCCACAACAGGCACCTGTGAGGTAGGTGGGGCTGAGCGAGCTCTTTGGAGAACTGCTTGTGAGAGAACAGCTCTGAGGGAACTTGTGACTGACCCAAGGTCACACCCGCAGCTGCATGTGGAGGAGGAGTGGGAATCAAACGTGGTTCCCCCAGATTAGAGTCCACACTCTTAACCACTGCACCAAATTGGCTCTCTTGAGCTGCACTCAAGCTGCAGTGGCTGCTGCTGCAAACCAAATGCCTAGTGGCCAATGAGAAGACTTGCTGGGCAAAATGCCAGCCTAGCCCCACCCACTTTCTAAAAAGGCGGTTGGCACCTGGAAAGGAGTCAGCAGGACCCATGTAGGGAACACTGCCTTAACCTTAAGTGGTGGTGGATGCAGAAGTCCTTCGCAAGCGGGAGGAACTGGAAATGAGCCGTTGCAGCAGAGCTGTACTTCCGAAGGCCTTATTTTGTCCGTGACTTCGGCTGCAATCTTTCAGAGTGTTTCTCCTGCCTACATTCATGGATTTTAATGGGTTTAGAACTGAGTGGTTCTGTACAGGATTGCACTGTTGGAAACCCAGTCACTCATTTGTTTCTAAAACCACAGCTTTGAAGACTTGGATTGTGAGCAAGTGCATACTTTTGAGGAGATGAAGCCCCACTCAGTTCAGTGGGACTTAAAGGTTGCGAGGTCCAATCGTTGCACCTGTGGGGGGATTATGGGGCATTCCAGGGGGCATTCTGGGAGTGGGCGGGGACATCAGCATAAAACCACAGAGTTTTGCCGAAAATCCAGTGTCACCCCCCCAACATTGCTGATGTGATGACATGACTTCTGGGTGACACAGTAACATTGTGTGCAGCATTACTGTTTGGAGGGATTCCCTTCCACCGGCCAGCTGGCCAATGGCGGACAGGAACCCTCAAAATTGGGGGATTCCCTGCCCCCACTGGGCAAATGGCAACCCTACCCCGGAGGTTGTGTGTGTGTGTGAAGTGTCATCAAGTTTCTTCTGACTTATGGTGACCTATGATTTAATGACTTGCAAAACATCCTATTGTTAAAAGTGTTGCTTAACTCTTGCGAACTGAGGGCCGCGGCTTCGTTGATGGAGTCAAGCCATCTCATATTGGGTTTTCCTCTTTTCCTGCCCCCTTCAACTTCTCCTAGCATTATTGTCTTCTTCAGTGACTCTTGCCTCTCAGAATCAATGCTTCCTCTAAGCTGTGGAGACTTCTCAGCTTAGAGGGAAGATGGCTCATAATGTGAACAAATTTTGAGAGCCTCAGTTTGGCCATTTTAGCTTCTAGTGAGAGTCCAGGCTTGATTTGACCCAGTAAAGGTAAAGTTTTCCCTTGCAGGAAAGCTAGTTGAATCCATCTCTAGGGGGTGGTGCTCATCTCTGTTTCCAAGCAGAAGAGCCAGCATTGTCCAAAGACATTTCCGTGGTCATCTGGCTGGCATAATTTGATGCCGAGATGCACGGAACGCTGCTACCTTCCCACCCACCTAAGCAGTGCCTATTTATCTACTTGCAATTTCTTGCTTTCGAACTGCTAGGTTGGCAGGAGCTGGGACCAGAGACGGGAGCTCACTCCGTCATGCGGCACTCGGGTCTCGAACTGCCGAGCGACAGACCTTCCGGTCTGTAGCTAAGTGTCTTAGCCACTGAGCCACCGCGGCCCTAGATGATTTGACCTAGAACCCACTTGCTTTTCTTTTTCACGGCCCAGGACATCTGTAAAACTTTCCCTCAGCACTACATTTCAATGGAATCAACTTTCTTCTCGTTGGCATTCGTCATTGTCCAACTTCGCACTCATACATAGCAACAGGGAATACGGAATTGGTTCCGGTTGCTGGCGAGAAGTATTGCTGTGGCATTCCGCAAGAGCTTATTTTATGTTTTCTTATTTACATACATATCCCTTCTTCCCCCCCCCCCCCTTCTCTTTTTATTTTGGTTAGCTAGGACTTCTTGTCTGCCTGTGTTAGGTTCTCGTTTTGCCATTTCATTACCCTGTGTTATGTTTTAGGGCGTTACGCTATGCTTAGGATGTTAATGGGGGATGCTTGGGCACACTCTGGATTAAACCATATGAATAGTACAGCCCAAATACTCAGAATTCGCAAAGTATGTTGGACTCAGTTTATTTGGTTTTAAAAGCCAATAGGCCATACATGGTGCGTGTGTGGGTGGGATACGTTTTACAGAATTCAGCTGCGTAATCTCAGCAGTGGATTTCTAGACAAAGCCTGTTCTGCTTCCTGAATCCAACCCAAAGGGGGAAGAATTTTGTACCTTTGCCTCGGTTGTGCAGTCTCTCATCATTCATTCTGGTTTTGCATAATTTATCCTGATAGTGCTAGTCAGGCGGGGGGCAAGGATGCATCCACCGTACCCACCCACACCTGCCCACTAAGGACATATGATTCAGCCGTCTCTCCGGACGATAGTATATCTTGGCAGCCGTGCTGGCTACAAGCTAGCTGTCTTTACAAATGCCAGAAGTCTCAGCAATATGAACCATGTCCCCTAAATGGTCTGCGTTTCCACAACCAGGCAAATCGCAGTCGCTAATCCGACTTGAGTGGCCCGGGCTGGCCCGATCTCATCAGATCTCAGAAGTTACGCAGGGTTGGCCCTGTTGAGTATTTGGATGGGAGACCACCAAGGAAGTCCGGAGTAGCACCTCAGAGAGGCAGGCAATGGCAAACCACCTCTGAACATCTCTTGCCTTGAAAACCCGGTGGGGTTGCCATAAGCCAGCTGTGACTTGACGGCACTTGCCACCACCAGTCCCAGTTTGGTTTAGAGGTTAAGAGCGTGGACTCTAATCTGGGAGAACTGGATTTGACTCCCCGCTCCTCCACATGCAGCTGCTGGTGTGGCCTTGGGTCAGTCACGAGTCCTCTCAGAGCTGTTCTCTCAAGGGCAGTCCTCAAAAGAGCTCTCTCAGCCCCACCTACCTCACAGGGTGTCTGTTGTGGGGAGGGGAAGGGAAAGGAGGTTGCAAGCCACTCTTAGACTCCAAGTGAAGGGTGGGGTAGAAATCCAGTCTCCTCCTCCTCCTCCTTTTCAAAGTCATAGCCTTAGACACTTAATGTTTGGCCAGGAGGGGCCGTGCTTCAGTCTTACAACTCACACACCTCCGTTTTAAGAAATCTTGATCAGTGAGTGTCAGGAACTTTCTTGGTTTGAGCTATTCAGAGTGGATGATACTGAGCTCTGCCATGTACCAATAGCCTGACTCAGTATAGAATAGGGAAGGATTATGGCTCGGTGGTAGAAGACCTGCTTTGTATGCTGAAGGTCCCAGGTACCATCTCTGGTTAAATATTGTCTGCTTGCAGGTAACTAGAAAGCCCTTTTTTGTCTGATCCTGTGCCACCAGAGCAGACGGTACTGAGCTATTGCACCAGTGCCCCCTGTAAAATGGGGAGTCTTGTGAGAAAAAACTCTACTTTGCGAGCTATTTGCATTAAAGTTCTGAGTGAGCGATTTAGCTACCGCATAAACTAGTTTGCTCTGGAGCCATCCTTCCTGACTTAAGACAAAAATGTGTGTGAGCCAGAGGCTTAAAAAAACAGTGAGCTGGCTCACACTAACTCAGCTTAGAGGGAACATTGCCAAGGAATGTTGCTCTGAATTAAGCAGAGGGGGTACATCGAATCCTTGGCATGGCGAGGTCGTGTTCCTCACTTTCCACTGGATGTGAACATCCTGGACAACTTCCTTTTGATGAATTTGCACTGCAGGGCTATGAAGCTTGTCCCTCCCAACCTCTTCCAATGATGTGTGTCCCTTTCCCCCCCTAAACATACACCCTTTGTGGTAAACTTAATTTATTTCTGTTCAGAGCTGCAGTTTTCAGCGGGAGATGCTTATCTGCTCGAACATCAAGAGAGGGGCATGTTTGTTTGCCGCTTCATTCAACAACCATGTCTCTAACTACCTGTGTGTATAAAAATGAATATTTGTTTAAATGTGCATTTTATACCACCGTGAGATCCCTGTGGGTTGTAGCTCTGTGTGTGTGTGTTGGAGATATTATTCGGAGTGTCAGAGAGGAAAGTTACAATTTTATTTTATTTTTTGTCTCTGAGGTTAGGATGCTGGCATCTGACTGAAAGAAGGAAATTCAGACTACTGGAAATATGTGTACTGGTGTAGCTTCCCCAGGAGGTACTGGCTGGGGTCCAGCAGGGCAGGTCACAGGCAAGGTTGCAGAGAGTAACCAGAGTCTAGTCCAAAAGTCAGGGGTTCCGAGAGCAGGTCTACCAAAGTCCCATCAAGGGTCAAGGAATTCCAGGCAGCAAGTCCAGTCCGAGAAAAGCCATTTGTTAGGTCCAGCTCAAGGTTGCAGAGGTCCAGTAGCAACAAGGTTGGTGGCTCAGTAACCAAGTGTACTTGTTGCATCCACAAATTGCTGCTTCTCCCGGATGAATTTATCATCAAGTCTTAATGAGCTAAACTCCCAGCCAATTCATTGGCAGTCAACCTGAAACTACTCATTTGTCTCTCCAATTCACAGTTGGCCATGAGTCTTGCATTTCTTCTCCTTTCTTGCAACTCTAAGCATCTCTGACAGTGTCGGTGCTGCAAGGGTGTGGGTGAGCTAGGTGGTCCAGGAATGGCTGCTGGAGACTTGTTTACTGCTTCAGAGCTTCAAGGTGTTGGCTCGGTTTCAGCTGTAGTCTGTGCCTCCTGATCAGCCAGTAACCTGATCTCTTGTTGTTCCCCTTCTGGCTCAGAGCCGGCTGCAGCCAGCTGTTCAATTACGGGCTGAGGGCTTAGCAGGTAGCTCTTAGTCTGAGAAATCTGAGCCATCACTCGGCACAGACTGACTTATGACAATATACATTAACATTTGCAATCCACGCAATGCCATGAACTTCCATTCCCACAAAGCCTAATGTTATCAGGATAAAGATGCTAACAGGTTCTCGTTAAAGAATAAGTTTATAGACAGCAACATGTGACCAAAGAGGGAAAATATGTAGTCATGTCTATTTTAGCGTGTCATGCAGGTGAATGGCCAGATCAGGTTTGATGGATAAATTTGGCAAGAGAGGATTTGAGTAACCTAACAGCAAATACTGGCAACAGGTCTGCAGTTGTGTGCACATTTACCTCACAGTAAATCCCATTCTTCATCGTGATACTCTGTTGTAAGTATGCACAAATAGACCTGCCCTGGATAACCCAGGCTAACCTGATCTCATCAAATCCCAGAAACTAAGCAGGGCTGGCCCTGGTTGGTACTTGGGAGACCACCGAGGAAGTCCAGGGTTGTAACTCAGAGGCAAGCAACAGCAGAGCACCTGTGAAACATCTCTTGCCTTTAAAGTCCTGTGGGGTCACCATAAGTCAGCCATGAGTTGAAGGCAACGACAACAGCAATAGATAGGATTGGACTGCTGAGGCTGAAGCCCTAATTTGCATTAGGGATATGTGTTGCTTTGTATGTGTGTTAATGTGATCTTTTGGAGGGGAGTTTTTGCATTCTTTTGTGTGTGTGTGTGTGTGTGTGTGTGTGTGTGTGTGCCTCTGTGTGTGTGTGAGAGAGAGAGAGAAGAAGAAGAAGAAGAAGAAGAGATTGGATTTATACCCCGCCCTTCACTCACTTAAGAGTCTCAGAGCGGCTTACAAACTCCTTTCCCTTCCCCTCCCCACAACAGACACCCTGGGAGGTAGGTGGGGCTGAGAGAACTCTTTCCCTAGCTGTCCTTGAGGGAACAGCTGGTACAGAGCTATGGCTTGCCCAAGGTCATCCAGCCAGGTGCAAGTGGAGGAGTGGGGAATCAAACCCGGTTCTCCCAGATTAGAGTCCGCGCACTTAACCACTACACCAGACTGGCTCAGAGATTGTGTGTGAGAGTGTGTATCTGGAAGTCATGGCAACCTCTGGTGACTGACCCCTACTGGGGGCCTGGAGGATATTCAGAGAGGTGGCTGAATAAAACCTGCCCCCCACCTCCCAATTGCTGGTATTCCAAGGAGGTCTCCCATCCAAGTACTTGCCAGAGTCGACCCTGCTTAGCTTCCGAGCTCTGACAAGATCGGACTTGTCTGGCTATCCAGGTCAGGGCCGTTTATGTAAACTTGAGGGTCTTTTTAACGGAACCGTATGGATTTGCAAGGGGGGAAAAGTAGAATAATGAATATATAAAACTTCTGGTGTGTGACCCTCCCAGTGTAATCAGTTGGAATTAATCATCACGTGTTTTGGGGGGGGGAGGAGGAGGAGGAGGGGGCCTGCTCATGTAACAATGTAATTGATTAGGGGAGATATAAGTCATGTCTCCCGACTGCATCTTTTAAAAGTAACAATTAATAATGGCAACACACATTGCCAAGCCTCATTGGCTGGAGAATGTAAGTATTTTATCATTTTTACCAGTGGCTGCTTTCGCATGCACATTTATGGTAAATGCTTTGTTTGCTATCGCAAAATGAATATTTAAAAGAAACAGCCAGGATGCGGGGGAGGGGGGGTGTTGTTGGACCCAGATGCGTTTAAGGGGAACACCCCACAAAATAATGTGGGGTGCAGTTGTACGCATCCGCTTACATGGGAGCAAGTCCAACTGAGACCAGTGGGGTATACCTTTGAGAAATCGTGGATGAGATTGGACTGTGCATTTCTTTGGCTAGGAACCCACCAGTCCAAGAATTCACACTGATATGGACCTGAAAAGTAGAAAATACTTTTGAGGAACATTTCAGAGGTGTGAAATCTGTGTTTGGGATGTAGGGAGGAGGCCAATCAAGACATATGTGAAATTAGAACATTAAAGTGCTATTTCTGCAACATAGTTCCTTCTGTACTTCAAGGTCTTCTCTTGATAACAGCCAGCTGTTTCACATCTGGCTAAGGTATTCCCAGCTTTACCTTTGAGATCTGACATCCAGCAAACATCTGGTGGTGGAGGGTCTCTGTTACTGATGTAGATCATAACCCCGCAACTCCCTTCATGTTTGAGGAGGGGATGAGTTAAGGATAAATTCTCAACTTGAACAACTATCCTGGATGCTCGAGTCAGTGAAGAATCCTGACCAAGGTGGAGCTTACGGGACTTTGGTACACCGTGGCATCTCATCTCTAGAACATCTCCCTACACCTATTAACCAGCCTAGCAGTGGGTCTCTAGAGAAGAGGTTCTTTTCCACACCTGCTACCTGAGGTGAGTTGGAGATGCCAAGGATCGAACTTGGGACCTTCTGTATTCGGGGCACGTGCTCTTCCATTAAACCGCAAGGCTGCTTCCGTTAAACCACAAGGCTGCTTGTTTACTTGGCACTATTCTTTAAGGGCCATGGTGGCTCAGACTAGGTTAAGACGCTGGGCTGCAGACCAGAAGGTCGGTAGTTTAGCAGTTCGAGACCCAAGTGCCACGTGACAGAGTGAGCTCCCATCTCTGGCCACACCTCCTGCCGACCTAGCAGTTTGAAAGCAAGAAATTGCAAGTAGCTAAATTGGTACCATTTCGGTAGGAAGGTAACAGCTTTCCATATGCCTCGGCATTTAGTCATGCCGGCCACATGACCATGGAGAACTGTTTGGACAGTGCTGGCTCTTCGGGTTAGAAACGGAGACGAGCAACACCCCCTAGAGTCGGATTCGACTGGCTTTCGAGCAAGGAAAACCTTTACCTTTACCCGTTCTTTAAGGCTGGTGACAAAGAAATTGAAATTGTTAAGTATTCCCCATCCCTTGGCTTCATCATCAACCGAAAGGGAGACTGCCACCAAGAAATCAGGAGGCTGATGCTGGGAAAGACCGCCATGAAGGATCTAGAAAAAGATTCTTAAGTGTAAGGAAGTGTGGCTGGTGACCAAAGTCAAGATAATCATACTACAGCAGGGGTGGGCAAATAGCGGCCCGCGGGCCACATGCAGCCCGCCACAGAGTTTTTTGCGGCCCACCAAGACAGTCAGCCACGTGGTTTCAGTCAGGCCTCCGTTGGGAATCTCAACAAGCAATCTCACTCCTGATTTCAAACAAAATTGTAGAAAAGTGTGATAAGGTACATTTGTCTCATTAAACTGATTCTAAAATTAAATGTGCTTGCAGCTATAGATGATATGAAATTAGCACAATAAATAAATTGAATAAAACTACCACTATTTTATTTTATTTAATTTATATTAATTGATTTTTATGATGCAATTTATACCTTTTCTGAAATGCAACGTTAACTAATGAATGCAATCATTTTAAAAGGTGCGGCCCTCCGCTAACCTCCGCTCCCACAAAGTGGCCCCCAAGCCAAAACAATTGCCCACCCCTGTACTACAGTATTCTTCATCACTTTGAATGCGTGTGAAAGGTGGACAACGAAGGAAGTTCCAAGATGGGTAGCTGTGTTTGTCTGTCTGTAGCAGGAGAAAAGAGTAAGAGTCCGGTAGCACCTTAAAGACTAACAACATTTGTGACAGGATATGGGCTTTCATGAGTCACTGTTCACATCTTCAGATACTTCTGAAGAAATGAGCAGTGACTCACGAAAGCACATCCCCTGCCACAGATTTTGTCCTTAATTCTTTCTTCATTCTGAATGGAAGAAACTTGATTTATTCGAATTGTGGTCTTGGAGGGGAGTTTTATGGATAACCGTGGACCACCAAAAAGACAAATCAGTGGTTTCTAGATCAAATCAAGCCTAAACTCTCCCTAGAAGCTAAAATGATTAAATTGAGGCTATTGTACTTTGGACACATTGTAAGGAGGTGAGAATCACTGGAAAAGACAATAATGCTAGGAAAAGTTGAAGGCAGCAGGAAATGAGATGGATTCCATCAAGGAACCCGCTGCCCTCAGTTTGCAAGACCTGAGCCAGGCTGTTAACGATAGGACATTTTGTAGGTCATTAATTCATAGAGTCTCTGTGAGCTGGGAGCAGCATGACAGCCCTTAACACACACATTCTTCTGAGTGGTAGCCATTAGGGTTAGGATTTTTTTTAAAAAAAAAAAACCCATTACTGTAGCAACCAATAGTTGTTGTGTAGGGTATGTCCCAGGGGATATATATTTTGAGCGGGTTCCAGGCTATGGTCTTTTGGTTTGTGGCTGAGTTAGGTTGTGGTTGGGTTTCCTGTTGTAATTTCAGTGACTATCTTTTATTATTGTTGGATTTTATTCTGTTTGCGTGTTGTATTTCGGTCGACGTTTTGTCTTTTGCCTTGAAGACTTTGTTGAGAGTCAACATACTAGGGTCTTAAACACAGCGTGGGGTCGGGCTGCGAACAATGGTTCTATTCTGCTCCTACAAGTCTTCCGAGTCCTCCATGTTCTTTTGTTCAGCCCCCTTTGGCCAGAGCTGAATGGTGGGCGCACTGGCTGACTCTGCCAAGAGGTTCTGGGTTCCGATCTCCTGAAAACTCTGGTCCTGACACCCCCCCGCTCACTCTGCAGCGGCAGAACAATGTCTGTTAATCCATGCCTTAGCTTCCTCCATGCAATTCAACAGTAGACTAATGCCAAGGCGGCTGGATTCCATCCTTTACTAGACACGTGCTTTCTCAGCAAGGCTCTGCTGTGGGGTCTTAGTGTATAGGCTGACATTTCTGGCTGCCCTAGTTTCTTCTCCTGTGAACTTTTTTGACCTGTCCTTTCTGAGTTGCTACTCCTTCAGTTCAGAAATCAATACAGTAGGGGCACAGTAGTGAATCCTTTGCACTCAGCATGCTTTTCTCTCCCTTTTTTTGCTTAAAAAAAGATAATGGGCCATGAGACTGGGGGAAGAGGCAACTAATTACAGAGCTTGGAGATAAATCAGTCAAATGGTTCCGATAATATCCGGCATTGTGGGAATGGAAGTTCATGACATTGCTTGGATCGCAAATGTTGATTTACGTTTCCAGTAGTCTGAGTCTCCCATCCATTAGTTCTTATAACACCTGGAGCCGTGTCACCTTTTGTTTTCATATAATTATATTGCCGAACTATAGATCAACACAGAATAATGAAGTGCGGGGCTAGGGGAAAGAAGAACGGCATGCAAACTTGAATCTGGACAGCCAGGGTTAATATATCTGTTTAGATTTTAATGTTGTACCGGCAAATCCATGTTATTATCTTCTTTGCTGATATATTGGTTTTCAAGTCACGAAACAGCCACCGTGCGATCCACTCTGTACTTACTGGCCTTGGAGTTTTGAAATCGAAGTTTCCTGCCCCATTGCTTCTGACGTACTTATGGACCTAGAGCCTATAGTTTTGTGGCGCTCCAGTGGTGTAGATTGGAAGGGAAGGTGGCACGGTATAGCTTGATCTCATCAGATCTCGGAGGATAAGCAGGGTCGGTACTTGGAGGGGACACTTCCAAGGAATACCCTATAGAGAAAGGCAATGGGCAACCACCTCTGCTTCTTCTTTGCCTTGAAAGCCCCTTGCAGAGATCACCATAAGTCCTGGATGGGAGACCTCAATGGAAGACTCTGCAGAGGCAGGCAATGGCCAACCACCTCTGCTTCTCCCTTGCCTCAAAAGCCCCTTGCTGGGGTCGCCTTCACTTATAAGCTAAGCAGGGTCAGTGCTTGGAAGGGAGACCTCAACGGAAGGCTCTGCAGAGGCAGGCAATGGAAAACCTCCTCTGCTTCTCCCTTCAAGGCTGTAGACTTTCCAATTTCCTGGGGGGGGTGGTGCTGGGGCTGGGCCAGAGACATTACAGGCCTTTGTCTCTGGGGGAGGCTCAGCATGTCCTGGAAAAGTTCGCGGGGGGGGGGGGCTCCAGCTCCCCAGCCCCCCTGAAATTGACGCCTATGTCTCCCTTGCCTCAAAAGCCCCTTGCTGGGGTTGCCTTAAGTTATAAGCTGAGCAGGGTCTGTACTTGGAAGGGAGACCTCCAGGGAAGGCTCTGCAGAGAAAGGGGATGGCAGACCACCTCTGCTTCTCCCTTGCCTCGAAAGCCCCTTGCTGGGGTGGCCTTAAGTTATAAGCCAGGCAGGGTCTGTACTTGGAAGGGGGACCTCCAAGGAAGGCTCTGCAGAGGAAGGGGATGGCAAACTGCTTGCAGGGATTTCCATAGGTGACCTGGAACTTCACACACACACACACACACACACACACACACACACACAGTGAGGCAGACGAGAACAAGGTGTGTGGTCAGATGTTGAGCTCTGTGTGCACTCTGTGACATCTAAACTGGAAAAGTTATCTTGTCAAAGTCAAGTCCCCAGCTTTGGCTTCCTCTCTCATGATAATGGTGATAGGTTGGGAAGCCCACAGGTGACCACCAGAACCAACTAGCAAGAAGACACCCCCCCCACACACACACACACACTGGTATGCCATCTGCTTGCAAGTCTGGAGACTGATTCTTGGAGATCACAGTCAAGATCTTCATCTTGAACCATCTTGAGAGACGCCTCTCTTCCAATGTTCTTAAGATCCAGTGGCCACTTTTATTCCTCTAGATAGACTACAAACACCCAGGCCTGGCTCAGATTTGCAGTCACTGCCACCTTACACAGCCCAGGCTAGCCCAGTCTCATCAGATATTGGAAGCTAAGCAAGCTTAGCCTTGGATAGCATTTGGAAGGGCGACCTCCAAGGAACACCAGGGTTGTGACCAGTGTTCCCTCTAAGCTGAGTTAGCGTGAGCTAACTCACAGTTTCTTAGCCTCCGGCTCACACATTTTTGTCTCGGCTCAGGAAGGATGGCTCCAGACCAAACTAATTCATGCAGCAGCCAGATCACTTGCTCACAACTTGAGTACCATTAGCTCACAAAGTAGAATTTTTGCTCACAAGACGCCACAGCTTAGAGGGAGCATTGGTTGTGACACAAAGGCAGGCAATGGCAAACCACCCCTGAAACATCTTTTGCCTTTTAAAAAAGTCTAGCTTGCCACCTAGTGGTCCATAATGCTAAAAGGAGCTAGAACTGTAGGCTGCCAGACAATCTTAGGATCTCCTGGCTATTCTACGCACGATGCCACACAATAATTATCACTTGTATAGTTTTGGCTTAACTTTAGCTTTGACCGGTAGCAGGGACACCACTCCTTTTCCCTGCCTCTTCTTCTGTGTGTCTCCCCTCTCCTGCCCTACGCTCAGGGTTTTTTGGCTCAGAGATGGCAACTGCAGCTGACTCTTCTTAGCAGCTGGTTCACCCCCTGACCGAAGGTCTCCATTCCTATCCTGGCATGAGTATTAAGAGAATAGACTGTCCTGGCCCCACTGGTGGACCTCTGGAGGGCACCTGGTATTTCTGGCCACTGTGTGACAGAGTGTTGGACTGGAGGGGCCACTGGCCTGATCCAACATTGGCTTCTCATGTTCTTAAGATGATGACGGCGAATGGGATCCAGTAATCTCTGTGTATGGCACACGTTTCTTGTGTTGATATTGGGGAGGGGGCTGCGGCTCAGTGGAAGAGCCTCTGCTTTGAATGCAGAAGGTCCCAGGTTAAATCCCCAGCATCCCCAGTTAAAAGGACCAGACAGCTGGTGGAGGAGGAGGAGAGGAGGAGGAAGAAGAATTTGATTTCTTAATCGCCCTATCCCAGCTTACGCCAGACTCTGGGCAATGTACAAGGGGGCATAATGCCGTTAAAATATACAAAACATTAAAATTCAGTGTATTCAGCCTGCCAAATGGCGGGGAGGGTGGGACAAAAATGCAAATATAAGTAAAATAAAATAAAATAGATAAAATTAAGAGAACTGGAATAAAAAGATCCAAGAAGGCATCCTGTACATTTTCTGTCTCGATTCTGGAGTATGTGGCCATTTTCTGGGCAGGGGGAGAGGGAACTCAAAACGAAAGAAAACACAAATGCAGAAAAGGGGAGGAAGGAAGGGCACCAGCTAAGGGAAACCATTGCTGCCCTCAACCAAAAGCCTGGCGCATCTCTCCCTTCCAGGCCCTGCGGAATTGCATAAAATCCCACAGGGCCCTGGTGTCATTTGGCAGAGAGTTCCACCAGGTCGGGGCCAGGACGGAGAAGGCCCTGGCCTTGGTGAACGAACGCCACCTGAGACCATGGAGAGCTGCTGCCAGTCTGAGTAGACAGTACTGACTTTGATAGACCAATGGTCTGACTCAGTAGAAGTCAGCTTCATGTGTGATAGCCCCAGGTTTGCTCTTGTATACCTCCACTTTTTAAGGGTCGTAGACTGCAGGACAGAAGGAGGTTTCTGCTTGGCTGAGACCTTGGAGACCTGCTGAAATAATTGCTTCCGTCTGCCTGTCTCTGTCTGGCATGTGTACACACACACACACACACACACACCCCTGTTTGGAGATGATCCGCGGGAATGCTGAGAGAAGCAGAATTCTGTGGCTCCTATACAGTATACTGATCTGCATTATCTCATGTTGCATATATATTTATTCTGCAGTCCTGCATATTTTATTCCAGTTTTCCTCCTAATATTATGGGGCCCTAAACAGGGCACATAAGCACCACTGTCTCCAGATTGCCAAAAAACCCAAAAATACCCTTGTTCAGCTATTGAAAGATAAATACATAAATAAGAATCTGAGATTTCAGCAAATATCAGCCACCTGCTTCCAAGCATGGATTAACTACAAAGACTAGGAACACATCCCCCCCCCCCACCACCCCCAGTTGAAAATGAAAGTTAAGATTGTCAGGAAATTGTATCCTTTTTTTTTTTTTTTTTGCTATAGTCTTCCAGATCTCTGCATTCCTGCAGAATTTGGGCATGGACAGCTGCGTGTGTTCAAACGTTCATGCGTGCAAACCTGTAGTGCCTCCTAACATTCTGTGTTAGAAGGGTGTCCCTCCCCTCCCTGCTATAAAGTTAAGTTAACATGGGAAGCAGGGGGCGGGGATCTCCAAAAGTAGCACCCACAGCATATTTTCCAGAAAGCCTGGCACTCTTTGCTGAGATCTGCACTCCACGGCCATTAGCAGGCTGGTCAATGCTTTGGTTTATGAGGCAATTATTTCAGCACAGTCTATTCAAAATACACATTAGAACTTAACCTTCTGAATCCTGAAGTAGCATTTTTATCACCCAACATTAGAAAAGAGCTGGAGTCAGCAATTTCCCCCCTCCGTTTTATGATCTGGTATCATTAATAAAGCATTGTGCTGGTAGACTTCTTGCTGTTCCCGGGGATAATTTGTGACACAGAAGCCTCGGCGGTGATAGGATTGTTTTGTTGACTTATTCAATAGGGGGAGAAACAGAGAGATTGTAGGATCCCCCCCCCCCCTTCCCCCCTTTCCTTAAAAAAAAAAGAAAAGAAACAAAAAGGGGACGAGAAGGGTGGGTGGGATTTTAAAACAAATGAGGGATTTGATTCTGCGGATTGCGGGCCGGCCCGCTGTTCTGCATAGGCAGGGGAGGGGAGTTAATATGGAATTTCTAATTAGGGTCACTCGCTAATGAACTCCCTCTTCATGTTAGTTTTATGCCGCTTCAGAAATTTTTTATCATATGTTAAAAATTTATGGACAGAAACATTAATGAAAATGAAGCGTGAATTGGAAATTGTGCTATTATGGAGATGAATGCGACTGTGGTTAGTTTGATTTTTAAGGAGGGCCTCTTTTATTGCTTCTTATCCCTCTCTCTCTTTCTGTCTGTCTTTTTTTGAAAGGGGCTCATGAACGATGTAGGTGAAATTAATGGGACTTTTCTTCTTTTTTTTGCCCTCACATGGCCAACATTATTGGAAGAGGTTGGCTTTTTTAATAAAAAGCTGAATTAATTATAAGAAGAATATTAGTCATAATTGACAATCTGCTTCTTTAAAAAAGAGGGGGGACGTTTTTGGCACTCGGGAGAGGGGGAACCTTGTGAAGCAGGTGGGCCAGTCGGTAAGGAGAGACATGGCCGGGTGCCCAACGAATGAATACTCTGCCTGCTTTTATTGTGGTGCTGGGGAGTACGTGTATGAAGGTGCCTTGTACTGAATCAGACCAATTGGTCCAGCAGGGTTAATGTTGTCTACTCAGACTGGCAGCAGCTCTCCAGGGTCTCAGGTGGAGGCCTTTCACATCAGCTGTTAGCCTGATCTTTTTAAACTGGAACTTCCAGGTATTGAACAAGGGACCTTCTGCAGGCAAAGCAGATGCTCTCTGAGCCACGGCCCCTCCCCACAGCTGTGTCGCAACCCCAGAGAGAGAAGCAATGGACTTGAGGACTCTAAACCAGTGCACATGTATGCAGGGCTCATTTCGTTGCAGGAGCTCCTCTGCATATTAGGCCACACCCCCTGATGTAGCCAATCCTCCAAGAGCTTGCAGTAGCCCCTGTAAGAAGAGCTGTGTAAGCTCGTGGAGGATTGGCTACATTAGGGGTGCGTGGCCTAATATGCAAAGGAGCTCCTGCTACGAAATGAGCCCTGCCCATGTCTCCAGCACAGGTACTGGCGCCACACTCCCATGTCCAGGTTTGCTTCTGAGATCTGCCCTCTACAAAGTTCTCCTGAGATTTTCTGTTTCATTAACCATGAGCACATTTTTTTTTTGTCAAGAAGGAGGAGAAATAATAATATTGGATCCTGCCCTTCATTCAGCATCTCAGAGCGGCTTATGGTCTCCTTCCCCTCCCTACAACAGACACCCTGGGAGGTAGGTGGGGCTGAGAGAGCTCTTTCAAGGACTGCTCTTGAGAGAACAGCTCTGAGAGAACTCGTGACTGACCCAAGGTCACACCTGCAGCTGCCTGTGGAGGAGTGGGGAATCAAAGCCAGTTCTCCCATTTTCGAGTCCACACTCCTAACCAGTACACCAGACTGGCTCTCAGCAGACTTATAGTGACCCCCAGAGGATTTTCAAGGCAAGAGACCTCCGGAAGTGGTTTGCCATTGCCTTCCTTTGCGGAGAGACCCTGGTGGTCTCCCATCCAAATACTGACCAGGGCCGACCCTTCTTCGCTTCTGAGATCTGATGAGATCGAGCCAGCCTGAGCCATCAAGGTCAATGCAGGAGATAAACAGAGGCATTTTGTCATTAATTACCTGCCTCTGTGTAGCAACCCTGGACTTCCTTGGTAGTCTCCCGTCCAAATACTAACAAGGGCCGACCCTGCTTAGCATCCCGGATCTGGCGAGACCAGGGTAGCCTGGACCAGCCAGGTCAGGGCAAGAGATGAACAGAGGTAGTTTGCCATTGCCTGCCTCTGCATAGCAAACCCTGCATTTCTTTGATGGTCTCCCATCCAAATACTGACCAGAGCTGACCTTGCTTAGTTTCCGAGATCTCATGAGATCAGGCTAGCCTGGGCTATCCACGTCAGGGTCTGTACACTGGTGTAAAATAAATGAAAGTCTGAAAGTGTTGCAGATGGCAAACGTGGGAAGATCCCTCCCTTAAATTAGAACAGGAGGACAGAGTGTGTGGAGGAATAGCTCCTTTCATTCAGAATGAGGGGATTGAGGAGTGAAAGGAAATACTGGATCAATACTTGGATAAAGGCTGAGGCGCTACCCCCTTCTCCGTAAAAAGGAAGGGAGGGAGGGAGATATCCTATTATTGTTGTTGTTCTTGTTATTTTAAATTTATATCCCACCCTTCCTTAAATGGGCTCAGGGCGGGTAACAAGTGCCTGAACAATTAAAGCCAAGTAATCTGATTAATTCTTAAAATAGGTAAAACACCAAACAATCAAAATATTTATTTGTTTCTTTGTTTGCTTGCTTGCTTTTAATGCTGCCTTCCCCTGCAAAGCTCAGGGCGGGTCACAACAAAAAGTATAAGACACTGACTTTAAAACAGTAAAACTTGATTAATCACGCCATCATTAAGATCTATGCAAACATCAACTAACTTATTCAGTGGCGATAAGGCATGCATGAGATGGTAATTTTGAAAAAAAAAAATCCTGAACAAACAAAAAGGGGGCATTGCAAATAAATTGAATGACCGAGGGGCATTAATTAGATGCAAAGGAATCTACAAGACTGGATGCGGGAGGGGCGGGGGGAGGGAAATGTTTCACTGCTGTGTTTGTTTTTACCGCATGTGTTTGTGTGTGAAGTGGGAAAATAAGCCAGTGCTCATTTTAAACACATTAGTGTCTTGGAAAGAAAACAGGTGTCGACTTGGTGTCTGCCCACTGTATCTCAGCGCAGGCCTTTGCAGGTGTGTGGCTTACCTGGGTCTAAGATTCTGCATGGATATTCATTCATTAGAAGGCTTTGTTCAGACTGAACCTTACAGGGGACTGTTTTCGACCAGGAAGGTGGATGGGGGGGGGGGGGGATATACCACTGTGAAGTCTTCCTACCTGCAACTCCCTACCTGTTGTTAGAGTTCGGCGGGTTAGCACATTCCAAACAACTGTCAGCACATTTCCAGAAGTTCTCAGCTAGGCCTGCGTCCAGCTGGTAAGAGGATTCTCGGTCAGACCTGAATCCAAGCACAGCGGAGAGAGACATGTCCGCTTTTCCCACATGCATACATACTCTGTTTCTCACTTTAATCTGATGGGGTCCCTCAGTGGAAGGGAAGTCTGGGCATGAGCTAGGAGATTAACTGCTGCGTTGTCTCCCTCTGCAATGGCGTCTGGTATCGTGACCTCCTCTGCCCAGCCAAGGGGATTTGAGTCCGGTAGTACCTTAGAGACCAACAGGGTTTTCAGGGTATGAGCTCTGGGGAGTCAACCCTCCCTTTGGAAGTTATCTGACAATTTACTGCACAGCACTCAAAACCCAGTGGGAGAATATTTTAACCTTCCAGATCATTCAGTTGCTGATCTAAGAGGGGCAGTCCTCCAACAGAGAAGCTTCAAGAGGAGATTACAACGTGAGGTTGCTAAACCTGAGTTCATTCACCAGTTCGGAACAATGGACCCACCCCAGGGCTGAATAGGGACACAGAGTTCTTTATCACACTACAGATGCTAATTTTCTGCCCACAAGCATTTCCCCTCTGCTCTAATGCAGCTGATTACAGTATGCATGGCACCTCTACCTGAGTTCTTTCTTTGCAACACCCTTCCTGGCTTCTGACTGGGGTATAATGACTAGGGCTGCCAGGTCTTCCCTGGCCACCGGTGGGGGGGTGGGGGGTAGGCTTGCCAGATGTAGACTGGGAAACGGCTGTATATTTGGGGGTGGAGATTTGGGGAGGACAGGGACCTCAGTGGGCTGCAATGCCAGAGAGTCCACCCTCCAAAGCACCCATTTCCTCCAGGGGAACTGATCTCTGTAGTCTGGAGATGAGCTGGAATCCCAAGGGAGGCTGAGGTCCCACCTGGAGGCTGGCCGTTCTAATAAGGACTCAGGGATATGGTTTCCAGGTCCCTCTTGACAACCTGTGGGTGATGCAGGGACTTTCCAGTAGAAAGAAGAAGGCCTGGACCACACTGCCAGCATTGTACAGGAGGAGGAGGAGGAAGAAGAAGAAGAGGAGGAGGAGATTGGATTTATATCCCACTCTTCGCTCAAAGTCTCAGAGTGGCTTACAAACGCCTTTCCCTTCCCCTCCCCAGAACAGACACCCTTTGAGGTAGGCGGGGCTGAAAGAGCTCTTTCCAGAACTGTCCTTGAGGGAACAGCTCTGTCAGAACTATGGCTTGCCCTAGGTCACAACAGCAGCTGAAAGTGGAGGAGTGGAGAATCAAACCCGGCTCTCCAAGATTAGAGTCCGCGCACTTAATCACTGCACCAAAGTGGCAAAGTGAAGTCACCGTGCAAGCGACATCCAGGTAACACTGATACCTGGGCAAAAAACTCTATGGTGAAACCAGCTTCTATCATAGAGTTTTGCCCAATGCCACAGTGTCAGCCAGAATTCAGTGGTGTGATGCCATCACTTCCTGTGTGACACCAGCAACACAGCCTTGGTCGTCTTTTTTCTATTGATAAATCTACCTGCCGGCCAGCTGATTGGTGGCTGGAGGGGGGGCTGGCAGCGGGAGACCCCTGCCTCTCCCAGGGGGGTCTGGCAACCATACAGAGATCTCCCCTTTGACTCACACCTGACGAAGGGAGCTTTGCCTCTCGAAAGGTCATATCCGGACAATCTTGTAATCCTCTTATGAGAGCCAGTTTGATGTAGTGGTTAAGTGCACGGACTCTAATCTGGGAGAACCGGGTTTGATTCCCCACTCCTCCACTTGCACCTGGCTGGATGACCTTGGGCAAGCCATAGCTCTATACCAGCTGTTCCCTCAAGGACAGCTTGGGAAAGAGTTCTCTCAGCCCCACCTACCTCACAGGGTGTCTGTTGTGGGGAGGGGAAGGGAAAGGAGTCTGTAAGCCGCTCTGAGACTCCAAGTGAGTGAAGGGCAGGATATAAATCCAATCTCTTCTCTTCTAATGTGCAGCTGGACTTGGGTCTACCTGCTCTACCGCAGATTAGAACGGCTGGCTACTCTCTAACCGGGAGTGCTGGTGACACTCAGGTTTCCCCCTCTTGGGAAAGGAGTGCTAGCTAGCAGCAAACAGTCCTGAGTTTTAAGGGAAGTATCAGTGCATATCGAATCTAAAACCCCCACTTTGTGCGGTCCCAAGAATAGCCCCTTTGATTTATCGGCTGCCGGCTGCTCCGCTCCCGCCACTACAGTGCGATCCATAAAACAAGAAGAGCTGGACACCCCCTCCCCCCTAGATATTGAAATAAAACAGCCCATTAGTTGAATGGTACGGTTAGTGCTGAAACGGGGCATGCATAGAAAAATGTGAAATATAATCTGGGCTGTTTTGATGGGTGCTCTCTCTCTCTCTCTCTCTCTGGCTAGTTATAAGGAGAAGGGAGCTCACAGGTTCACGCACTTGTGTGTGTTTCTGCTCCACTTCGGAAGAGCCGCGCCGCGCCAGTGGGGTTTTCTGGCTAATTCCAAATAATGAATTTGAACAGGAAAGAGGGCCATAAAAAACGAATCGTCAGCTTTCGCGGGAGGCTGAGCCGTAAATCAAAAGGCAGCTTCCCCTCAGTCGCAGCGCCGGGTCTCCCCACCAACGGTTTAGATGCCTCAGGTGCCAGGAGGTGTGAATGCTTGGCAGTTCTGCTGATGGTAGGGAGGGAAAGAATCAGCGCTGTTTCTCCCTCTCTCTCTTTCCCTCTCCAGTTTCTTAATGGCAACAGCCTGGTATGTGGCTCTGCATTTTACAGTCTTAGTATGGACCACGAGACAAACCTATTACGAAGCACCGGTCGCCGTTGTGTTTATAATCAGAGCGCATGCAATGAAGGTGTATCCCGCAGGTGTCTGCCTAGGCACCGACTGATTGGATTTAACCTTGTTTCCAAGCAGTTCCTTTTCCCCCTTCTTTTTTGGTATGCAATCCCCGGAGCCATCCAAAGCAACTTTGTCAATGCAAAAAAGAGAGAAGGGTACAGGAGGAAGCAAATGACTCAGTCTGGAGCATGAATTGTACATGTATTGAAACTGCTCTGCTTAACACTGCAGGTTGACAAGTGTGTTGAATTCAGCCAACAGATGGACATATCCAGTTGAGGTTCCCTGCCAGATTTCACCAAAAGCAATTGAGGTTCTCTGCCAGATTTCACCAACTGCAATTCATCCAGTGCAGTTCCCCACCGATGAAACATGTTTTTAGATTTCCAGTGGGAAGCTAAAAGGATCAGAGTATGCTTGGCATGATTATACACTGGGACCACTTCGCATTACAAAGGTAGTTGTCAAAGACCTAGTTGGATAAGTGACTGAGTGATACAGTTGCCGACCGCCAGACGGGCCAGTTTGGTGCAGTGGTTAGGAACACGGACTCTAATCAGGGAGAACCAGGTTCAATTCCCCCACTGCTCCACAGGCAGCTGCTAGCATGACCTCGGGTCAGTCACAAGTTCTCTCAGAGCTGTTCTCTCAAGGGCAGTTCTCAAAAGAGCTCTCTCAGCCCCACCTACCTCACAGGCTGTCTGTTGTGGGGAGGGGAGGGGAAAGGAGTTTGTAAGCCACTCTGAGACTCCTTTGGGTAATGTTGAGTGGAGTATAAATCCAATCTCTTCTTGTTGGATAAGGGACTGAGTGGCATGGTTGCCAGCCTCCAGGTGGGGCCTGGAGACCTCCCAGAATTACAACTGATCTCCAGATGACAAAGATCAGTTCCCCTGGAGAGAAAAAAACGGCTGCTTTGGAGGGTTGTGGCAGTGGTGGAAACTGCTGTCAAGGCATAGCTGGCTCATGGTGATCCCCGTAGGGTTTTCAAGGCAAGAGACATTCAGAGATGGTTTGCTCATTGCTTGCCTCTGTGTCACAACCCTGGTATTCCTTGGAGGTCTCCCATCCAACTAATAACTGGGGTCGATCTTGCTTAGCTTCTGAGATCTGATGAGGTCAGGCTAGCCTGGGTTGTCCAGGTCAGGATTTGGAGGGTGGACTCTATGGCATTGGAGGAGGAGGAGGAGGAGGAGGAGGAGATTGGATTTGTATCCTGGCCTTCACTACCCAAAGGCGTCTCCGAGTGGCTTACAATTTCCGTTCCCTTCCCCTCCCAACATCAGACACCCTGTGAGGTAGGTGGGGCTGAGAGAGCTATTTCGAGGACTGCTCGTGAGAGAACAGCTCTGAGAGAACTTGTGACTGATCCAAGGTCACACCAGCAGCTGCATCTGGAGGAGGAGTGGGGAATCAAACCCGGTCCTCCCAGATTAGAGTCCGCGCTCCTAACTACTACACCAAACTGGCTCTCACTCCATGGGGGTCCTTCCCCAAACCCTTCCCTCCCTCTGTTCAACCCCCAAATCTCCAGGAATTCCCCAGCCCAGAACTGGCAATCCTACTGAGCGGTACTGCTATACTTTTGCAGAGAGTATAACATTTATGAAGACGCAATATTTGTATTCTGACATCTTCTCTCTGGCTGACTGGGTCAGGAAGATTTGTCCATCTGTGCTGAATATTTGCTCTTTGCTTGTTTAGGTCATTAGTAGGGGAAGAGAAGGGGCCGGGGGAGGCTGGGAACGGTGTCTGCAAGACAATCCCTTTGCCAAAGACTCTTCAGGTGGTGGGCTGTAATATCCCTTGTGAAGCTCAGGCTCCCTGTATTTATAGTGTGAGGAGGGTGCGCCCCGTTGCAGAATAGCTTTCATTATAAAGCCATTTTTGCTTAAAACAAACCCGCGAAGAAACGCCTGGAGGTTGTCTTCTAAATTATACATGTTAAAAGTGCAGGGGTTTTGCTTTCATTTTCTAAGAGAAAGCAGGAGAGATTGGGGGGGGGGGAGAAATCCCAGTGCTGAGAAAAAAGCTCGGGTGAGCATGCTCATTACGGAGGCCTGCTCTGAGTAAGGCCAGAGATTCTGTTATCTTTCACACACACATTCACCATTGCTCCCTCTAAGTGGTAGAATCTTGTGAGCAAAAATCCTACTCTGTGAGCTACTGGCATTAAAGTTGGCGAGCCAGCGATCTGGCTGCTGCATGGATTTGTTTGCTCTGGAGCCATCCTACCTGAGCCAAGGCAAAAATTGTGTGAGCCGGAGGCTAAAAACCTGTGAGCTCGCTCACACTAACTCAGCTTAGAGGGAGCACTGATTCGCTCACCTGATGCTGCCTTATACTGAATCAGACCATTGGTCTATCAAGGTCAGTATTGTCTGCTCAGATATGGCAGCGGCCCTCCAGGGTCCCAGGCTGAGATCTTCCCCACATCACTGTGAAAGTACTACAGAGTCAGTCGCCAACAAGCCTCCTTAAAGTCTTTATTGAGAAAGGTCTGCTGTGGTCATCTACACGTCCTGTGTCAGTAACGGTTAGAACAATCCCTAGGCAGGGCAATTATACAGAATTCAAAAAGGGTCTCGCTGAGGAATGCAACCAGTCACGTAAATCAAGAAAAAGGCGCCCTTAATACTGGCCCCAGGTTCTCAGGGAAAAAGCAGGAAGATACACAGCCAGACACTAGCAGGCAATCAAGGTCAGAACCAAGCAGTGAGGGATAAGCAAGCTATGAGAAAGAAAACAAAACATTCCAGGCTCCCAGCCTCACAGGGCGACTCGTGCCACCTCCTGGGCAGCGGATGGCAGCATTAGCTGATAATCACCTTCAACGTGATCCTCCTTACTGGCGATGCGGGGGATTGAACCTGGGGCCTTCTGCATGCCAAACAGTTGCCCTGCCACTGAGTCACGGCCCCACCCCATCTCATCACATCAGCCTTAACGCAGTCAGGTTCACCTGTCTGACCCTTTGTTTGCCTGACAGGTGTGTTTTTGGGATCGAGCTTATTTTGTACCACCTGCCAGCCTGTGCATAGAAGACATACAGTGGGGTTGACTGAATGTGACGATTTTCCTTTGTGGCCCCTCCTCTTGTCCCTCGTCATTACTGCATTGTATGTGAGATGAACAAACATTCACAAGGTGATGTGGAATTCATTACTGGTCCCTCCTTATTTGTTGCGTACTTATTTTCTCGACCATGCAGTTTTTGGTGGATTTGAATCCAATCTTGAAGTAGCTGCTGTTATTCCATCTCTCCCCCCCCCCCCCCCTCCTTATAGCCGGAGGGTATGATAAGCGAGGATAAGATAGTTGTCCTGTTGGCCGGGAGATTTCTCTGCAGTTAAAATGAATATTACATTCTGTTGGGGAATTTCTGCCACTGCAGTTGAGTGATGGTAATGCACAGAGTTGGCTGAGATAGCATTCTGCTCAGAAGCAATAAAGAAAAGTTTAGAATGTACTAGATGCCAAGTGGATATTGCTTTAGAAGGGTGTGTTTGGATTCAGTGGCTCAGTGGGAAAGTGAATGGTGGTTAGTCCCCCCCCCCATGCAGAAGGTCTCTGGCTTATCCAGTGAAAGGTTTTCAAGTAGCAGATACTGAAAGGAGTCCTTGGGCGATTCTGCATTGGCTTTTCCTTCAGTTGTTTTAGCAAACCCACGCTGGGACAGAAATTCCCCTCTGCGTTGCACACTTCTTTCACTTTCTTTGATCATCGGATTTTACGGTACCTTATGCATAGATCTGTGGCCATTCAGGGGTGACTTCGCAGTCAGTACAGCATTGGTCTTGGGGTATTTGAATGTGGTTTTGAGCAGCACCTTTTCCTCAGTGTTGAGAAAATGTGGAGTGAATGCTAGATGCAGAACCAGCCCTTGGTCGGCCACAGAGAACCACTGCACATCAGGAAAGAAGGTGGCCCATTTGTCTGGATGCCAGTGTTCCCTCTAAGCTGAGTTAGTGTGAGCTAGCTCAGAGGGGTGGGGGTTTAGCCTCTGGCTCATGCGTTTTTGTCGTGGCTCAGGAAGGATGGCTCTAGAGCAAACTAATTTATACAGCAGCCAAATCTCCCAGATTAGAGTCCGTGCTCCTAAACACTACACCAAACTGGCTCTCCTTTAGACTACTGCAATGCACCCTACTTTGGGCTGCCCTTGGGGTTACTTCGGAAACATCAGGCGATCCAAGATGCAGCTGCTAGGCTGTTGACCGGCTCATCTTGGTCTACCCATGGACAACCGATCTTGAGGCAGCTGCACCAGTTGGCAGTTTGTTTCTGGACTAGATTCAAGGTTCTGGCTGTAACCTTTAAAGCCCCAAACAGTCTGGGACCGTCATCCCTGAAGGACCACCTCTCCCGATATAACCCCCACACACACACACGCTGCCTGTGCTCATCATCACCCAATTTCTTGACAGTACCTGGTCCTCGGGAAGTCCGTCTTGCTCCCACCAGGGAGAGGGATTTTTCTATCATAGTCCCCGTCCTGGAGTTATGGTTTATCAGAGGAGACATCTGCCCTGCAGGGCCTGTCAGGGTTCTTCAGGGCATGCAAGACAGAATCATTCTAGCAGACCTTGAGCTGATCCTTTTTATTCCCAGTGGTTATTGGTCAAGAATCCTAGAATCACAGAGGTGGAAGGGGCCACAGAGGCCATCTAGTCCCACCCCCCCTGCTCAATGCAGGATCAGCCTAGAGCATCCCTGACAAGGGTTTGCCCAGCCGCTGCTTAAAGACTGCCAGTGAGGGGGAGCTCCCCACCTCCCAAAACAGCTGATTCCACTGCTGCAGAACTCTGACTGTAAAAAGTGTTTTTTTCCTAATGTCCAGCCAGTACCTTCCTGCCCTTAATTTAAACCCATCATTGCGAGTCCTATCCTCTGCTGCCAACAGGAACAGCTCCCTGCCCTCCTCTAAGTGATACAGCCCTTCAAACACTTCACAAGAGCAATACTGTCCCCCCCCCCAACTTCCCCTTTTCCAGACTGAACACTCCCAAGTCCCTCAGCCTTTCCTCGTAGGGCTTGGTCTCCAGCCCTCCTTCCCCCGGATCATCCTTGTCGCTCTTCTCTGCACGTGCTCCGTTCGGTCCGTATCCTTTTGGAAGTGAGGCCTCCAGAACAGCACATAATACTCCAGGTGCCTGCCAGATGTTTTCTCCTTGGAATATCTCTAGGTACCGGGAGAATGTCCAGATATTAACTGTTTTAACTTTTTTTTAATGCTGAACCTCACAGTCCCATTGCATGTCTTTTAAGAGGTTGTGAGTTACCCTGAGCCCCATGTTGTGGGAGAGGGCTGGGATATAAATCAAATGAATGAATGAATGAATGAATGAATGAATGAATGTTGATTATAAATAGTGTAGAAATTGCTTGTGAAAGCCAAACAACAGGCATACAACAAAGCAAACAAAACCTTCAAAACAGAACACACAGAACCAAAGCAAATTACCTGCCCGCGGGGGGAGGGGGTGGCGTTATAAATGAACATAGGAGGTAATGTCATTTTGCTCATCTCAGATATTTTGATGGGACTCCGGAGATGGTGGAGAAACTGTATACCTAGTGGGTATTGGGAGATTTAATATAGCCGAGTTTTGCCCAGTCACAGAAGCCTGGTACTAAATGCAGTGAATAAATATCCGAAGAAGTATAGTGTAAAAGAAGGTAAACTTACATGTATTCGAGTAGATCAAGTTCACACTCAGGTTGCAGTCAGAAGAAGAGGAAGCAGCCTGATCTAAAGGGTATTTTCCCTATCACAAATGGGCAGCTCTGTCTGGTATCATACATGTAGGAGTATGATAGCATTGTCTCTACAGGACAGACCTGCAGAGGCATGTGTCTCCATGGAAGTCCATGTGAAGGGAGGGGGACGACAGAGGGAGGGAGAGAGGAAGGGTCAGAGGGCAGCTCCCAAGTTAAGACAAAAAGAGGCATCCCATTCAAGGAGATAACACCCAGGCTTTGCTTTTCCTTCCTTCCTTCCTTCCTTCCTTCCTTCCTTCCTTCCTTCCTTCCTCCCTCCCTCCCTCCCTCCCTTCCTTTTCTTTCTGAAAAAAGAGGTGATGGGACTCTCAAGAGGGAGATGAATTTTTCAACCTGTATACTAAAAAACTCATTAACTTTTAAACATTTAAAAATGTTTTTGCTGAAGAGGCTCACCCTGGGGGGGAAAAGCCCCGCCACCTGCCATCCCCAAATGTCCAGGTATGCGGAGTCACTCATTCCAACAGTGGGCAAGGTATCAACATGTTGAATTCTCAATGTTAATTATTGTAGTCTTACTTTAAAAAATCCCGAGCATGTAATGTCCATTGCCATTGGGGGAGGGGTTTTTTAGCAGGCAAGAGTTGCATTATAAAGCTCGATATTTCTGCAAGCAAAAGTGGGGGGGGGGGGGGGGTTCCCTGCTAAATATTGCAGTCTGCAAGAGAAAACATAAATCATTTGTAAAGTGCCTCCGTTCATAACGCTATGAATGTTACATGAGATTAATAGACTTTTTCCAAATATAGCGTATAGAGCCAGCTTGCTAGCCAGAGAAGAAGGGGTGCTGGAAAACAAAGTGTATATAGTCTGAAACGTCGGAGTGAGGGACAGAGAAAGTGCTCTCCACCTTTTGTTAAATGGTGGTGGAGGAGAGGGATTGGTTTACTTATTTATCCATGTCAAAACCCATGACCCGCCAACGTGTCTCCATCGAGCCTTTGAGGCAGCTAACAATATATTATACGCAACTGTAGACAAAGGAGGCTACAAAGGATCCATTTAAGTGAAGCAGATGACATTATGTAGAATTTAAAATAATAATAATAATAATAATAATAATAATAATAATAATAATAATAATAATAATGGCAACGATGGGGTGTGTGTGAACTGTATGTAAAATGTCCTATGGCCTTGGAAGATCTCTCAAAGAAAGAGGGAAAGATACATGCTCTCTTAAAACAAAGCCTCTGCCAGCCTTCTGGAAATAGAAGCTGGCAGGCCTCTCTTACCAACAAAGGTGTCATTACCAAAAAGGCTCTCTCATACCATCACTGTTAGACTGTCAATTGCAGTGCATGCAGTAGAAACACTTAGCTGATTTTTCCCCCAAGGGGGAAGGGAGGGACCTATGCAGTTTCTACTTGAGCCCCACCTTACTGGTGGTGGAAAGTATAATCAAACCACAGCTGATTTATGATGACCCCATAGGGTTTTCAAGGCAAGAGACCTTCAGAGGTGCTTTGCCATCGCCTGCCTTTGCGTCACGACCCTGGACTTACATGGTGGTCTCCCATCCAAGCCCTAGCCAGGACTGACCCTGCTTAGCTTCCGAGATCTGACATGTTTGAGCTAGCCTGGGCCATCCAGGTCAAAGCAAGAGATGTTCAGAGGTGGTCTTCACCCAAAGAGTGATCAACACGTGGAATTCACTGCCACAGGAAGTGGTGGCAGCTACTAGTGTGGACAGCTTCAAGAGGGAATTGGGTAAACATATGGAGCAGAGGTCCATCAGTGGCTCTTAGCCACAAGGTATAGGTAGGATCTCTCAGACTGGGGCAAGTGATGCTCTGTATTCTTAGTGCTTGGGGGGGGGGGCAACAGTGGGAGGGCTTCTAGTGTCCTGGCCCCACTGGTGGACCTCCTGAGGGCACCTGGTGTTTTCAGCCACTGTGTGACTCAGAGTGTTGGACTGGATGGGCCACTGGCCTGATCCAACATTGGCTTCTCTTCTGTTCTCATGTGGTTTGCCATTGCCTGCCTGGGCATAGCAACCCCTGGACTTCCTTGGAGTTTCCCATTCAAGTACTAACCAGGGCCAGCCCTGGCTAGTTTCCAAAATCTGACAAGAACAGGCTGGCCAGGGCTTTCCAGGCCAGTGTGAGTCAGCCATTCAAGAGTAGAGAGCACCCTTACCATAAAGGTGGAACTCGAATCAGTTCTGGATCACCGGTCCAGTTCTGTTATGCTTGTGGCGGCTGCCTTCTCCTATCATGCGTCAGAGGACGTTTTATCTGTTTCCTTTCCTCTTCTTCCACTGAGGAAAATGTAACCATTATAAGATTTTTTTCTCACTCACCCCCCCCCACTTTTTGGGGTCTCAGCTAACACTCATTAGTATAACCATTCTAAATGTTGTTTACTTGATAGAGCAAATTAAGGGGCTGCCGAAGACATTTTTTATGTGGAAGGAGGGACCGTGTTTAATTTAGTTGAAACACAAGTTTGGCAATTTGTTTTTGCCTTGGAGAGTGCTCATGATTTGGCTATTAAAATGTTAATGTCCTTTTTGCTCTGCAGTGACATCTGTCCCCAAAATATATATGATGCGATGAATACAGAGGGTATCTCCCCCCCCTCCTCTTCCTCCTCCTTCTCTCTTTTTGTCCTTCTGCATTGTAACTTTGACTCGGGGCCAATGCTCAAAGTTTTGGTGTCATTTCCTGAGAATCCCAAGTCACTGTTGGAAATCTGTCATGAAGCAATGTGTAGGAGGGATGGACAGGTACCTATCTCTCTGTCTAAGGATTGCCCCCCCTTTCCAGACTCTCCAAAACCATCAGTCTCACCTTCCTTCAATAGCGTCCAGAGCAAAAGATGCAAAATGGTCAATGGTCTGAACTCATACTGAGATTCTGAGATTTGGGTATTTGGTTTTCACCCCCATTGGCCTCAACTCAGCCTCATCAATTCATTCCCCAAGAAGGATCTCAGAATGTTGAATCATATTAAGTACCCCATGCATTCATTCAAACGCCTTGTCCCAGCCCCTGAATGGGCCATCGGAGCAGTGCAAAATAATGGTCCCTAGGTGAAGAGTAGCAAATTCAACCCTCTCTTTTCTGAAAGCTGCCCTTGGAAACTGGGGATTTAGCCCAGGTGAAGCATTGAGACGTAGTTTATTTCCCTCTTTCCAGGATTGCTTTGCATGAGTGATTCAGGTTCTAGCTCTCTGATTTAAATTCAGACATATTAGACTCAACATGGGGGAGTGAAGGTTGAAACATGGCTTTGAAGGGACCAGGAGATGTTCGAGTGAAAATAAACCAACAGACACAAAACTTTTATCTTGTTGGATTTACTACATTAGGTGGCAGATTATCTGTCTGTCTGTCTGTCTGTCTGTCTATCTATCTACCTACTTATCTACCTATCATCCATCTATCGTCTGTCTGTCTGTCTGTCTGTCTGTCTGTCTCCATCGTTGTCCTTTCCAATCTTATTATTTTGAAGTAATGGTCCATGTCATTCTTTCTTTAGCAGAGGATCATATTTCAGAATGTTATTTGGTAAATATGCTGGGAAAGTGGAAGGTCTAATTTAGACACTGGGGAAACACCGTCAGTACATTGTGGTCCAAACAGTGGCTCAATTCATTTAGTGTCTTTGGGAAGGACTGTTCCTTAACATACAGAGTGAATGCATGGGGATTATTTCTAGAAGGGGAAATAGAAGTTGTTGGATGGCACGAGGCATTCACCGGATTCTGTTTAATCCATCTCCAACCCATAATTACCTTACGACAACTATCTTGTTCTATGTCTGTTAAATGCCACTCCGCTGGTATTATGAGTGGTTTTGTCTCTTCATAGAAGTAAATTGGCACTTACAGGTAAATCTGTGTAGGGCTGTGTGAAAGAGAAATTAATTGCCCAACATGTCAAATAGGATTTATTGGCAGGTGGAGCCATGCAGAGAAATTTAGTTGCAGAGCAGTTGTTCCATGTCACATGGAGTTTGATATCTGCATTTGAAGGATCTCCTGTAACAGATGTTGCTAGAGACCCTTCCTTTCTCTGAGATGACAGAGAGCTACGGCCAACCAGAGAAAGCAGTGCTGAGCTGGACAGCCCAATAGTTGGAGTCGGCATAAGGCCCTTTCATAGACCCGTATGCCTTGCGGTAGCGGTAAGTGCCGTCAAGTTGTAGTCAACTTACAGCAAACCCAGAGAAGTTTCCAAGGCAAGAAATGTTTAGAAGTGGTTTGCCATTGCCTGACTTTGGTCAACACCCCTAGTTTTTCCATGGTGGGCGCCCATCTAAGTACAAACCAGGGCTAACCCTGCTTAGCTTCCAAGATCTGAGAAGATCAAGCTAGTCTGGCCTACCTAGGTCTTGACATTTATGTAATCAGTAGGATGGAAGATAATGCTAGTACAACAATTAAATAATATAATTACGAGTTGCCTTTTCTAAACAAAGTCTTCTGAGAAGAAGATATGGCTTATCAAAACACTTCCATGTTTTATTGTTATGGTCCTGGAAGGTGTCTCATTTGGATATTGTCTCCCACATTTTGGCCTTTTGGTTTGATGTAGTCCCGTCCCCTCACACGTTCTGGTTCGTTGTTGGAGGAGGAGGAGAAAAAGAAAGATTCATATTTTAAGTAGCATGCATGACTGTATTGTCCACTGATGGTCATCTTTGGCCTCGAACCACAAATGGTGTCAAGGGTATCCCATATACAGTTAAAAGAAAATGACCACCTGAAGAAACAATAGAAATATAGGTGCAATAACCTGGTTGTGGATAAAGCAAACATATAAAACCAGACTAATTATTATTTTGTTTTGTTGCAGTCCCCCCCCCCCCCCCCCGCACACTTCAATTGGAGGTATATTCGGTTGGGTTGTTTCAGCAACCAGCCTGCAAATCGCTGAGTATATGAATCAGTGGAAACCTAATTAAAGTTATTAGACAGGTGTGTCCAATATTATTTCTTTATTTATCAGGGCAAGTCACCGCTGAATTGAGCGATAGAATATGAAGAGAGCAGAACCAATTAGGCGTACTCAAGGAAAAAAAAGAAAGAAGGGGGGGGGGAAGAGACCCCTCCGGAAAGAGCGGAGTGAAATAATTATCTGTTTGCAGTACTAAGTCAGCAGTTTTCCCCCCAACTTTTTAAATAAGATTACCGAAGATGAAAAGCAAGAGCTTGCTTCAGCTTTTAAGAAAGATGTAAGCAATTTTAAATTGTACTTTGTCCCTTGGGAGAGCGTGCAAAATATTTCTAGTAAATTAAAATATAATAAAAAAGGCTTTTGCGGGGTGAAAACAGATTTTTCATATTAATTGCTTAATTTCTGTTGATGCTTAATTGTGGGTCTCAGGGGTGGGAGGTCAAACTCACATATTGTTGTGTTTTCGGGGGGGAGACTTGTGTGCTATGTGCATTTAGTTATTGATCTAATAACTTAGTTTAAGGGTTTTTTTAGGTGTTCTGTGTTTCTGAATTCAGCAAAGATCTGAAAATGGCTAAGTTGCTTGGCCTAGTTCCCACTGAACTGTGTGTGTCATGTGCCATGAAGTTGCTTCAGTTATGGCGACCCTGTGGATTAATGGACTAAATTCCTGCTGAGCTTAGTAAACCTGTACCTGGACTGTACCACTTCAGTCTGTGGGTGGACCCTCAAGGGATTTGAATGCTCTTCCATCAAAAGACAGAAAAGAAAACAAGCTCAGGAAGGACACTGGGCTAGAGGCTTTCTGCCTGACTTCCTTGTTTTACTAGTAGAGGATATGCTTATTGTGGATTAAGAAAGTTTCAACCGTGTGCGCCTCCTCCAGAAATCTGGTGTTATAACCCAAAACGAAGCTTTAGCGGCTCTCTGCAATGTAAGCTCTGGCTGTTAAAATTATGCATGGGATGAAGAGAGCTGACAAAGAGAATTTTTTTTGGGGGGGGGGGGGTTTGCCAATGAAATTTATGGGCAGTAGGCACAGGGTGGACAAAAGGAAATGCTTCTTTATACAACAAGTAATTAAAATGTGGGATTCACTGCCAGTGGATGTAATGATAGCCACAGGCACAGACAGCTTTAAAATGGGATCAGAGAGATTCATGGAGGAGAGGTCCATCAGTGGCTACTAGCGGTGGTGACTACAGGATATCTGCGTGTTCAGAGGCAGTAAACATTTGAATCCCGGAGCCAGGAGGCAACATCAGAGTAAGGACCTCCATGCCCAGTTGTTGGCCCTCCAGAGGAACTGTTTGGCCCCTGTTTGAAACAGAATGCTGGACTAAATGAACCACTGGTCTGATCCAGCAGGGCTCTTCTGATGTTCTCAGGAGAAGGCCTCGGCCTCCATGCCCTGTTGTTGGCCCTCTAAAGGAACTGATTGGTCACTGTGTGAGACAGAATGCTGGACTAGATGGACCACTGCTTTGATCTAGCGGGGCTCTTGTTATGTCCATAACAGCTCCCCAATCCCCCTCTCCTCCCTCCGTCTTCTTTGTCCAAACTGCTGCCTCTCCAAACACTAGCGGGACGAGGTTGGCCCTGCCATGAGTTGTTGCCCATCTTCCTTATTGCATCTAATTAGAACTCTCAAGTAACACTTACCCAGCTTCTTCTAACATCATGTCCCTCCTCCTTCTCTTCAAATATCCAAAGGGTGCCCTTTAAATGGTGTTTTTTTTTTCCCAAGCAGGGGAGCCCACACCTGAAATTCAAGTGGTGAAATCTCCACTTGGAGTTCAGGGGATGTGTGCAGCTGCCCTTCTCCCTCCCTTTCTGCAAGATTTAAGGGGCTCTCCAGCTGATCGCCGGGCCACGTGCTCCCGCCGATCAGCTGGAGGGCACTTTTAATGCCACAGGAAGGAGAGGAGGGGAGGGGAAGGGGCAGCAGTCATTGTGGGGCATGCCTCTCATTTGAGGGGGCGGAGCCCTGAAATGCCCCACTATAGCTATGGCCCTGCTTTCCTCCTCCTCCTCTTCCTCCTGCTACTGCTGTCAGGATGAATCTCTTTGCTCCAACTTAGCAGTTTTGTCTTGTTTGCCCACTGAGCCAGACTTGGTCCAGAAGGTGTTCGTTCCTATCTCCGGTGTGGATGTGCTACAGACAGGATAGGATTATGTGCCACATGGGAAAGTGCATGAACACGTTTGCACGTGTGAACCTCGCTTAGGGGACATGCAATATCCCTTGAGAAAATATTACCGCAAACTTTCCTTGGATATTCTTGGTGTGTTCTTCCCCAATGAGAACTTCCCAGTACAGCTCAAAACAAGGAGTTTCCACTTCTGGAAAAAAGCTGGTAGCAACTTCAGCTAAGATCTCTCCCCCATTATCATCTTTCTGTCAGTTCTCTAGTCTTGGCTGGAAACCTTCCTCTCTACCCCTTCTGAAATGCCATCCGCAGGCTTGACCCGTGTTCAGGTCAGTTTCGTTTCAAAACTGCTGTTTAAAGAAATGCTTTATTTCTTCATTCACACGCCCGGGACACTGCCAATTTGCAGCCTACACAACAGCTGAGCTTGCCAGAGCCAAAGCAAAGCCTACGATGGCTTTTCTGTAAGCTAATCGGAGTAGACCTTGCAAAACGTCGTTTTTTTCCAGACCAAGGATCAGCGTCCCTGTTAAACGGAGGGTGGTTCAATTCTGCAAATGTAGCAGGGAAATCAGCTATGGAGAGCCATTATGCTCTAGCAGTTACAGGGCTGGACTGTAATTTGAGAGATGAAGGTTTAGATCCCCCTTCTGCCCTGAATGGCTGGATGCCTTGGGTTGGGAAAATTTTGCAGAGTCCGACGTAATGTGCAGAGAAAAAATAAAGCAGCCAGAGTCAGGGTGTTTAGCTTATAGGAAGGCGGGGCGGAAAGGATAAAGGGCAGGGTAACATTTGGAAGAAAGTAACAAAGACACTCTGTCTAAACTCCATCTTGTTTCCAAGTTAGTTCAAACTGTTCTGTTGTGTGAAAAAGTAAGAAAGGAAAGGAAGTCACCCTCCCCCCAAGTTTCCACCTTCTTGTGTATGTAGCGACAAGCACACACCTTATCCTGAATTACTGATCAGCCAATAGTTATTGACAAACCAACCTCATTATCTATGACACCAGCCGGCTTGGTGTAGTGATTAGGAGTGCAGACTCTAATCTGGGAGAGCTGGGTTTGATTCCCCACTCCCCCACATGCAGCTGCTGGGGTGACCTTGGGTCAGTCACAAGTTCTCTTGGAGCTGTTCTCTCAGGAGCAGTTCTCGAGAGAGCCTTCTCAGCCCCACCTACCTCACAGGGTGTCCGTTGTGGGGAGGGGGAGGGAAAGGAGATTGTAAGCCGCTCTGAGACTCCTGACGGTAGTGAAGGGCGGGATATAAATCCAATCTCCTCCTCCTCCACAGGAAATGTGTGCCTGATAGCTAATTGGCTACATACTAACTAACATTAGCATACGTAAACAGTTCAACTCTTCCAGGACTGCAGGTTTGACACTGGCAAACCTCCCAACACTTTGGGGCAGTCTTACTTCCTTTCAGTCTAGCCCAGTGGTTCTCAACCTTTCTAATGCCGCGACCCTTTAATACAGTTCCTCATGTTGTGGTGACCCCCAACCATAAAATTCTGCCAACACACACAACAATTAAGCTACTTTTTCAGATGTTTTCTCTTGCATGGCAGTTAGCACCAAACAACTTTAATACAGACTTTAGACACACATATATTTGCAAGCTATTCCCAACAAGACACAACAAACACTCAGGCTTCAGACTTACTTTTCTTCAACAGAAGATGCCATGAGAAAACAAAGGTAGGTGGGGGGGAGAGGCTGTTGCAGGTAGGGAGGAGAGAGAGAGAGAGAGAAAGGGGGAAGAGAGAGAGAGAGAAAGGTGGGGGGAGAGAGAGGGGGGAAGGAAGGTAGGTGGGGGGGGGCTTTTGCCGCCTTTCCTGGGCTCTGCGCTTCAGCGTGGAGCCCAGGGAAGGCGACGGCGGAGCACCCTAAAGGTGGGGAAGGGGAAGGGGAAGTGGCCATTGACTTACCTGTTGGCTTCTTCCTCCTTGTGGCCCCTGCTGGAAGGGCTGCTGGAAGCAGGGGGCGGGGCTCTAGCCCCGACCAACTCCTGCTCTTTGCCCTTAAAGGGAAAGCTCCCTTTGAGGGCAAAGAGCCAGGAGGCCAGACCTCGCACTTGATCGAGCGCGGGGCCCTTTCCTGCCAGCGGGGAGGAGTGGGGCGGGCTCGGACGCCAGCCGGCAACCCCTGTGATATGGTTGTTCGACCCCAAAAGGGGTCCCGACCCACAGGTTGAGAACCGCTGGTCTAGCCTAACAGCCAAACTCACAGGGCTATGTTTAGGCTAAAATGGAGGAAGATAGAACTCTGTCTTTCTTTCCCTGGAGAGGGGGCAGTGCAATAGATCCTGGCACACAGGGCTTTCTCTTTGAACCCTGCACGCTTACCTCTATTCTCCTTCCTTCCTCTGCTTATTACTATTTCTTTTCCATTCCCCCCTGAGTCAATGGTGAGGCATGTTACTCTCTCTCCCCCCCCTCCTGTGAGCCTATTTCCTAGGCACAGAGGAGCACAGTCTGGTAAGGGATGATGCAAAATGGAAAGTGCTCCCAGCCATTTGCTCTCTTCTGTTGGCCTCATTGCATTACAAAGGCGGAACCGCCTGGAATCTCTGCTTTGTTTCGAGCTCAAAAAAAGAGAGAGAGACTTTGGAGAACCCCCTACAGCTGTTTTAATAAAGTGACACTGCGGGCCAACCGGTTTAAGTGCTACACATTCGCCCTGAGATAATCAAGGATAATAAAGTGTACCGCTTCTTACTGGAAAGCTCAGATGCCAGGGGGTGGGGTGGGCGACTCTGAATTCTAGCCTGCAAGAACGAAGGTGGGCTACCAGGCAAAGTCTAACAAGCCAGTAGTTGCGCTTGGATATAGATCAGTCCGATAATGGGAGCTGACAGGTGGCACTGTGGTTCTTATTTTGTGTCTGTGTTTCCACTTGCACCCTACTCTTCTTCAAAGAGGCACGAAGGATCTGTTACAAATCCCCCCCTCCCAGGGTCACACACCCATAAGGAAGAACTTCCTGACAGTTAGAGCGGTTCCTTAGTGGAACAGGCTTTCTCTGGAGGTGGTGGGCTCTCCTTCTTTGGAGGTTTGCAGACAGAGGCTAGATGGCCATCGGACAGCAATGCTGATTCTGTGAACTTGGGCAGATCGTGAGAAGGGAGGGCAGGAAGGGCTGCATCAGGGCGTAGTTCGCGAGGCCCTTTCTTACACACCCAGTGAAATGTACTGGGTTCAGGCGCATTGAGTGATCAGCTCATAGTTTATTAGTGGTTACAGCAAGGAGAAAAGAAGACTCACTTTGCCTGGAGGAAGCCCAGTATTTATGCCTGAGAAGGATTACACTCCAAACACACCCCATTCCCAACAATTGGCTATTTGCACTCTATTGTTTCCTGACTGGTGTCCTCTAGGATTCCTGTCTCTCTGCTGGCCCATTCTAGGACCCTAGTGATCCATTGTTATGTGTCCCAAGCTCAGGCCTTTTGCAAGTGAATTCAGGCTCAATACGTAACATCCAGGGAAATGCTGGTTGCCACTTTGGGATCAGGCAGCAATTTTTTCCCCAGGCCAGTTTGGCTGGAGATCCTAGTTTATTTGTTTTTTTGTCATCTTCCGGGCATGGAGAAAGGATCACTGTGGTGTGTGTGTGTGTGTGGGGGGGGGAGGTATTTGTGAATTTCCTGTATTTTGCAGGGGGTTGGACTAGTTGACCCTGAAGGTCACTTCCAACTCTGCTTAATAACCTGATGTGGTGTGCCTTCATGTTATTATTTTGTCAAGAAAGGCTGCCCCCAGATCAGATGTCTAATGTCTGGAGGGCTGTGTTTGCTAGGACACACTTGGCAGCAACTCTTTTGGGTGCTAGGGGGAGGGAAGGGGAGATGTAGAGTTCACCCACCTCACTGGCCAGCTGACTACTAGGGGTGCTATTGCTTGCTGAAGCAGGGGCAGCCAAGTGAAAGAGAAATAGAGGGAAACAGAGGAAGATGGAGAGAAGTTATTCTCCAGTCCAGGTATACAACCCAAACATCGGAAGAACTCAGTGTCGTACTGAAGGGGACCACTGTGAGCTGCCAAAATTTATTTTGGACCATAGTTTGCTGACATCCCTGATCTGGATGGCCTGGGCTTTCTCTGAATCAGAGAGGAGGAGAAGGAGGAAATTGGATTTATACCCCACCCTTCACTACCCGAAGGATGCTCAGAGTGGCTCCCAATCCCTTCCCCTCCCCCTCCCCGCAACAGACACCCTGTGAGGTAGGTGGGGCTGAGAGAGCTCTTTCCAAAATTGCTCCTGAGATAACAGCTCTGAGAGAACTTGTGACTGATCCAAGGTCACGCCAGCAGCTGCATGTGAAGCAGTGGGGGAAATCAAACCTGGTTCTCCCAGATTAGAGTCCTTGCTCCTAACCACAGCATCATCCTGGCTCTCAAGCTGGATGTTCAACCGATTGATGCCTTTGAATACAGTTAATTCGGCTGTGGCGCAATCTGTGGTGGGATTCATAGCATCCCTAAGTGCATTCACCATGTTCTTTCAGAATTTAAGAATTCAGTGTGCATGCTTCTAGCAACGTTAAGAACATAGCTGAATCTGGCCAAGTTATTTGGGATGGGGGTAGGAATTGCTGGTGCCTCAAGGATTGTCGTGCAAAAATGCAGCCAATCTACCCTGACCTGGATAGCCCAGGCTAGCCTGATCTCGTCACATCTCAGAGGCTAATAGGGTCAGCCCTGGCTAATATTTGGAAAGGCAACCTCCAAGGAATACCAGGGGTGTGATGCAGAGGCAGGCTATAGCAAACCACCTCTGGAACGTCTCTTGCCTAAAAACAAAAGTCTAGCTCACCATCTAGTGGTGCGTAATACTAAAAAAGAGCTAACAAGAGCTAGTTCTTAGAAGCTCCTGGCTATGCTACACACTCATGCAATGACTAATTCAGATAATCTGTAACTACCTGCACAGGTGTACACATTGTGGCTATCGCAATGAGGTCTAGCGAAACAGCCTTCATATGGCAGCTACTCCATGTGGTGACTGCATCATGGAACACATTCAAGGCAGCAGCTTGTGGTAGGGGGACCTGGGCAACCATTCACACTAGTCAGGCTCTCCCTACATGTTATGGCCACTGCTCAGACCTGTGACAAGGGATCACTCAGTTAGCCTTCCATGGAGATAGTTTGAGAGGGCAGTCATGTTTGCCTGCAGTAAAACAGCTTGCTGCAGCTGGCTCTGAGCCAGGAGAACAACAAGAGATCAGGTTGCCGGCTGATCAGGAGGCACAGCCTACAGCTGAAACTGAGTCAAGACCTTGTAGCTTTGACACAGTGAACAAGTCTTCAGAAGCCTAGATTCACCTCCAGCAGCAGCTTAAAGACCAACAAGAGTTTAATGGTATGAGATTTCAAGAGTATGAGCTCCCTTTGCCAGACACAAGTCAGTGTACTGATGTAGCTTCCCTAGGAGGCACAGGCTGGGGTCCAGCAGGGCAGGTCACAGGCAAGGTTGCAGAGACTAATCAGAGTCCAGTCCAAAAGTCAGGGGTTCCAGAAAAGCCAGTTGTCAGTTCCAGTTCAATGTTGCAGAGGTCCAGTAGCAGCAAGGTTGGTGGCTCAGTAGCAAAGTGTAGTTGTTGCATCCACAAACTGCTGGTGCTTCTCCCAGCTGTATTTAATAGCCTAGTCTTAATGAGCTAAACTCCCAGCCAATCCCTTGGCAGTCAACCTGAAACTACTCATTTGTCTCTCGAGTTGACAGCTGACGATGGGCCATGAGTCTTGCACTTCTCTTTTCTTGCAACTCTAAGCGTCTGTGACAGCATCAGTGCTGCAAGGGTGTGGGTGAGCTGGGTGGGCTGGGACTGGCTTCTGAAGACTTGTTCACTGTGTCAAAGCTACAAGGTGTTGGCTCAGTTTCAGCTGTAGGCTGTGCCTCCTGATCAGCTGGCAACCTGATCTCTTGCTGTTCTCCTTCTGGCTCAGAGCCAGCTGCAGCAGGCTGTTCAGTTACTGGCTCAGGGCTAGCAGGCAGCTCTTAATCTGAGAAATCTGAGCCATCGCTCAGCACAGACTGATTTATGACAGGGAGAATGGAGGTCACAGAGTCCTTTTGCCTCAAAAATGTGTGGCTATTTATTGATTAGATTAGATTAGGTTAGGTTAAGATTTTGTGATGGAGGTTCACAACAATTTAATTCAATATATGGTGAAACAAGTAAAAGCCATGAAAAAAATCAATATTTAAAACATCCAGAGCATTTAAACATCTCAAATCATTTTAAAAACATGCTAGCATTCAGTCATGGGTGTGTCTGTGTGTGTGTGTGTTTCCAGGCACATGCAAGGAACCATTGCTGTCCTCAGCCAAAACCCTGGTGGAAAACCCTCAGCCAAAACCCTGGTTATGCCTGGCAAAACTTTAATAGATCAGACAGGGCATGGATATCACTTGGCAGAGAGTTCCACCAGGCTGGGGCCAGGGCGGAAAAGGCCCTGTCCCTGGTTGAGGCCCGCTGGCTATCTTCTGAGCCGGGGACCACCAGGAAATTCTTGTCTGCTGATCTTAATGCCCTTCTGGCATTCTCGTAATGGGGTGGGAAATGGAATGTACTGAAAAGGGGCATGTAACATGTAAAGGATTTTGGCGATTACTTCTAGCTTAGTAATTTTACGTGCTTGCTGAAGGTTCTTAATGCATGGGTAGGCTTGCGATTCACCCGTTCCTACCCCCATTTCTTATCATTTGTGCACACTGGGCAGTGCATTTAATGCTTACCGTTTCAATCCAGTTATTCAGATTTGGCTGAAGACCAAGACTTTGGGCATGCTGCATGCATCGCCGTAAATCTCACAATGCTGCAAACACTAGCCCCAGTGCTTCTCCCGGCAGTGTGCCCGGATGTGCGCTTTCGGAATGCTCGAGGAGAGCGACTCTTTCCCAGCAAAACCTCCAAGGAGCGAGTTAATGCTTCTCTCTGCGTATCGATTGCAGCCAATAAGTGCCTGAACAACTTGACGTGAGGCGGGAGGGTTATGGAAGGCATCGGGAGTGGTGGGGAAGTCGGGAGGGGGTGAGGAAGGAAGAGGAGGGGAAAGGGAGAATCTGCTTGAGTGAAATATGTGGTTTAATTACGGGATGGATTTCACCAAGCTGAATCCCCATGGGAAAGTAACAGATAGGCCTAAGTGCACTTAGTTGGTCTTCACATCTGTTGAAATGATATCTGTGGAAGAGAGGGGAGGGAGGGAGGGAGGGAGGGAGACATAGGAATCCAGGCCCCGAACGCTGTCATATGTGGTGAGCCTTGTGAAGGGGGCTTTGGCTATGCAGAAGATTTCTGAATGGGTTTTTTTTTGGGGGGGGGGGTTGCTTTCAGTGAGATTAGAAGGCCAAAGCAACAGAAGAAAAACAGTGCACTGGCAATTTTAGATCCAGGCTGTTGTGCTGATGACTTTCTGTAATACAGTTCTAGCTCTTTGCTTTCGTGAAAGGGATTGAGGCCTAGTTCACACCGTTTGGGAGTTCACCACTGTTTGGGGGTACACAGATAAAGCGTGGAAATCCTGTGACTAGCTGTTCTGCCGGGGTGGTGGTGATGATGGTCCTATAACAAAAGTCTGTATGGTCAAAGCGATGGTATTCCCAGTAGTGATGTATGGCTGCGAGAGTTGGACTATAAGGAAAGCTGAGTGCCGAAGAATAGATGCTTTTGAATTATGGTGCTGGAGAAGAGAGTCCCTTGGACTGCGAGGAGATCAAATCAGTCAATCCTAAAGGAAATCAACCCTGACTGTTCCCTGGAAGGCCAGATACTGAGGCTGAAGCTCAAATACTCTGGCCACCAGATGAGAAGGGAGCACTCACTGGAGAAGACCCTGATGCTGGGAAAGACTGAAGGTCAAAGAAGAAGGGGACGGCAGAGGATGAGATGGCTAGACAGTGTTATTGATGCGATGAACATTAAATTCCCCGTCTTCTTTGGGTAACTAGGAAATGAAAAGTGGAAAAGTGAAACCATTGACATATCTATATCTGTCTGTCTATATCTGTCTGTCTGTCTGTCTGTCTGTCTGTCTATCTATCTATCTATCTATCATCTATCTCTCTATCTCTCTATCTATCTATTCTATCACCTGTCCACACACATAAACATAGAGGGAGGGAGAAAGAGGGAATATGGAACATTTGTTCATTTCTGGTTTTGACTGAGGTTCAAACAGAGGGTGTCTGGAAAAAAAAAAGAAAGAAAGATTTTGTTTGATGGGAGATATATCTTCCCCAGCAATAAAGTTTAAGGCTGTGCTAACAGTTGCATTTTTGGATCTTTTCAATTGCAGAAATCTTGATTGCTTCCCAATTTCCTGTTGTCGTTCCTGATGCGTATGCAAATGCAATGCATTTTTTTTTAAAGCCACAAAAGACAAGACTGCAATTTAGGAAAACATGCCATAATTATTACTTAATTTTTTAGACTCTCTCAGTTTTGTCACTGCTCAGTTTCATGAAGTAGAAGAAAGTGCAGGTTTTGGTTAATGCTTAGTATAAATCTTTTTTTGTGGCGTATAATTTAATTATATCTGAACTTGCCTTCCTTTGCAGTTCTCGGCCGTATAGCTGAAGCAAATTTCTGTATTGCTCATCTGGCACAAATAACCTGTCTCCATTTAATAAGTGAACAACATTTTTTTATATATTGTCTGTCATTATATCAATGTAACTGGGATGCAGAAGCTCTGTAAATCTCTTAAAGAATGCATTAGCTGTGGATTGCATGGATGGAAAAGGTCCACATGAATTTCAACCTTAAAAAAAAAACTCACATGTCATCCCAGAACACCTGCATTTATTAAGTTGGTGAGGTGTGTCTCTCCTCCCCCCAATGGAATTCTTAGAAGATGTTGGAAATAGATAACCTAGCAAAGGTTGGGTGCTTGAAAACAAACTAACGCTGGAGGTGTTTCTTAAGTGCTCCTCGGTTCTTGCAGTTGCGAAGTCCAAAACAGAGTGGTATCTGTGAAGGAACTTTGGATTATAACCCTATGGCTGGGTTGCCACCCTCCAGGCAGTGACCAAAGATCTTCTGCTATTACAATTGATCTCCAGATGAGAAAGATCAGTTCCCCTGGAGAAAATGGCTCCTTTTAGAGGGTAGACTCTGACACTTTCTGCAGGGATGGCTCTCCCCACGCCAGCACCTGTATTTATCCGCCCCTTTCCCTCGTTTCCGCAAAAAAAAAAAAATTGGTAGTCCCAGGGGGACGGAGTTTGCCCCCTTTTGCAGTGCAGCATGAGGATTCCTGGAAACAGATGTCCGACGCTGCAGAGCAGGAAGGGACAAACTGTATGTTTGCTCCTGGGACTGCAAAAACATTTGCAGAAATGAAAGAAAGCGGAGGAGGAATACAAGTTCAGGTGCAGGGAGAGCCATCCCTGGGGGAAACATCTCCATGACATTATATCCTGCTGAAATCCCTCCCATCCCCAAATGCCACGCTCACCAGGCTCCACCCACTAACTATTCAAATATTCCCTAACCCAAACCTGGTAACCCAACGTATGATGCAGTATTTCATATTAAGGCAATGCAGCGAGGTTGCATGATAGTGCAGTTTGGTTCTGAAAGAGTAGCAGAGAGTCATGATTTTCATCCTGTCTTGTTTGGCGTACAGTTACCCAATAGATTCCTGTACCAGGAATCCTGATTTTTTTTAAAAAAAAATCCCACATTTTGTACCAAACGAAGTGCATGCGGACAGATTCAGGTGGGTGGCTGTGTTGGTCTGAAGCAGCAGAACAAAGTTTGAGTCCAGTGGCACCTTTGAGACCAACAAAGTTTTATTCCGGGTGTAATCTTTTGTGTCCATTATCTGAAGAAGTGTGCATGCACACGAAAGCTTACATCTTGAATAGAACAAGAGGGTGGCTCCTATGGCATTCTGTTCAGCTGAGGCCTCTCCCCTAGTCAGGACTAGCCCCAATGCGTTTTCTCCCAAAGGCCAACATAGGTGTGGAAAGGGCCTTTTATTGAGAGAAGCAAGCTTGGTTGCCTAGCAGCAGGCACTGAGGAGAAAGTACAGTTGCCAGATCTGATTAGGGAAATACCTGGAGATTTGGGGGGTGGATCCTGTGGAGGGCAGCATTTGGCGGAGTGTGTGGAAGGACTCAACAGGGTATAATGCCATAGGGTCTACCGTCCAAAGCAGCCATTTTCTCCAGTGGAACTGATCTCTGTCATCTGAAGATCAATCAACCCTAGGGGGAAAGTCAGCTGCGCAGCAGGGGGTTGAAGAGAATGATTTGATGGTCGCTGGCCCACCTCATTAGCCAGCCAGCCATGATGGAACTAAGCAGGAGCTGTTTTCAGTTTACTCTGACAGGAAAGTGGCAGTGGGCGGGGAGGGGGTTATGCTGAAAGTCCATTGTCTTTTGACTGACAGAAGCAGGCCACTGAGGGGACAGTTAGACCCACCTGGCTGTGGGCAGAGGAGAAGAGTGGACCCAGCACCCAGTCCGTCCCCTTTGCGGGCTCTCTCCAGACTGAGGCTGAGACACTGTGGGCGGGACTGAGGCAATGCAGCGAGGGAATTCAGCCAGTGGCCAGGGACTCCTTTTGAGTGGCAGTCCTTGCAGCCAACTCATTTTGGTGCTGCATGGAATGTTGCCACTTGAAAACAGCTTTATAATATAGGAGAGATTCTATTGTTTGGCAACATTTTGTGTTTTGCCAGTGATGCATAAGCACATTTGAGTTGCCAACCTCCAAGGGGGGGGGGGGAATTAAAACTGTTCTCCAGACTGCATAAATCACTGTTTTTTATGTGTGTTTATTTATTTATTTTAAAAATATGTAATCCACTTCTCCTGGAAGGGGGATCGCATGGCATTCAACCCTACCAAGGCCCTCTCCTCCCTAATCCCCAATTTCCCAGGCTTCACCTTCAGATCTCCAGATATGTCCAGACCCAAAGTTGGCAACCCAAGCACATTGGTAAAATACCCCATAGAGAGAATGTGGATGCAATCCTACATAGGGCTGCTTCTGTTTGGGGGGAGGGGGAGTTAAACATTTTCTCATCCATCTCTTAGCCAGTTTGGTGTAGTGGTTAGGAGCACAGACTCTAATCTGGGAGAACTGGGTTTGATTCCCCACTCCTCCACATTCAGCTGTTGGGGTGACCTTGGGTCAATCACAAGTTCTTTTGAAGCTGTTCTATCAAGAGCAGTTCTTGAAGAGCTCTCTCATCCCCACCTACCTCACATGGTGTCTGTTATGGAGAGAGAAGCTGCTCTGAAATTCCTTTGGGTAGTGAAAAGTGGGGTATAAATCCAATTTCCTCTTCCTCCTCCTCCTCCTTTTTCTCTTAGATAGGACAGAATTTGAGAGGATCAGAACGAGACATTCACATTTTTCAGGAAAATGAGTACTTAGAACAGGGGGAACCTAGCTAAATCTATGATAGGAGGGACCTCCACAAGAACAGAAAAGTATACATGCAATATTGCATGACTCAGAACACGTCTGGAAACAGCACACACACAAAAAGAGGCATACAGAATTTCCTATGCCGGATCCAAGAACTGTAGGTGGCAGGAAAACAGCCACTAGTAGTATTCTATAACCCACTTGTGCTGAAAGCTGGAGCGACAAGATAAGACAATTCTGTGGGGGTTTTCTTCATTTTTTTTTTTTGCTAGAGGCCATTTGAACAGAAAAATCATCACTGGGTTTTCTCATGCAACATCTCTAGCCTTGGCTGTGAAATGTTCCTTCCCTGAGTGGAAGGTGCATTCCACATGTGGAGTGAAGCACCTTTGTACCTGTCCCGTGGGGGCTGATATGCGATGACTCTATTCCTCTGGTGACAGATCTTCCTCCCAGCATTTTCCACTGGCAGAAAACTCTTTCAGAATGAAGAAATGTTCTGTCTTCAGCAGGAAAAAGAAGAAGAAAAAAAGGATTGTTAGATACAACCCGCTGAGCCTAATTCTGCTCAGTGACATGTTACAGGAATTTCTCCCTCTAAATGGTTTGTACTCTGTAGAGGTCAGCAAATGGTTTTGGTCCAAGTGCCTAAATAAATAAATGAATGCATAAACAAATAAAGTGCTTGCCTCGACCTTAGTAACCACTGCAACAGAACTCTAGATCAGTCTGTAGTTCTGTTCCTAGATTGCAGAAGATGGGCTGAGGTCAAAGGAGCTTGTTTTACCAAAGTTGCCCAGATTAGACTGCTGCAATGCACTGTGTGTGAGGCTTCCCTTGAAGAGTGTTCGGAAGCTACACTTGGTATAGAATGCTACAGACAGATTGTTGGCAGGAGTGGGTTGTCAGGCCCATGTCTCTCCAAGTCCTGTTTCACCCACACTGGCTCCCAAATAGCTTCTGGACCCAATTCAAGGTGCTACTGTGGATCTTAAAAGTTGTATGAGACTTACATACCTTAAGGATTGTAGTAGAAGAAGAAGAAGAGATTGGATTTATATCCCACCCTTCACTCACTTAAGAGTCTCAGAGCAGCTTACAAACTCTTTTCCCCTCCCCTCCCCACAACAGACACCCTTAAGGTAGGTGGGGCTGAGAGAACTCTTTCCCAAACTGTCCTTGAGGGAACAGCTGGTACAGAGCTATGGCTTGCCCAAGGTCATCCAGCCAGGTGCAAGTGGAGGAGCGGGGCTGGATATCCCCATATGAACCTACACAGTTACTATGGTCATCTTCAAGGGTCCTTGTTTGGGTGCCTCCACCCTATGAGGTTAGATTGGTGGCAACCCCAAGGAAGGGCCTTCTTGGTCAGTTTGGGGTAGTGGTTAAGAGTGCGGATTCTAATCTGGGAGAACTGGGTTTTTTTCCCCCTCTCCGCCACATGCAGCTGCTGGTGTGACCTTGGATCAGTCACAAGTTCTCTCAAAGGCAGTTCTCAAGAGAGCTTTTTCAGCCCAACCCACCTCACAAGCAGTGTTCCCTCTAAGCTGAGTTACTGTGAGCTAGCTCACAGTTTTTTAGCCTCCGGCTGACACGTTTTTGTCTCAGCTCAGAAAGGAAGGCTCCAGAGCAAACTAATTTATGCAGCAGCCAAATTGCTCACTCACAACTGTGATGCCAGCAGCTCACAAAGTAGAATTTTTTTGCTCACAAGACTCCACAGCTTAGAGGGAGCATTGCTCACAAGGTGTCTGCTGTGGGGAGGGGAAGGAAAAAGGAGATTGCAAACTGCTCTGAGTCTCCTTTGGGTACTGAAGGACGGGGTATAATTTGGATGGGAGACCAGGAAGGAAATCCAGGGTCACTATGCAGAGGAAGGCAATGGCAAACCGCCTCTTTTAATATAATTCCTGCAGGATTTCCAAGAATCAGCTGAGATTTGACAATACTTTACATAAACATACAGCTTTCCGGCAGCCACGTACCTCTTGAAGTTGCAAACACCACAGGTTTGTGTCACAAACAGGAGTGTACATTTGGCCTATACCGAGCTGAAAAAAATATCCAAAAGTATCTTATCTGCAGGATCAGCTCATGGGAGGGCTCCTCTTTACAGCTGTTTTAAAAAATCGGTGTGTGTGTGTGTGTGTGTGTGAATCAGGAATCCCATATATTTACCAAATCCGAATACCATATCAGTATTGGAATTCAGGAATATCGAGAAATACTGATTTTTTTTTCCGATTCAATATACTCAAAGTGCTGTTTGTCTATTTGTTTGTTTTGCATACCTCTGCTAACAACAAGAAGGCACAGACATGAGTAGCCATTAGTGGAAGGACTTGAGAAGAGCAGGCTGCTGGATCACTCTAGACTCCTTGAGTTGTTGGCCTTTCACATAAAAAAAAAAGACAGCAGCTTTATCTCCACAGACATAACAGGAGACATGCGTCTGCCAGTGCAAACAGCAGCTCTGCGTCTCCTCCGCCCTCCCCACCAGCAATATCCAGTGAAAGGTGCCACCAGTGAAATAGAGCAGTTTAGGGAACTCCATAGGACAATCTCTCTATATTATAAAGCCACTTTGTGGTGGCACATAGGATGTGCTCCCTCAGCCATAGGCTGGAGGAGCCACCACTCAGCCCGGGAACCCTGGCCACTGGCTGATGCGGCGTCGGGCCAAACAGGCCCCGCAATTCATCCATGCCGTGCCATGGTCCCACCCACCTGCCCACAGAGCCCCTGCCAAGCCTCAGGGGATGGACGTTCCACTGGGCGGACTGTTACGAGCCCAAAAGAGGAGGTGGGCTGCAGAGGCGCCCGGCCGACTGCCAGACGAGGCGGGTTGTACAGGACCCCGTGAGGGTGCCACAGGATATGGCCGATGGAGATGCCTGGGAACACACCGGAAGAGGGGAGTTGTGGTGTCGCCTGCTAGGCTGCCGGAGAACCTGGGCCATGGCCCGGCCGGGAGACCGCCGGAGGTCTGTTGCACATACCTTTCCTTTTCTATTGCACCTACCTCTCCTCTGGAAACCCGTGCTCTTTAACACCAGAGGCTATTTTGCTGAGTCAAGCAGGTACATAAAGTTCACAATGGCCTTTAAACACCCTCTCTCTTCAGGTATGTGAGAAGTAGAGAGTCATCCTAATAGCCATTAGTTTTTTCTAAGAAAAATAAAGAAGTTTCTGAGCCATATTACTGCCTTGTGCTTAAATCTCCTGAGGAGCTTTTCAAATATTATTCTAATGGAATTGGCAGCTTTTTAAGCTATTACAACAACTCTCATTTCTTCTTGGTGACATATAACTTCTAATGATTGTTCCTTAGTTAGAGTTGATGGCGTCTGGTTTATTAAAGAAATTAATATTTTTCTCCCCGCTCTACATTTTTAGCCAGCCTTTTTAGAAGACTCTGGCTTCAGGCTTCAAGCTTTGTTGCACACAGCTATACAGAAAGCCTGAGGAATTAAGCGAACTGGGAGAGGAATTGGGGGGGGGGGGGGGATAGCCGGATTATTGGACAAGGATAACGTGTCTTATGGTTAGGTAGGGCTTCTTCCAAAATTCTCCTCCTCTATTTTTTTTTTTAAAATCTTTCCAGATTTTAGAATTCCAAGCAGTGTTCCCTCTAAGCTGAGTTAGTGTGAGCCAGCTCACAGTTTTTTAGCCTCCAGCTCACACATATTTGTCTTTGCTCAGGAAGGATGGCTCCACTTTAACACCAGTAGCTCACAAAGTAGAATTTTTGTTCACAAGAGCCCACCGCTCAGAGGGAGCATTGATTCCAAGTTGTCTGTTCTTTTCTTCATAGCTGAAGCAATGTTCTAGGGATCTAGACTCAAGTCCAGTAGCAGCTTAGAGACCAAGAAGAATTTCAGGGGACAGACTTGAGAGTCAACACTCCGTTCATCAGATATGGGAAGATAACATATCTGAAGAAGGGAGCTTCAGCTCTTGAAATCTTGATACCATAATATTTTTTTGGTATTTTTATATGTGTATATGTGCGCATGTGAGTGTGTGCGCACCTGGAAGTCATGGCGACCTCTGGTGACTGACCCCTACTGGGAATCTGGAGGATATTCAGAGAGGTGGCTAAATAAAGCCTGCCCTTGCCTCTTGCCTCTGGTATTCCACAGAGGTCTCCGATCCAAGTACTTGTCAGAGTCGACCCCGCTTAGCTTCCAAGATCAGGGCATACCCCAAAATTCTTGTTGGTCTCTGAGCTCAAATCTCTCTGTCCTACTAGACCAAGATGGTGCCCCTCTGAAACAATAGGTATTCACCATTCTCTAGCTGTCTGTCTGTCCGGTAAATTTTCAAAACTGTCCTTCCTCCAGGGAGTTCAGGATAGCACACATGACCCTCCCTTCTGCATTATTTTATCATCGCAGAAATCAAATAAGATACATTAGGCTGAGAGATTGTGACTGGTCACCTGGCTGGACCCCACGGCACGGTGAAGATCTGAACCCTGATCCCGGACTGACATCCATTTCTCCACTTTATTCTTCTTACATTGTACTGTGGTATGCATGCACAGCTCGTGGCAGCATTTAGTCCTTTTAATGGATTTATTTATTTATTTATTCGACTTATATCCCGCCCTCCCCACCTTCCGGCGGGTTCAGGGTGGCTACCAACATGCAATAAATATACATTAGCATTAAAACAGTTAAAACATAAAATCAACAACCATCATACCCCATTACAAGATGGCATGTCATCTTTATCAGAATAGCGTCTCTAGATGTCAGACAGTCCAGACGGTGGAAAAACGTTCAGGCTGGCGGATTCTCAATCAGGCCAGGGCCAAAGATGTAACTATTGGGTGGCCACAACTGCTTGATCAGCATTCTCTCTGCTTTGTTCATGATTTGCGTGCATGCAGATTGATAAAACTGCCCCCCCAAAAAAAGCAATCTTGATATGCTTGCACACACAATTTTCCCCCCAAGACCTAAGGCAGAGGACTGAGTTCATTGTATACAGTGCAACAGTTGATAGAAGTTCCTCCCTCTTTTTCTCTCTCAGACGGCCGATGGAAGTAACCTTTGACAGAGTACTGGACTCTTTAATTCAAATACGGACCATTTTCATGGCATAAGCCTTAGGGAATCCTATAAGAGTCCCACCTTGTGCTTGAAACAGGTTTTACATTCCAAACCCACCCTGGAATCCATCAAGGACCCTTCAGGGGTCAAATAGTTGACCCTCTGAATGCCTGATATTAAAAACTTGTTCACCATCAAAATCTGAATGTGTCTGTCAGGGTCAAAGTTTGACCCTTCTGGCCTTCTTTGGTCCCTTGGAATTGCCCTTCCCCCTAAAATGGTGGAAGGGTAGGAGAAGACCACCTAACTTCCTTGGTACCTGGGTTGAATTAACCATGGGACTAATAACAATGTGCCATAGATCCCAGACCCAGCTGGGGCACCTTCTTTGCTGGAATTATTAGGTGTCGACTTGGCAGGGTAAGTATGCATGTCTTCATCCCAATCACAGGCTCCCTTGGAGTTCCTGACTGCTTAAAATATGGTGGGTGATCTCTTACTGCCTGTCAAATGAGCTGTGACTGGGGTCCCCAGGTGTGGAGGAATGTAAAGTTTCATTAGCTTGCCCAGCACGAAGAGCTGAAAGGTCATGCTGGCTTCGTAACGTGGCGAGTGCACTGTCGGACCTTCCAGAGGTATCTTCCACTCCCGAGCTGCGTGGAGACTAATTTTGCATTTCCTTCGCTGCATCAAGTGCAAACTGCAGAAGCTTCAGTGACTGCATGGGCCAACAGAGACAGTTTGGTGCTCTTTTATATATTCAGTCTTGCATGACATCTTAAGTTGCAAAAAGAAAAGAAAACTCTCTAAGACTAGCTTCAATTAATGCATGGGATTCATTGCCACAAAAAGTGGTGGCAACTACAAGCGTAGATAGCTTCAAGAGGGGACTGGATAAACATATGGCGCAGAGGTCAATCAGTGGCTATTAGCTACAGGGTATAGAGGGAGCACTCTGTCTGTGGCAGTGATGCTCTGTCTTCTTGGTGCTTGGGGGGCACTAGTGGGAGGGCTTCTGGAGGTCTGGCCCCACTGGTGGACCTCCTGATGGTACCTGGGCTTTGGCCACAGTGTGACACAGTGTTGGACTGGGTGGGCCACTGGCCTGATCCAACATGGCTTCTCTTATATTCTTATGTCTGGGGCAGTGATGCTCTGTCTTCCCTGTCAGAGAGCTGTATCCAGTTCAGTGCAAATGACATCATCACAGCCTCTGCCTCCAACAACATCAAATGACAACATCGAGCTCAGAACGAGGGGGACAAAACAGAAGGAGGGAATAGAAGAAACATCAGCCAGGACATGCAAAAGGCGCCGGCAGGATTGAAACTATATTAACGATCGCCGAGGTGAATGTGTTTGGGGTCATTTGTCTGCCCGTGTCAAAAAAGGGCTACTTCTTCGAAGTGAATATTAAAATGAGAAGATATTTGTTGCTGTTGTGCTAAAAGGAAGTAAAAGCAAGTGGGAAAAATCTGTAGCTTTGGGATGACAAATCTGTAGGCCAGGCTATAAAACATAAGATCAGTAACACAGCGCCATAAGAATATATTGACTGTGGACCAAACTCATCAGAAGATTGATCAATTCAGCTGACTTGCATTAATTGTGAAATAGAAAGAACGGCACGATCAATGATAGGCATGAAAGTGCAAGGCAGTAATGATGCCACGTCTAACTAATCCAGTAATGGAGACTCTGATGTATAGCATATTGGAATTCCACCGTTCTGGGGCCCTTGTCACAATAAAGTATATCCTGCAATTATGGGGAAAAATTGAGCAGGCAACAGTCGAGCCAGCCTAATCAGCCAATGCCACAATAGTTCTACTGATTAAACACTAAATTAAGTGCCACTCGGCTTTCTGCAACTTGCCTGCATTATTAAAAGAAGGGGAGAGAAAGAGAGAGAAAGAAAGAAGGGGGAAGAATTCCTGAGTTTACATGAAGAAGGGAAGAAAAAAAAACCCTAGCTTATGTTTGGGTCCTCGTGTTCATGTGTTGCAGTTCCATCTGAGTAAATCATGAGAATTAAAGTTAGGCAATGATAAAAATAGAGGGCGAGTCTTTGGGTGTTTATTGATGAAGGGTGATATTGCATTGTGACTGTTTTAGTTTTAATATGTTATTGAAGGCTTTCACGGCCGGAGTTCATCTGGTCTGTGCAGCCGTGGTCTTGGCATTGTGGTACCTGACATTTCACCAGCAGCTGTGACTGGCACCCTCAGGGGCAGGTATCATTTCATAGAAAAAGAGGTGCAGGGGTTCATCAGCATAACTTATTTGCATGTGTCACACCCTTTGACGTCACCTGAAGTGTGTAAGAAGGCAACACCCACCACTCAGGCTCCACTGGACTGTTTTGGATTTCTGGCTGTGGGGGGAGGGAAATGGGCAGATCTGCCCTCACAGAGGAGGGAGAGCTTGTACCTGAATAAAAAACATGGTCTTAAAGGTGCTACTGGACTGTTTTGGGGGAGGGGAGGGAAACATGCAGATCTGCCCTCATGGGGGGGGGCTCTCCAGGCCTTCCCTGGCTTGCCCGCATCAGCAGATGGGCCGGGGGAGGGCTGCTGGGAGCTGGGGGTGGGGCTTGTCGCTCCTGGGCTCTTTACTGTCGGAAGGGTGCCCCTACTCATTCCAGCGGGAAATGAGCCCTGCTCAGAAGTATAACACTGAAAGATGGAGTACTCTCTGTGTCAATGTGAGAAGAAAAATGGTAGGCAGGTGATTTATATCTCCTCAGGAAGGTGGGGGTAGGGCTGAGTCATTCTCTTGCAGGAGTTTCCCAGGCTGTGACATGCTAATGGAGGAGCTTTCCTGAGGAGGCTCTTTTGCATACGGATTGGCTGTTGAGATTCTAATCTTATCTGTCGTGCTGTTGTAAGATGTAGAACATTTTGTGTTTTTCAGGACTGGAAACAACATCCCACTTATTTTTAAACTCTCTTCTTTCCTGTTGAAATTGTGTTTATGTTTACGAATTTCAGTGGCGGCCCTGTGTAATCTGACATGGTACCTCACAGAGTTTGTGTGGGTTTTTTTTAGAATGAAATGAGTGATAGGGCAATGCATGCTAACACCCTAAGCCATTTGGATTTTCTCTGATCAAAATGTGGTGGCTGTGTCCGTTTCCCTTCGCCAGCGGTGTGGGCATAGCAAGGAGAACTGTCAGGGGATCCCAGGATGAGAAAACGAGACAGTGACACCGCAAAAGACCATCGACATCCTTTCATCTTTTCCGAAGGGTTTTGACATGCAGGTCCTGTCATTCTTTCGAAAGTTCCTGTTTCCGAGAAAGCATTTTATGTTGTTGGACACCTTACATGACATTTCCAATAAGCCCGGGCGGATATCTGTAGAGTGTTACACAATGCGGCTATAAGTTGCTGTCATTGTAGGTTGTGTGTTTGGATGGTAGGGGGGAAGAGGGGGAGAAGAAGAAGAAGAAAAAATCCACTAATTCTGTTTTTAATGTACTGCTGTGTGTAATATGGTTCTTTCTTATGGCTTAGTACACAATGTGGAGCAGGGAAAGAAATTTGTAGGGAATGTTAATCTACCTGATGCAAAGATTGGGTATACTTTGCTTTGGTCTGCATGAGCGTTTTTGCTCTGGAGCATCCAGACCAGGGACACAAGAAGGGCTTTGCCAAAAAGGCCGGTTTAATCAGCTTTTGTAATCAGATGGAAATACCTGACTCTCTGTTTCTGATCTTTAGCCCTTTAGGAGATGCTTATGCATCCGAATTTGTCATTGATAGGAATTTCCCACCCCCAAATGCAATATTCTAGTATGTTGCCTCCTTTGCCGCATCACTATTTTTTTTTCATTTTTCCTATTGATGTCAGTAACCTTCCTTCCTTCCTTCCTTCCTTCCTTCCTTCCTTCCTTCCTTCCTTCCTTCCTTCCTTCCTTCCTTCCTTCCTTCCTGCCATGCTTGTAGCTGGTGCCAAAAATCCTGCCTGCCTGCCTGCCTGCCTGCCTACCTGCCTGCATTATAAGGGTGTGCATTGAGTTCTTATTTGGATGTGCATTGTCATTATGGAAATACAGATTCCAGCATGTGTCAAATATGCACCAAGCCACATAGAAAATTATAATTTCAGTGTGCATTGTGTCTGCTTCAGAGTGAAGTACACAGAAATTCACTGCAAATATGTAAAGGGATATCACTTTGATACCCCGGGGCGGGGAGACAGGATATGGAGCACAGGGAGGTGCATTTATCCAGTCCTAGTTCCTTGCTACACCAGTTTGGTATAGTGGTTAAGTGTGTGGACTTCTCTGGGAGAACCAGGTTTGATTCCCCACTCCTCCACTTGACCTTGGGCAAGCCACAGCTCTGTCAGAGCTGTTCTCTCAAGGACAGTTCATCAAAGAGCTCTCTCAGCCCCACCTACCTCCCAGGGTGTCTGTTGTGGAGAGGGAAAGGGAAAGGCGTTCGTAAACCACTCTGAGTGAATCCAATCTCCTCCTCCTCTTCTTCTTCTTCTTCTCTCCATGTTTTGAGAAGTTTCACTATGTAATTTGTGCATGCCAGACTGGTGTTAAAGGCAAGTGTGTGGGCTAGCTGCAAAGCTGGCCACTATAAGCAATAGTGTTGCTTTTCAGGCATTGATGCTGCCTTGGTGGAAAAGGGGACTCATCCCCATTGGTTGTGCTGGATGGATAGATGGATGGACGGATGGATGGACGGACCGACAGACAGACAGACAGATAGATGATGGATGGACAGATAGTTGGATGGATGGATGGATGGATGATAGGAGGTAGGTAGGTAGGTAGGTAGGTAGGTAGGTAGGTAGGTAGATAAATAGATAGATAGATAGATAGATAGATAGATAGATAGATAGATAGATAGATAGATAGATAGATAGATGGATGATGGACAGACTGACAGACAAAATGTTGTTTTGGCAGCAGCTGCCACCACTTCACAAGGATCTTCACTGTATGACTGAAGGTAGCTTGGGGCAGCCATTTTGTGACAGACCTCACTTTCTGTGGCAGCCATTTTGTAGCTGCACCCACCCTGCTGTGTCAGAATTCCAAAGGTACCCATAAGCTCAGAAAGGTTGGGGACTTCTGCCATATACCTACTCTTAAAACAGGCTCTGATTCCAACTTGATTTAAAGCCCCCAAATTATAACATGACTTTTTTTTAAGTCACTCTTAAGGTGAAATGGAGGTCCGATTTGGCATGGCACATCTTCGGCCAATTCTGAGAAGCTTACTCGTGTTTATGGAATGAGGTGGCTCCCTGAATGGAACATACAGTGTCTTGTTACCAAGTGTAACAGTAAAATGAAAATGATCGCAAATAACCGAAATTTATGGTTTGCCCGTAGCTCCTTTGCCCTTCTTTCTTGGTGTGAATATTTAAATCCAGAGCCAGCTAAAGTGAAATTTATGGCAACCGAGCCACTATAAAATACTGGGAGGGAATAAAAATCAATCTTGACCCAAATTTTAGCATGCAAAACACACACGCGCACGCATACACACTATAAAATATATCACAACACTGCTAATTCAGTGCTCTCGGCTCCTGTGAGCCAGCGGAATAGAGAGTGTTGTTAAGGAGGTGTTTTATAGATGTCTACAAATTGTTGTTTTTCAGTGAGGTCAAGGTATATCGTTGCTTTGAGTTGGAAAGTGTGCCGGGCTCCCACCCTCGCTGTTATATATATGCCTGACCTTGGAAAGCAAAGTCTTTTCTTTTTTTCTTTAAAGGAAAAAAACAAAAGGACAAAAAACAAAAAGTATTCCGGAACTCCTGGGGTCATCTCGTGCCTTTCATATCAGCTTATTCATTGATAAAACCTGTACCAAACATGTATTTTGTTATGTAACAGATGTGCGCTGAAGTCTCTAAGAAAGCATAGATTACTTTTACAAAAACCCAGTAGCTCCCTCCACTGAAGTCATAGGGGAGGGCGCGTAAAACAATCACACAACGTTATTCTCACGTTGTACCATTGTTATGGTCAGCCTCAGACCCTTTCTCAGTTAACAAGCCTTCTTTGTGTGGTGGGGTTTCCCTCCACCTGTGCTGTGTTATTATGTGACATGAAAACACAGTGTGGCTTATACTGTTTCTCTCGTCTGCAAATTTGCTCTAAGTATCAGAGGGTTTCTGCCCCTTCTCAATCCCTGTTTAGGTTATAAGATCTGTGTCGAGGTTTGCACCAAGTTGAGAGCTGTCCTTGGTCCTGCAGAGCCCTTTTCCAGTACTGTATGATGTATTTAAAATCATTTCTGTACCGTGAGCTCTTGGAGTTCTGTACAATGCACATATAGTCCCTTAAGAAAGAAAAACAACAACAAATTGTTAAGAGGGGATAGAGACAATAAAGGAAAAAATAACCTTAAAAGCTGCTATAGTAACATCATGGATAAAGCCATCGTGTGTTTTTTGTTAAAGTAAATATAGGTGCAAAAGGGGCTCGTTTGCGAAAGATATTAATAAAAGCAATAAGAGTAAAACTACATTTTAAAAGCAAAAACAACAGCAGTCAAAGTGTGGCTTAAAACAAATGATTAAGATTGATATGGTAAACAGTCTCGCGCATGATCTACTCAGAAGTAAGTCCAGTTTTGTTCACTGTCGACAGAAGCAGGCATGCACAGCAGAAGAGACAAAATACAGAATACTCACTCATCCAATCAATCCAGCTCCCAATATAAGAAGGGGGGGGGGAAGGTGATGTTTCATATATTTAAATCTTGGATCAACCTCTGAAGACTTTAGAAGGGATTGGTAAGACGTTTTTACAAGCATTGTTCCTTCTAAGCTGAGTTAGTGTGAGCTAGCTCACAGTTTTTTAGCCTCTGGCTCTCACATTTTTGTCTTCACTCAGAGCAAACTAGTGTGTGCAGTAGCCAAATCACTTGTTCACAACTTTAATGCCAGTAGCTCACAAAGTAGAATTTTTGCTCATGATTGTCCACAGCTTAGAGGGAAAATTGTTTACAAGTGTCAAGTTGAATGAATCAGACCATAGGTCCACCTGTGACAATATTGTCTACTCAGACTGGCAGAAGCTTTCCAGGGTCTTAGGAAAGGTCTTTCACATCATCTACTTCCTGGTCCTTTTCAATTGGAGATGCCGGGGATGGATCCAGAGACTTTCTGCATGCAAAGCAGAGGCTCTTCCACCGAGCCACAGTCCCTCCCCATATCTGTCATATCTGACCTTAATGGGTGCTCATTAAGCTAATATACATTGAATCAAATTACTGGCCCATGTATCCCAAGCAGCTGCTTTCCAGGGTGTCCAGCAATGAAAAGTGGACATCTCCTCAACATCTCCTACTTCTTAGCATCTCCTGAACACCTCCTACCTGAATAACTCAAGTTGCCAGGAACTGAACCTGAGACCTTCTTCAAGTAAAACAAATGTTCTACCATTGAACTATGGTCAAAGTTCTGGGAGGTGGCATGGCTTAGTGGAAGAGCCTCTGTTTGGCATGTGGAAGGTCCCAGGTTCAATTCCTGGCCTCCCCAGTTGAAAGGACCAGACAAAAGGTGATGTGAAAGACCGTCTTCCTGAGACTTTGGAGAGCTGCTGTCAGTTTGAGTGGACAATACTGACCTTGATAGACAAAGTGGTCTGGTTCAGTATAAGGTGGGTTTGTTGTGTTTGTATATCCAACAATAACTCAGGCAGGTAGACAGTGGTGTTGAACTTCTGAACTTGTATACCAGTAGCCTCAAACTCTGAGAAGAGCAATCTGGGAAAGGGGCAGCTTGTGGCATTCTGGTTCTGCTTTGAACTAGACAGTCATAGATTCAGACCTTCCTTTGAAGAAATAAGTTAGGAAAAGAGAGCCCAAACACAGGCCACAGATTGAACAAACAGGAGGTGGCGGGAGAACATAAAGCTGACCCCAGATTGCTATTATGCACAGCGGAGCTGCGTGTAAACAGACAAAAAGAGATAATTGTGTTGGATCCTATTAGGGAAAAAGATACAGTTCCAGCTGCTTTTAATGAGTCCTCTTCCAAGGGACAGATTAGAAAAAGAAAAAGACGAAGGAGGAAGGAAAGAAAACCTGTGTTATGCAATGTGACAGAATTTATCAGACTCCTGCATATTTTGCAACTGCTACAAAGAGGTGCATTAAATAAAATACGGTCTTGCGTGTGCTGTCTGGTTGCGTTCATTCTCAAGGAAATATGAGACAAACAAACAAAAAGTATCTCACGGCTGGGATAATTATGCAGATGTTTAATGCGGAGAACAGTGGGAAATGCTTACCTGAGGGCCGGAACTGAGGTGGCTATTTGTCCCTAAGCCCTCTACATTGTCTTGTCTTGCATAAAAAAACAAGGAGAAAATAGGACAACACAATGTCTCTTTCCACACCCTGAAGATGTGGGGTGGAAGCAGTAAAGGGAAATAGCTCCCTGCCAGAGGCTGTTTCGGCTTCTGAAAATGGTGTTGGGGGGGGGGAAGATGGGAGTCTGTCCTCCCCCACACCAAATAGGGCTCCCTCAGATCTTAAAAACGACACTCCTGCAGCTTCCACATGACTGCAGAGAACACAAGTTGGGTCAGAGGAACCCAGACACAACCCTGAAGAACATAAGAGCATAGTTTGGCCCTCTTGTCAGAATCAAATGGGTCATGCTCAGTGTTGGAATCAAGGACTCAGTTTGGGCTGGACTCTATGTGGTACTGGAGGAAGATGCTCAGACACGGTGACCTTTCTTGGACTACCACAGTCCAAATAGTAGTTTGGGTAGCACATCTCAGGACAGCCCATTTCTCCTGCTTCTCTGGGGATGTCTCTAAGAACAGTTTGTTTTGGAACCTACACCTACTCACCTTCCAAATCTCTGGATCCTCCCTCTAATGGGGAGATACGGTCACCCAGGTCCCCACTGCACCCCTTTGCCAAGATCCCCCACTCCTCCCTGTAGATTTCCCACCATAATATGTTTGTTTTCTTACCTCTCCACTGCAGCCAGACACATGGTGTACATGGAGAGATGTCCACTCTTGGTTTTCAGCTGTCGCATTGTTGTTGTTTTTGCTGTTGTTGTGTTTGGCAGCCACACCACACAATGCCATTATGGGGAGGGGGTTGGTGGTCCCCCCTTTCTTTCTTTCTTTCTTTCTTTCTTTCTTTCTTTCTTTCTTTCTTTCTTTCTTTCTTTCTTTCTTTCTTTCTTTCTTTCTTTCTTTCTTTCTTTCTTTCTTTCTTTCTTTCTATGTACCTGGAAGTCATGGCAACTTCTGGCAACCCTTACTGGGGCATGGAGGATGTTCAGAGAAGTGGCTTGATAGCCTGTCCCTGCCTCCAGCTCTAGTATTCCAAGGAGGTCTCCTATCCAAATACTAGCCAGGGCTGGCCCTACTTAGCTTCTGCGATCTAGTGGCTATCCAGGTCAGGGCCAGCTGTAGCATTCCACAGGGGAAAGGGTGGCTTGACACAGAGATGCCTTTTTTAGCAGCAGTCCTGCCGTTTGGGTACTGTTTGGTTCTGTTCTCATATTGTTCTCACTCATTTTTATTTTGTGTGTGTGTATGTGTGTGTTGTCAAGTCAGTACTACTGACTTATGATGACCCCATAGGGTTTTCAAGGCAAGAGACTAATGGGGACGTTCAGAGGTGGTTTGCCCGTGTCTGCCTCAGCCTAGTGACCATGACATTCCTTGGTGGTCTCCCATCCAAATACTTAACGGGGTCAACCCCGCTTAGCTTCCAAGTTCTGATAAGATCAGGCTATCTTGGGACATCCAGGTCATGGCCTACCTGTAGATATATAGATACAAATATTGTATAGATACGCTGCTCTCTAGAGAGCCAGTTTGGTGTAGTGGTTAGGATCGTGGACTCTGGTCTGGGAGAACTGGGTTTGATTCCCCACTCCTCCACAGGCAGCTGCTGGGGTGACGTGGGGTCAGTCATAAGTTCTTTCAGAGCTGTTCTCTCAAGGGCAGTCTTCGAAAGAGCTCTCTCAGCCCCACCTACCTCCCCTTTTGGGGAGGGGAAGGGAAAAGAGATTGTAAGTCGCTTTGAGGCTACCTCACATAATGAAGGGTGGGGTATAAATCCAATATCATCTTCTCTTCTTCTAAATCTGAGATGAGGCCTCTGATAGGGCATATAAGCCATCTCTTTGGCAAATGAAAGATTTCTGATTGCAAATAAACTGGCTTTCTCGGCTGAGGATATGTGCAGAAATCAAAGCCGAGGGTTTACAAATCTGACCGCTGGGTCAGCTCCTTCAGCACATTGGCTCTTGATGCCATAAACCTATGTTTAAACTCAGGAGCTGAGTGGGTATGTCGAAGGGGAGGGGGGCCACAACCCATGGGAAGTAAGAATTGGGGACAGCGAAGGATGGCTGTCGTGGTGGTATTACAACTATACAGGGCATTGAGACTGAGTTAGGAGTGGTTGGTGGGACCTTTCTGTCTCCAACACCCTGTCCTATGAATTGCTACGGGCAGAACACCTTCCTTGTATTTCTGAAACCGGTGGGATCCCGATTTTTGTTCTTGAAAGAAGAAAGCAATTTAGAACCCACAGGAAGGAGTAGTACTTGACGTGGCAATGGATGCAGGCGGGCAGTTGGTCTAAAGTTTGAGTCCAGTGACACCTTTATGATCAACACAGTTTTATTCCTGGTTATCAGCTTTTGTGTGCATGCACACTTCTTCAGAAGTCTCAAAGGTGCCCCTAATAATGGGGATGTTAGTTTCTTGTACAGATTATTCTTGAATTTTTTTTTAAATATCCCTTTGTTTCAGTCCAGAACAGGGGTGGCCAAACTTGCTCAACGTAAGAGCCGCAGAGAATAAACATCAGATGTTTGAGAGCCGCAAGACATGAACAAATATTATGCACACATTTTTTTTAAAAAATATGCAAATTTGCCTTTTATTAACACTAAATGAGACCGCCAAAAAAAAAAAAAAAAAAAAGGGGTAAAGACAGATATTGATAATGATATTTATTTGTCCGATGATATTTGTTTGCTAATGACATTCATTTATTTAAGAGAGAGAGAAATAGTGAGAGAGGTGGAAAGAAAGAATGAAAGAGGTGGAAAGAAAGAGAAAGAGGGAGAGAAACAAAGAAAGCAAATAGATGGGAGGGAAGGAGGGAGGGAAAGCATGCCTCCACTTCCCTTCCCTAGCTGCCCTTCTGGGAGCTGCACAATATGTGTGAAAGAGACACATGTGGCTCCCGAGCCGCATGTCTAGAAGTTCCTTATTAGCTTTTATTGTGTGCATGTGTGTATGCATGTTAAAACCCATCAAGTCACTTCTAAGTCCCTGAATTAGTGACCTCCATAACATCTTCAGTGGAGAAAATAAGGATGCACCAATAGGCCAGAGAGAGAGAGAAAAAGAAGAAGAGATTGGATTTATACCCCGCCCTCCACTCACTTGGAGTCTCAGAGCGGCTTATAAACTCCTTTTCCCTTCCCCTCCCCACAACAGACACCCTGGGAGGTAGGTGGGGCTGAGAGAGCTCTTTCCCAAGTTGTCCTTGAGAGAACACCTGGTACAGAGCTATGGCTTGCCCAAGGCCATCCAGCCAGGTGCAAGTGGAGGAGTGGGGAATCAAACCCGGTTCTCCCAGATTAGAGTCTGCGCACTTAACCACTACACCAAACTGGCACCAAAAAGAACAAGGTGTAAAGGAAAGCAGTTTATTTGACCTAGAATTTAAAAAAAATTGTTTTTTTTTGTTCTTTTCCAACACATCCTATCATTAACAGCCTTGCTCCGGTCTTGTATGTTTCTCCATATTTTGACCTAACAGTTGCCTCTTGTCCAAAGTATAGGTTGTCCCTGAAAACAATCAGATGTTGCCCTGACCCAGATAGCCCAGGCAAGCCCGATCTTGTCAGATCTCGGAAGCTAAGCAGGGTCGACTCTGGCAAATATTTGGATGGGAGACTTCCAAAGAATACGAGGGTCAGGAGGCAGAGGCATCGTAAGTTATGTAACTTATCTGAATGTCCTCCTTGCCCCAAGAGGAGTCACCAGAGGTTGTCATGACTCCCAGGCATGAGCCCACACACAAATGCAAAAATAATAATTTAAAAAATCAGATATTGTGGCACACCCACTTAAGAACGTAAGAGAAGCCAATGTTGGATCAGGCCAGTGGCCCATCCAGTCCAACACTCTTTCACACAGTGGCCAAAAATACCAGGTGCCCTCAGGAGATCCACCAGCGGAGCCAGAACTCTAGAAGCCCTCCCACTGTCGCCCCCCTCAAGCACCAAGAAGACAGAGCATCACTACCCCAGACCAAGTTTTCCCTCTATACCTTGTGGCTAATAGCCACATATGGGCCTCTTCTCCACCTGTTTATCCAATCCCCACAATTAAAACCGGCCTTATCTTTTTCATGATCCACACAGACAGAAGCCTTGCTGTATGCACGTATGCATAATTAGTATTTATCAAAGTTATAACTTAATTTACTGTTGTCTTCTGATTCCAGAGACCCACTCAAAATCACCTTCCCAAACTCCTGACCCCAAACTGAACTCAAACACTGTTGCGGTTACGATGCCTCCAGTTTAAAATATCGTCAGGCGAAGACCCAACTTGTGCCAGTAATTAAGAAATGCTCTGTGGTGTTGATAGAACGCCATCACAGCCCTGTGTGTGATTTATAAAATCATTCTTTTGAAGGCTTTCCAGCGCATTGAAGCTTGATACTAAAAGCTCTTTTACCAATTATTATTCTGTTTGGGGAGCATTAAAACATAATCTACCATGAATTCATAATCCATAGCTTCCCTCTTTTAATAATACAGACAGTAATGCAATAGTTGACTTGAAGTGTATGGGGTGGGTTGCAGGAAGTGGGGGGGAAACAACAAAACGCAACTGAATGCATACCTTTGTTTTTCTTCCTATAGAGAATAAGTCAGTGTGAAATTAATATAAACTGTCTGATTAGGAGGAGGAGGAAGAAGAAGAAGAAGAGGAGGATGAGGTTTTTTATACCCCACTCTTCAATACCCGAAGGAGTCTCAGAGCAGCTTCCAATCTCCTTCCCTTCCCCTCCCCACAACAGACACCCTGTGAGGTAGGTGGGGCTGGGAGAGCTCTGAGACAACTGCTCTTGAGAGAACAGCTCTGAGAGAACTTGTGACTTACCCAGTGTCATCCAGTTGGCTGCATGTGGAGGAGTGGGGAATCAAACCCGGACCTCCAGATCAGAGTCAACTGCTCTCAACCACTACGCTACACCATGCCTGATCACCATCTTGTGAGTTGTATCAACTGTTGAATAGTTGTTGTTTTTTTAACATTGTAGAACTATGTTTTAATTTCTAAACTGTTTTATAATTGTCTGTTGTAAGCCGCCCTGAGTCCTGCTGCACAGGGTAGGATGGGGAAGAAACCCAAATAGAACAGAACAGAATAGAATAGGCGGATGCTGGTATTCATATAGTTTATAAGTTATAGACGCAATATCAATAGATGCCCGCGTATGATAGCCTGCCGTGTGTGTGTTGTGGGGCTTACATGGATGTGTTCCATCTGACTTAATAAAAATGTGGCCAAACAGTCCTGCCTGTGATCTGCATGGCCTTATTCCACTGTGCCCTCCAAGGTTTTCCCAAAACCTGGAGGGGCTTTTCTCTGTCCTCTATTCAACCTCCCTCACACCTGGTCTTTGTAAGGATTGCCCACGGGGCAGGCCAGGACTTCCAGCTTCCCTCCCAAGTTCCGAGGTCTTACCTTGGTGTCTCCCTGCTACTCAGGGTCTGGTTATCATGGGGACAGCTTATTGCTTTCTGCAGTACTGAGTGAGTGGACACGTGGCCTCCTGCCTGCCCCTCCCCTTCTTCGTGGCCCTCCTTTTAAAATACTGTGTCCAAGAGGATGGAGGTCCATGTGCTACAGAGATGCACTCCCTGAATCAATGGTTATAAAAGGTTTATTTAAAAAAAAAAAAGTAGAAGAAGAAAAAAAGAAAAGAAAACATAACATGCCAGCTTTGGTGCAGTAGTTAAGAGCTGTGGACTCTAATCCGGAGAACTGGGTTTGATTCCCCACTCCTCCTCCACATGAAGCCAGCTGGGTGACCTTGGGTTAGTCACAGTTCTCTCAGAGCTCTCTCAGCCCCACCTACTTCACAGGGTCTCTGTTGTGAGGTGAGGAAGGGAAAGGAGATTGTAAGCTGCTCTGAGACTCCTTCAAGTAGTAAAGAGTGGGGTATAAAACTAACCCTTCCTCCGCTTTCTTCTTCCTCCTCCGCTTTCTTCTTCCTCCTCCTCTTCTTCCCCTCCTTCTCCTCCTCCTCTTCTCCTCCTCCTCCTCCTCTTCTTCTCCTTCTCCTTCCTTCCTTCTTCTTCCTTCTCCTCCTCCTCTTCTTCTCCTCCTTCTCCTCCTCCTCTCCTTTTCCTTCCTTCCTTCTTCTTCCTTCTCCTCCTCCTCCTCCTCTTCTTCTCCTCCTCCTCTTCTTCTCCTTCTCCTTCCTTTCTTTTTCTTCCCTCTCCTCCTCCTCCTCTTCCTCCTTCTCCGTCCTTCTCCTCCTCCTTCTTTTCTCCTCCTCCTCTCAGAACAGCACCAGACTGCGGAAGCCTCAGACTTTGGCCTGGATCCTCAGACTGAACAGCTTGTTTCTTGAGTAAACTCAACCTACACAGCCAGCCTAAATAAAATTATAATTGTGGTTGTGCTGTCCAGTATCACAAAACAGGGATATCACTTCCTGCCAACACTGAATGAGGCTGCAGTGACGACAATGTCTCTCCGTAGCCTCTGAAGTCAGGAAACCTGAGCCCGTCTCACTGGTGGAACACCGGGTTTGCAACTGTGTCACTCCCCTTACATGTCTCACAAAATGGTGTGAGCCCCTTAATGGGGGTGTTCCACACTGGGATTGTGAAGCGGAGTATTCAGCCTTTGAATTGCATTCTTGTGTGTGGTTTACATTTTTCCCCCCCTGCTGGGTGCTTTCTGACAGCTGTAGAGCCATAGTATACAGCAAAGCTTTTGACTGTGAGGATCATGAAAAGTTATGATCGGCTTGAAGGGAAATGGGCTTGCCACAGCATTTGGTTGTTTTAATGCACAATCTGTACTTCAGACAACAGGCCACTGTTAGGACAGAATATGGAGAAAAAGAATGGTTGGCAAAGGCGTCGGACAACACAATGCTCCCTCTAAGCTGTGGAGTCTTGTGAGCAAAAATTCTACTTTGGGACCTACTGGCATTAAAGTTGTGAGTTAGAAGAAGAAGAAGAAGAGATTGGATCTTCAGTGGAGAAAATAAGGATGCACCAATAGGCCAGAGAGAGAGAGAAAAAGAAGAAGAGATTGGATTTATACCCCGCCCTCCACTCACTTGGAGTCTCAGAGCGGCTTATAAACTCCTTTTCCCTTCCCCTCCCCACAACAGACACCCTGGGAGGTAGGTGGGGCTGAGAGAGCTCTTTCCCAAGTTGTCCTTGAGAGAACACCTGGTACAGAGCTATGGCTTGCCCAAGGCCATCCAGCCAGGTGCAAGTGGAGGAGTGGGGAATCAAACCCGGTTCTCCCAGATTAGAGTCCGTGCACTTAACCACTACACCAGACTGGCTCTCCACTACACTAGACTGGCTCCATTTGGCTAACTGTGTAAATTAGTCTGCTCTCTGTAGCCGTCGTTCCTGAGCGAAGACAAAAAGGTATGAGCTGGAGGCTAAAAAACTGTGACCTGGATCACACTAACTCAGCTTAGAGGGAACACTGTGGACAAGGATGAATTTTATCTCCCTATCTCCTCAGTCTGTTCACAGAACACATCATAAGGAAAACTGGATTAGATTTAGATGAAGGTAGAGTGAAAACCAGTGGAAGGAACATTAACAATCTGAGGTATGCAGATGACACCACATTATTGGCTGGAAACAATGAAGACTTGAAACAACTACTAATGAAGAATAAAGTGGAAAGTGCCAAAGCAGGATTACAGCTGAACTTCAAGAGGACAAAAGTAACGACTACTGGGAAATTGTGACTTTAAGGCTGAAAATGAAGAAATTTAAATTCTTAAAAGTTTGTCTATTCCTCGGCTCCATCATTAACCAAAAGGGAGACTGCAACCAAGAAATGAGAAGGAGGTTGAGGCTGAGAAAGGCAGCCATGTAAGAGCCAGAAAAGATCCTGAAGTTTAAGGATGTGCTGCTGCCAACCTAGATAAAGATAATTCGTGCCATAGTATTTCCCATTACTATGTGTGGGTATGAAAGTTAGACAGTGAAGAAAGCTGACAGTGAAGAAAAGCATAGTGTTGGAGAGGAGTTTTACAGATACCTTGGACTGCCAAAAAGACAAATTGGTGGGCTGTTCTCCTTGCAATATTTCCCTTGGACTACTTGAAGATAGGAGCACCATTCGGTATTTTGGTACAACTGCCTGCCTCCCTGTTAGACTCCATTTTCGAAGCAGAAAGGAATGACGGTTACCTGAGTCCCACATCGTCTATGTCACAACAACCATTCATGGCAAAACAGTTCTCCTAAATAGATACAACTAGTGTTCCCTCTGAGTGAGTGTGAGCTAGCTCACAGTTTTTTAGCCTCCGGCTGACACCTTTTTGTCTCCGCTCAGGGAAGGATGGCTCCAGAGCAAACTAATTCATGCGGTAGCCAAATCCCTCACTCGCAACTTTAATGCCAGGAGCTATCAAGGTAGGATTTTTGCTCACAAGACTCCACAACTCAGAGGGAGCATTGGATACAACCAATATAACTGGCTTCCATTTTTCCTGGGCTCTCACTTTCTGGTGGCTGCACCCCCTCCCAAGGGCTATATGTGGTTTCAGGGAGAGATGAAGGATCCTATCCCCAGCATCACTTGATTATCTGGCTTGGGGACAAGAGCCAATTTTTCCCCTTCCCCTATAGCCACAAGGTGACTTCCAGGATACGACTGTCTTCTTCCTCATGTTTTCATTCTACCATCTCCTTCCAAAGATGTCCACCGTATGTAGTACACTGCTTTTGTGCAGATCTTCGCTTTTGTAGATCCGAAGCCAACTTTGTCACGTACGAAAGCCTCCACCCTTGACCCCCGAATCATATATCTTCAGGAATTTCTCTAGAACATCTCCCTTAACACTGTATTTTAATAACAACATGCTTAGGGTGAATATAAATGATTTACGACACAATAAACTGTAATACACCGTGCCGGGGGGGCGGGTAAGCCGGGGTGATCATTTGAATGCTAACCAATACTATAACTTGAGCTTTTCCGTACATGTCGTTGCATTTATATCACATTATTCCCATTGTGGTTTCTGTAGCGACTATTTATAGATCTTACCCGCTGACAGTCTCTTACACTACTTCAAAGTATGAGTAAATTAAATAAAGTGCACTGTAGCTATTGTTGTAGGTAAGAAAAGGGGGTATTTATTTGAATAGTAACCATAGATAAAAATCCTTGGAGGCTCTCTTTGTAATGTGTTCACAAAACTTAATATTCAAGGTTTTTTATCGCATGAGGGCTCTTTTTAGGAGATTATTTGTGGAAATGTGTTATTTTTCTCCTTTGTTCCTCACTTGCAAGAGGCCTGTAGATTCTCGTGAAAAAAAATGTTTTTTTCTCTCTACCTTAGACTCGGAATCCACTTCATTATGTTCAGTGCTTAATTAAGCCATGCTGGGTTGACCTACTTTTCATGACGTCTGAGGCCCTGAACATGTGTATTATTATTTTTTTAAAAAAAAGAAAACTCACACTCAACAGGGCTGCTAGAATAAATTAAATATCTCTACAGTGCAGAGATCTTGTTTTGTCCCCTCCCCCCCTTTTCTGCTAATGGCAGAAAGTGTAGAGGACCCAAAGAGCCTCCTTCTGATGCTGAAGGAGGAGAGCACAAAAGTTGGCTTGAAACTCAACATCAAAAAAACTAAGATTATGGCATCTGGCCCCATCATTCCTTGGCAGATAGAAGAAATCATGGAAGCAGTTCCTGGGATCCAAGATCACTGCAGACAGTGACTAAAGCCATGAAATTAAAAGACACCTGCTCCTTGGGAGGAAAGCTATGGCAAACCTAGGCAGCATAATAAAAAGTAGAGACATCCCCCTGCCAACAAAAGTCTGTATGGTCCAAGCAATGGTATCCCCAGTAGTGATGTATGGCTGCAAGAGTTGGACCAAAAGGAAGGCTGAGCGCCGAAGAATAGATGCTTTTGAATTATGGTGCTGGAGAAGACTCTTGAGAGTCCCTTGGACTGCAAGGAGATCAAATCAGTCTATCCTAAAGGAAACCAACCCTGACTGTTCCCAGGAAGGCCAGATAGTGAAGCTGAAGCTCAAACACTTTGGCCACCAGATGAGAAGGGAGCACTCACTGGAGAAGACCCTGATGCTGGGGAAGATTGAAGGTCAAAGAAGAAGGGGACGGCAAAGGATGAGATGGCTAGACAGTGTTATTGATGCAACGAACATGAAAATGAGCAAACACCAGAGAACGGTGGAAGACAGGAGGGTCTGGCATGAGGTGGTCCATGGGGTCGTGAAGAGTCGGACTTGGCTGTGCGACTGAATAACAACCACCTTTCTCCTGAGGTCAGGGTAAGAACAGAGTGGAATCCTGTGCAGTGGAGTTGGCTCAAGGGGAGATTGGTAGAAAGCCCTTGTGTGAGTTCTTGTTAATTTATGTGTTGTATGTGTGTACATCCCATGTCCACTTCCCATGAACACGTCTAGGGCCCCTCCCCAAAATTTATCCTCCCAACAACCCTGAAAGGCAAGTTAGGTAAAGAGAGAGTGATTGACCCAGAAGGGGTGGGATCGCTGCTAGTTCCTGCCCTTCCTGCCACATCTCTGCATCACTTCCTGCTATGTTCCCAAGAGCCCCCCTCTCCACTCGGGGTAGGGTTTTTTTTTTTTTGGCGGAATGTACAGAAGATCACAGGGGGCAGATGGGTGGAGAGATCTGTGCACCCTTTCTGTTCAGAGTCTGTGAGGTCCGACACATTGTGTCTGCAGATCTCACATCTGCTCTCCTGGAGCATGGGTTACGCTACAAGGCCATCTTCTATTTCTAACGTGTTATGTGTTTGTTTGTTTTTTTAAAAATCTGACAGATGGATGTGCTTGGTAGGAAGCGGTCCTTCAGAAAGCTTGTTGGTAAAGCCCTCCAAAGGTTATTCCAAGCAATAAGCTTTAGGTCTCAGCGTTTAAACCATGAACAGCATTTCTGAGTCTTCCCTGGCGGCCCTGAACCTTTGGTATCCAACCCAGACAGACTTGTGAGGGGAGGGGAGATCAGTCAGAGCATTTTGTGCAGTGTAGATGAAAGGGTCATTTAGGGTTGAGATGTGAAAGTACACCGAGACTGCAGGACACGGTCAAAGTTCATTTCTATAGTTCCCCCCCACCATCAATTAAACATCTTATGACTTTCAGTCCCACAGGTGCGTCTGGATGGGTTTACATATTACAGCTACATTATTTATATTTTCCACTAAGTGCTGGGTTTTTTTTTTGCTGCTGTAGAGGTCTTTCTTAAGGAAGCGAGCACATTTAGCAGATGAAAGAAGAAGAAAAACAAAAGAAAGCTTGGAAAGAATTTTATAATATGATTGCCAACAAAGTGTGATGCAAAATGGCCAGTGCTGATTTTTTATTGGTTTGTTTGTTTTTGGCATAATGCATATTTTTGTTTGTTTTTAATGAATTATTATTATTACTGTTATTGTTGTTTCATTTTTAACTCTCAGCTCTCATCAGACGGAAAGGTGATATACAAATTCTGTACATAAAAATAAAATGTATGAATAGTTTGGTTTGCACTAAAAAAGGGATCAAGCACATCTCTATACATCTCTACTGTATATGTATATCCTAGTCTCCTTCCTTCCTTCCTTCCTTCCTTCCTTCCTTCCTTCCTTCCTTCCTTCCTTCCTTCCTTCCTTCCTTCCTTCCTTCCTTCCTTCCTTCCTTCCCCCTAAAGTGAAAAGCCCCAAACTCTTTAGCCTTTCCATTTAGGGAGGATCTCTTATCTCAGACACCCTTTGGGGTTAACTTATAGCCTCTGGCATAAATTGAAATAAGCTGGCAATCACTTTTAGCTCCCCCCCCCCCGGGGGGGGGGTTAGTGATTTTACTGGAGCATCCAACTTGTCCTTATTCCTTGCAGAAGCAAGTTGTGCCCAGACTGGGGTAGTGTAAAATCAGGACTGTACCGCTTCACCCTGTTGGTTGCTTGTTGTGTTTCTGCCTTGCTCTCCTGTATATCAGGAAGGCCTAGAAAATACTGTTCCTCTTTTAAGAGTCAGCTCCAGGGCTTATTTCTTGGAACAACCCTGGAAGGGCTTCACCAACAAGCTTTCCGAAGGACCTCGACGAACCAAATGTATGCTATAACCATTGGCGTGCCATCTGCCAAATGAAGACGTCGGGGAGAGAGGAAGTGTGTTCAGCTATTCTGTTTC